>VWZL01004881.1:220699-302462 GCA_013396915.1 Stercorarius parasiticus
GTGGCCAAGAAGGCCAATGGCATCCTGGGGTGCATCAAGAAGAGTGTGGCCAGCAGGTCGAGGGAGGTCATCCTCCCCCTCTGCTCTGCCTTGGTGAGGCCGCACCTGGAGTACTGTGTCCAGTTCTGGGCTCCCCAGTTCACACAAGACAGGGAACTGCTGGAAAGAGTGCAGCAAAGGGCTACAAAGATGATTAGGGGATTGGAACATCTCTCTTACGAAGAAAGGCTGAGGGATTTGGGTCTCTTCAGTCTGGAAAAAAGACGGTTGAGGGGGGATCTTATCAACGCTTATAAATACTTAAAGGGTGGGTGTCAGGAGGATGGGGCCAGGCTCTTTGCAGTGGTGCCCAGCGACAGGAGAAGAGGTAATGGGCACAAACTTGAGCATGGGAAGTTCCACCTAAACATGAGGAGGAACTTCTCTTCTTTGAGGGTGGCAGAGCACTGGAACGGGCTGCCCAGAGGGGTGGTGGAGTCTCCATCTCTGAAGGCATTCAAAACCCACCTGGACATGTTCCTGTGTAACCTACTCTAAGATGACCCTGCTCTGGGAGGTGGGTTGGACTAGATGATCTCCAGAGGTCCCTTCCAACCCTATGAGTCCATGATTCATGGGAAGTATTATGTATTAAGAATTTGTAATTGTATTGAAGGTGTCCTGCAGACCATGTTTTATTATATATATCATGTCTTCTCTAGGAATACATTTGTTGGTCCTAAGTGGCAGGATTCCTCATAGCTGTTTGAAAAACATACATACTTTATGTTTTATTTTCGCAATTCATATACACTATACATATATATATATCTATATACTCATATTCACATACATCCACGTATGGTTCATGTGTACAGATATTTGCCATGCATAAAAATGACAAAACATATCCTGTACTTTTTTTATCATAATCTACGAAACAGAATAACCTACTGGAGTGCATTAGTGGATAGATTCTTGACAACTGTGTATTTTTACAGTGACAAAGACAGTGCTGCGAAAATGACTACAGGTAGTGGGGAGAACACTATCTAGTTCCAAAAAAATCCAACCAAACCAACAGAAAAAACTAAACCAAACTTGCACTGGTAACTACCTGTGCTCTAACTGATGAAGTCCTTCCTCCTTTCAACTTTATGTTCTGTATTTTTATTACATGTTGTACACTTATAGGTAAATCACCTACAAATATAAAACTACTATAGCGTTCTATGATTCAAGTTAACACAAACTGATCAACTTCACTGCTTCCTCCGACAATACAGGATGCAAAAAAACAATTAAAAACAGTAGTGATAACTTGTTTTGATGTCCTAAAACGTATTTGAACAAATTCATTCTTATAGATTCATCCTCCAGATTGAAAAATATACTCTGATGTGAACTATCACCTTATTTAATGAAGGGCTACTTCTGTTGTGCCTTAAACCCACAGAAATCCAAATTAAGAATAACCACTAAGTGGCAGTATCTACATGTAAAAACGAAGTCGTAAGAATTTGTAGGAAAATGTCTCATAAAGAGACAGTCCTACTTTCTCACATGGAAGTAGCCTTATCTCTTCCTGCAAAAAGTTATTTTGATTTAAAAACAAAATATTAAAAAAAAAGTGCCAACGTTTGTAGACCTATCTGCTTGCCTAGTGGAAACCTGAATTCAGTCAAATGTTGATATTGAAACACTATGGTTTTAAAACAGCCTTTCAGATCTTGAATAGAATAGAATCAGTGTACTTATTAGTTGCCCATCATTCTTCTACGTTAAGCCAACCCAGCACTGTGAGCATGTAACCCATAGGGAAACAACCTTTATGACCTCTATAACACATCTCATCTGACTTTTACTTCATAAGGGATCCATTAGAGTAGTTCCCTCAGATCCATCTTCATTTCAAATTGATCTTGTAGAATTTCCACACGCACACACTGAAGTTGCAAAAGCAGCATCAACCAGGTAAACAGATGAGTGAAGAGGATGAGAACCTACCTAACACCTTACCTAGCACCTAACGTGCTTACTAGGCTACCTCAGCTAGAACGATCAGATAATGTCTCCCTCAAGAGATGGCCCAAGGGCATAATACCAAACCTTGTCACACTTTGCTAATATGACAAGCTAGGTTTTTTCCTCCCTTTTTTGAATCCCAATGACAGCTCTTGCTTCCTTTTAAGAACATATATTATAATCTTAGAAGAGTAGTTCAAACGGAGAGAACAGAGAAATCACTGGGGAAAAAAACCCAGGAAAAGTTTACATATGCTAGTAAAACAGATATAAGGCTGACGGTATTGTAGAAGTTATAGTTAAATAAATCGCTTCTGCTGAAGCTGACCTTATTGTTTCTGTCTAGATTTTGCACTTTCAGTTTAGCAACAGGCCACTGAAAACACAATAGCCAGTTTTAAAATGTTATTCCCATATTTCAAAAATCTCTCTAAAAGGAAAGCAGAAGGAAACAGCAGTTACAAAACATTTAGCAATTCCATGTATATGGAAAATTAATGTCCCATTTAACATGCTGATGTAAATATCTCAATACTTGCTCATATTACTTCACTTTTCACAAGATGACTACTGAAAAGTTTAATATATGACTCTACTCATATAAAAATATTTTTTTACAGTAGCTTGTTTGTGATATTGCTCCTAGTTACACCTAAGGTGTAATATTGGTTTCCATGCAGTCATTTTGCAATGATCATTTCCTTCACATTAAGGGATTTGATGTGTGTGAACCACACAGAGTATCAGGTGAAATGCTGAGCTCCAAAATTAAACTTTTTTTTCTTCCAAGTGTTTAACATGCAAAATGTAATTACCATAACAAAAACCTACTTACCTATCCACCAGTTTTTTAGCAAATCCAAAATCAGTAAGCTTGATATGTCCTTCTTTGTCTAGTAATATATTTTCAGGTTTTAAGTCTCTGTAAACTAT
The DNA here is from genome assembly GCA_013396915.1 of Stercorarius parasiticus. Taxonomy (NCBI): domain Eukaryota; kingdom Metazoa; phylum Chordata; class Aves; order Charadriiformes; family Stercorariidae; genus Stercorarius; species Stercorarius parasiticus. The sequence continues at coordinate 223,637 of VWZL01004881.1, forward strand.
TTCTTTGGAGTGCAGGTATTCTATTGCACAAATAATTTCCGTAGAGTAAAACAGTCCTGTGCTGTTGTTGAAACGCCCCATGTTGCGCAGGTAACTAAAAAGTTCTCCTCCTGGCACATATTCCATTAACATATATAAAAAACGTTCATCATGGTTGGTCCAAAATCTGTAAAAAAAAAATATTATTTTATTGAATAAAAAAAAAAACCTCTCTGATTTGCTTTAGAAGTAAAGTTTTGTAAAATGATCTCTGTTGCCCCAACTATATACATAATTAATTTATGATTCCTATTCCACAAATATTAAAACCCCAAGAATCCAGCAGGATTATGTAACAGATATTCAAGTATCTGACGTAACCTGAAAAGTAAAACAGGTACTTCAGGACACGCACTACACAGGCCATGCAAGAAAATCTAACTGATAGACTCCGTTACATTGTACAAAACAGGTCTCTGCTAAGCACATAGTAACTGATTTAGGATACTGTCAGTCTGCTAAGACCATTCTTGCACACCTTACATTTTAACAAAAGCAACAGAAAAGCAAAAAATGACAGCAAAGCAAGATTCATTTCTGTACCTCTGAATTAACCTAATGCTAAGTACCTTCCATTCCTCACACTGTTGCTTTTAATTTAGGAACTGTTACTGTGGTACATTCATTACTAGCATGCAGTAAAGAGCAGCTAAGGAAAAAAGAAAATAATTCCATGTGGCTTTCTAATGCTTCATTACAGAATACAGGAATCTTCTCTCACGCATTCCCCGAAACTAAGCTGTTTTTCTTTCTACGCATATTAAATAACTCATATACCACACACTCAGATGTAACTCAGCAGTTAAGAAGAAAGTATCTATCTGGTAACATCTTGAAGAATATTCTACCTTTTTAAAACAAACAGCTATCCCCATTACTATGATAATAAATAAAGAACACTGTATCCCTACCTACTCTATTGATACAAGAACAGAAGTTACTTTAGGTTCTAGCTAGTAACTGCTTCTGCAGTATCACAAGCATGGAAAGAACAAACTTTTTTTTTCTTCTCTCTTTGTCTTTTCCTTCATTAACTGGTTCCTAATCAAGGCACAGACTCTCAAGAAAGATAAGCAGAGCAAACTGAGCTCCTAAACCCAGGACTGACTTTTGCTCAGTAAGATTTTCTTTCTTGATACCAGCACCGAGGGCAATCAGCAACTTCCTCCATTCCTTCGAAGTCCTGAAGAAAGCGAAGGCCAGACTTGCCTTTTGCTTTTATGGCACTATCTCCCTATCAGAGTCACCAACATCATTAATTGGCTATTGATGTTTAGAATATCTTTATTGGCTATGTAAAAAACACTCTAGAGATGTATTTTAAAGGAGTTAGGCAAAGTTGCACCTACAATAAACAAAGGAGGAGGAACAGGAATAGACAAAACAAAGGAAACCACCTATTCAAAAAAAACATCCACAGTGGAAAGAAAGGGCAAAACCTGACTAACAATACAGAGGAAAAAATGGAAGTCGTAGACCATTAAAACACAGTATTTTTGCTAGAATTAATTTCTTCAAGAACAGAATCTTAAGGGATTGTCTATAAACAGAAAAGTAGATATGTTATTTGGAATACATGAAAAATAGCGAAATAAAGAACTTTAATATTTCCAATAGAGATAGTATTTTAATACACAAAAGGAAAATATCACATTAGCTGCGATTAGAATAACATGCATGATGTCATGTAATTTTACAATTCAGCTTCACAACATGAACTTTGAATGCCACTGTGAACATGTACAGACAAATAACCTTTTTTAGTTTATGGGACTATAAGACATGGTTGATTTTTATTAATTTTGTTCTCTTGAAAAAAAAGATTCAGGACCTCCCTACATGCGGGAAAGGCATTTCTCAAAAGTAACAGGAAAAAGAAAAAAAAGGAAAAAAAAAAGTCTTTATATACAGGAAGATATAGGAAGGAAGAACACCATAAATATGCACCATTACTTTAAAATTCTCCATCATAAAGTGCTAAAAAAATACAGCGTTATGCTGCAGTGACACATATGTCTTGTTTTGCAACCAGAGGAAGATACTATCCCTGTTCAAGGAGGTGACACTAATTGAAAATATAAAAAGCAGATCCTGTAGATAACACAGTTCAAAGGCATTAAAGCAGAACCACATAGAATTTTTCTCCCCTTTTTGCTGATCAATTATTCACAAAGAATTAATGGAAAAGCCCCATGTACCGGGGAGGGGAAGAGGCAGCTGACAAAAAGCTGTTAGCCACACAAGAAGCAGCAGAAAGTTTTATTTGTCATACAGTTAGTGATAATCGTCCATGAATGCTTGTTTAACCTAAAGCACACAAATGTTAACATGACTTAAAATTTAACTAACTCATTTCAGCTAGGTTACTTTGAGTCTCCTTTGCCAAAGGACAAAGGCAGCACACGGACATGATGCAGCACCTCATTGAACACGTCAACGGAAAAGGCAGAGCGCTAGTCGACATGAAGAATGTTTGCCATGTACAGAAGTGAACTTCCATTTGAATTGTGTCCTATCGTTCGTAATTTTAAAAATATGATGTTTTGGAAATAAGGCATGAACGAAATCCAAGAAAACTTATTAATTTGGATTTTTGATCACTTCTGTATGGACACAAAACCTCACATCCCTGTCTCTGACTTCTCAGCCAAGTTTCTGTATTCCCCCACTTGCTGCCCTGTTCCAGATGCACAGACGTACTAGGTTGGTTGGGTGTTTTTTCAGTTGGTTGGTTTTGGTAGGGTGTTGTGGTTTTTTTTAAAGAACGTATATATGTACCTAGATATACATATAAAACCCTGCTCCCCCTGTTCCGTCCATACTGTAACCAGTCTAACCAGATGTACTCAGCCTCTCCATCTTGCTTTCCTGCATGCATCTCAAACTCCACGTACCCTGGAACTCATCTTACTGATACTATGCCACACACAGGATTTCTGAACACTGGCTGGAAACTAATAGCATCATGATGCTGGAAAAAGCAACAGCACACCAGGGAAAAAGCCTTCTCCCGCAGAGCTCGTTCCATCTTTCAGATGCCTACCATGGTTTTGCCTCTTCTTTTCTCTCTGATCCTTTCTTAACCCTGGGAGGAGGCTGCACTCCCTGCAGCTAGAGATTAACTAAGGCTGATTTTGTCTAATTTTATGTAAAACTGACTAGGGCAGGTAAATGCAAAACAAATCTTGGTCAATGGCCCTGTATCCATGCATGAGAAAACATAAATGGAAATTAACTATGCAATTACCTACAGATTTAGTTATCCCATTAGTAAATATGGACTAAGACAGAAAAAGCGCTGTACTGCTGTGCACAGAAGAGTATGATGTCTTCTCTTCTTAATAAAGGGATCATTAGAATCATCATAATCCCACTAAAAAAAGTATTCTTCATGAACTGTGTTTAAATCATGTTTCTCAACAGATTCCATTACTTAGCCTCAAATATGGAAATAGCAAAGCCCAATGCTGAAGTCATTTAAACTCTTTAAAATTAAAGTTTGCAAACGTAAAGTTCACAAAAGTTGTCAAAAAGAAAATACTTATATCTAATTCTATCTTTATCTAGATATCTACAGGAAATACATATATATAAAAATACTGCTTTTCTCGCCATTCTAACATCAGGAATTGTTACAGAAGTAATTTTAATGAGCCAATCCTACCATTTTGTTAGTATTTTCCGCTAACTTACAAAAACTTCTCTCATGCATTATGAAAATAAGAGATAGAGTAAAGCTATAAAAGCATAAAAGCAAAGCTTACAATAAATTATTGCTTGAATGCTTAAATTATGCCTCTTGATTTTAAATTCTTGATTCTTCTATAAGAAATATTTTAGTCTGAGTCCATTTCAGTCTGGATTACATAATAGAAATTAAAAGCTTGGTGTTGGTTAAGTACATAACTTGCAATGAGACTCTGGAACACTTTAACTGCACTCTATATATGAGTTAAATAAATTTAAAAAATACAACAACTTACAATCTGATCAAAAATGGGTGGTTGACCTCTTTCAAGACTGACTTTTCATTGTGTACATGTTGCTCTTGCTTCAGTCGAATGACATCAGGAATGCTCATTACTTTCAGTGCAAAGTAACGTTTGGCCATTTTTTCCTTCACCAGATGAACACGCCCAAAGGTACCTGTGCCTGAAAAAATCAAAGAAGAAACATTAACTTATTGTAGAAAAGAAAAAAAGCAAAGATATTTTACTAAATTAAAGCCTACAGGAACTCAATTCCTGGTTTGCTTGGGCTTTTTTCCTCATCAATATATCAGTATTACATTTTTTACCTGTTTTCACACAGTTTTTTTTATTGGGATTTCTCAATTTTTATTGATAACGATTTAATAAGAATAACGGTATTGTGATACTGCCACTCTTTGCATAGATATTGGAAGCATTTCTTGCAAAGAAGAGAAGTGGTCCTGAGAAAGGATAAGGGAGATGTACAAAGAAAATATGTATGTAATGTATAAGATTCAAATATAACCTATATAAATGAAACAAGCAAAACCGTTTCCAAGTGCTGAAGAAAGACTGGGAAATACTCCCTTAAAATTCAGAGATCAGTTTTAATTTAGATTGGGCATTGAGGGGTGGGATAAACTCAAAAGTAGCATTCAGCTCATTATATCCACAGTGTGTGGCATAAAAGAAAAAAAATAAATCATCACTGACCAAGAATGTAGTGTTCAGTTGTAATGGATTTAATAATTCCTCAACACAAAAAACTACTTAACTTTCCATATATTATTTATTAAAACAAGGTAGCTAAAAAAAAATAAAAAAATCCATCAGCGTTTAGGATGTAAGAACTCATAACATGAAGAGTACAGAACATACAATTATGACGACAACAACAAAAAAATTTAAAATATTAATCTACCAACATTCAGTGACTGTGAACTGCTGTCTGCAATTATTCAGGTGAGGAGATTATTGCCTTAAATGTGCACAGAGAGGTGAAGTGATTCAGTAGGATAAGCGAGTGATAGGAACAAACACTTAAAAGTTGCTGACCCTTCTGAAAACAAATAAAAAAAAAACAACTGCTTACAGTGGTACATCATTATATTAGACGGAGACAGTAGATTTCAGGCACCCTTTTTTATAGTTAATGTATCCCTTTTTCAATTCACTCTTAGAAATATAAAAGGAAAACAAAAACATATTTTCTTTTAAATAATGTATTATGCATTTCCCTATTCAATACAGTAGTCATTACAGTTCCTTTTTAAGTGCATTGCACTCAAGACAATTATATGTTTCTTTTAGTTTGAAATGAAAGTTAAAACTAGCACATTTAACCACGCTGCTATTTGTACTGCAGCATAGTGTTATACATTTGAAGATGAACACACATTTCAGCTCGTTGGGTGGTTGTGCATTGTTTTTTCACTCAAACAATGCCATGTAGGTTCCATTCAAACAGTACACCAGATATTTTTAATCCTATTCTCTAACAGAAATACGTGGCGCTAAAAGGATGCTTGGCATTCAAACCAATTGCCTAATTTGTAAAAGGTCACTCTCTTGTTGAGAAAAGCCTTCCAAAAAAGTCAAAATCTTACATTTAAGCTCATAATTCTCCCCTTCTTCGCACATACTCTAGGAAGGCAGCCCGTAGACCTATTTCAGTATTATTAACTGGTATGTCAATTGATTTCAGATTGTGCTGACCGGTTATGATCAATCTATACTACAAGACAATTTTCTAAGGTGTATAGTGGATGCAGGAAGATGAGTATGTATGTGAGAGGAAACAGATTTTTGAAAGAGGTGCAGGGGGTAGAGAGACCAAAGAAATGAAAATCCAAAACTGCATTACTTGGGGAGGGGAGAAAAAACAAGGGAGCTTTTGCCTCTAGTAGTTTCAAGAAGCTTTAGAATTTATAAAAATAAAAAAAAATTTGCTTTCTGTATGTGTATTCTCACTTAAAACATTTACGTTTTATGTAACAGTTATTGTTTCCAGTCAGTTGTAATAGCGTTTAAGAGCATGGCATTTACTAAAAAACAAAACAAAATACTCATATTACAAACCAGAAGCTAACAACTTCAGTAATCCAGTTTTATGGGACTCGCAGCTCCATCACCAATACACCTTTCAAAACGAGCTTACGAGATAAAACTTCTCACTACACAAACCCACCAAGGATTACAGTTGTCCAAGCACCAGAGATTCTATCAAAGAAGTTTCACGTTCCCACCTGTCCCGAGTTACAGTTCTTTAACCAGGAAAACTGTAAACAGGTCTCATATAAAGCCTGCTGTTACAGTAAAGTAAGCCACCAGGTTACTCTGGAAAATTTATCATGCAATTAAATCCTTTAGCAATGCAGTCACATTAGATACCTGTAAACAACCCTATTTGCACAGGGATGGGCTTCTGCATTGAAAAAAACCCAAAACAAACATACCAAAAAAAGGCCTGAAAGCTTCCAAGCTGAGCCATTTGTTCAAGCTACTTAAAACATTTAATATTTACATCTATATTGAATGCATAGACAAAAAAACCTAACAAGTTATTTCAGAATTAAGAAATGAAATTTAAGTCCTTAGTAAAACCACTGTCAAGAATAACTGTAATCGTACTGCATGCTGAAACTAAAAATCATCTATAACTTTTAAGACTTCCAAATGTGGACTCGGGGAAATTAACAGTATCAATCCCATAAGTAAATGCTGGTTTTATATGCATTTTGATACTTGTATGGACTAAGTGCTTCCACAGACATATTCAACAAGCAAGTAAGAAAAGAACACATACCTAATTTTTCCTAGGTCTCCAGTGTTCTCATGTTTCATGACTTGTTCTACTTGTCCTAGAAATTTTTATTTTAGAATGCTTTAATTTTTCCTTATGCCTTTATTGGTCTAACTTTACAAATGGTGCTGCTCAGAAATAATAACAGTAATAATAACAGCAATCACAAGTTCCATCCATTTTCAAAGAAGGGCCTGTGGGGGACTTATTTAGCAATAGTTCTAACTTTGGAAACACGGCCTCTTTAAAAATGTCTCTGCCAGGAACAGCAAAGCCTGGCAGGCTATTCCAGAATAGTGGCAAGCACCTAATCTAGACAGCCTCCGGGAAAACCAGAAGACCACACAGACAGGCGAGAACATACAACCTCCCTAACCAGTTTTATTGTTGAACTGATTGCAGGCAGTCTTTTTTCAAATATCTTTAGCTCAATTTCAAGCAACTATGGAAATCAAGATGACAATGCAGACCAAGAAGGCATGTAACATTTGTTTTCAGATGTCTCTTCTCACAACACGAATCTTCTCCCATTCAAGTTTTCTCAGAAAATCTATTAGGCCTACATCAGTTGGTAGTGACAGTACCCAGACACACAACCACCACCCTTCCAGTATTTCTGACAAACAATATGTTCTCTTAAAGCCCTAAAGAAAAATAATAGTGATATTCTGGAATTTGCTTACATTGTTTAAGCTGTTCAGTCAAACTCCTCTCACTGCAAAGAGAAGCAAACATGGCAAGTGCTACATGTTTTTTCAACCAAGGAAAAAAAAAAAAGACTACTTTAATCATATGGGGCCATTAACAAGGAAAGCAGGGGAACTTGCTGAAACTTAAAAACAGTTGTATAAAGTATGCAAATGAGGCTTAATATACGCCTTTGCACAGCCACATACAGGACTAATTGTTGAGCTTTTTTTTTTCTTTTTTTTTTTTTTATGCTTAGCCGGACAACCGGATAAAGTTTGCATACAAAGATGACTACAATTCAAATATCTCACTTCAAAATTTGGTCTGGATCTCCTGCTCATGCTTTTAGCTATTTTTGCAAGTATTTTTAAAATTCTCTTCCTTGCAAATGAGGGGCAGGAGGGAAGAAGAGGATGGGACATGATGGTCAAGGTGGGAGGTTACAACAAGGTGTTGTTATGGTTGTTTTGCACAGTCAGGAAAATCTGTCTGTTTTATAAAAACAGGTCTTGTTGTGACTAGGGAGAAATTCTGCCCCTCACATTCATGGAAAGAAAACTAAAAAACTGAAGCAGCAAAGTGGCAGTGTGTAAAATGGAGGCTCAGCTGCATAAATTAGAGGGAAAAGTTTTTGGAAGCAGAAAAAGGCAGCAATACGAGTCTTCTATCAAAGTACCTCTGCCGCCTCCTGCCCTCCAGGAAGGAGGCATTAAGCTCATGGAACAGTTTCTGTTAATCCCCATGAAAGAATTGTTCAATTTTTTGCCCTGATCACCCCAGAGCTCAGCTGTATGAACCAGCTAAATCTGACCTTCTGTGACAGATAAGTAAACATTCCTTAGGATTACCTTAAAAAAGAAACATTCTGTACTTGCCCATCTTGAACATAATAATGAAAGGAAAAACAGATTTGTTTACAGATTTGCACAATATTCTACTGACATTTATTTAACATCTAGTTTAAACCAAGAGAACTTCAAGGACTGTGTACTGTTCTAGACGTGTCCTGGGATCTACCAAGTACTATCATGCTGAAGGAAGAGCAATGGCTACACGCACGTCTATTCCTACCTGTCTCTCCTTATTATAGCACATAATGCCAGAGTTTTAGAACAAAAATGTGCTTACATCAAAAAATTATACCTTGTGAAAACAGTTGTTATTAGAAAGTCTGAAGGAGGATTTGTCTTTTATTTGTACAGTCCCCTTCTCCCTGCTAAGGCATATAGCAAATGAAGGTTTCTAGCCATCAGCAACAACAGCAAGTGAAGAGCGCCTGTGATATTTGCAACATGCAACAATTCAAGATTTTCAGGACTAAACAGGCAAACAAAATAAAACATGCAAAATGCTAACCACTAATCCAGTCTAATCTGTTTACAACAGAAACAATAAAATTTTTGGATCCCTTTGCAATTTAATGTGGTTGCAGAACTTGAAGGAACACCAGCAATGTTCTCTATTAGGTAACCTTCTCATGTTAAACACACACAAAGGGAGGAGGCCAAAAACTGTACAGGACCAGCTTGGCCCAGGTATCAAACGCAAAAAGGGCATTCTCAGCCTTACAAAACAAGCTGGATTCCCTAATGCCATGCCAAAATACCATAACCAGTTTCCAGGGTTTTACTCTCTTTGAAGCCTAGTAGAAAAGAATAAAGAATGTGGGAATATTTCTGATGCAATTTTAGATACTTTTGATGCTAGGAAAACTAATCCTACAACTTTTGATCAGCTAAAACAATTGAGTGAGTAGTCATGTAGTGACTATTTTGCTATTGATGTAGGTGACTAATTTAATGCTCAGTTTGCCTCTTTATTTGTTCCCATTAATTAGGCCCAGCTGTTCCAGCTTCCCATTCTTCTAATCCCCAGCTCTTTCTTAAAACCAAGTTAGCCTTGCTCAGATAGATACCATCTGTTTTAATGAAGAATAAACTAGGTCATGTGAGATCCATGACCCTGAGGGCTGCTTTCTGAGTCCCAAAGGGGTTGGTCTTGACTTCCACAGATGCCTACAAAAAGCATCAGATGTATTTACTTTTATTTACAGTTAGAAGAAATATTTCCTACTGTGCCACATATTAGTCTTTATTGGTAGCTACGAGCACAACAGACTGAATTCTGTTGAATATCAGAGATGAACTAAGTGAATTGTATCAGATTACAAACTCACTATTGAATGTCAAATTTGGCTGCCATTTAATATGTCTCATTTTGGGATAGAACTTGAACAGCCTAGCAATAAATATCTTAAAGGAGGGGTAGGGGTTGTCCATAATTCTTGACAAAGAAGGGGAAGAAGTGGCACAACAAAGGAAACCAGCCTGCCCAAATAGACTGGTAATCTGAAGATTAACACTTGAGAGAAAGATATTGGGAAACCACATGACACAAATACCTGTAGGCTTCTACAACAGAAGATGTGGCTGGCACATGAACAGGGCAACAGAGAACGACGATGATGATTTTGGACAAGATAGTAGCCAAGTTTACCGTTTTTTTATTTTTCAACCCATAGACCAGTGTCAACTGAAAATGGTTTGCAGACTACCACTCAACCTTCTCAAATTGTGTCTTCACATTGTTCCACAAACCAGGTCTGGAGTGCTCACAGTAACTCTTAGACCACTGCTTCTATACTTCTGTACCACTCTAGACAGTTCTGATCTAAACCTAAAAAACATGCCAGAGAAATAAAAAAATTTAGAGGTTTTACAGGTTTCCTATGGATCTGCCTAGAACTGCATATCTCTTGCTATTGAATATAAGAAGTGAATGTCAGACAATACTTTTGCAAAGCTTTTGTATATCCTTCAATCATTATCTATCTGATGAGACAGTCTTATTAAAAGAGCTTAAAAGCATAGAAAATAGAGATGCCTCGTGTAGTATTCACCATGTATGTACAGCTCTGCCAGACCAGCTTGCTTCTATGACATTGTTCATTCATCCATTGTGCTATGATCTAGTTTACACTAGGATAGAGAAAAAGTCTTTCTACTTAGCAATAATGTGAAATACTACACAGCAAGAAATATGCCCGCTACATTCCAGGCATGATCATCGCTTTTCAGACTACCTGTCCCAGAAATTTTATTGCCAGTGGCATACCAGTAGTTCCCTCTTACTTCTATTTTAGATTCTAGACTCATCCCTTGTCAACCCATTTTTCAACTGAAAGTTCAGTATCATTAATTCTTTATCACAGCCCAGTTGAAGTTGAAAAGAAAGTAGCAATGCATGGTTGAAGCACAGCCTAGCTTTTGACTCAAAAAAGCTGCTGTAAAAAATTTCCCCCTTTTTGCTGCTTCCAGATTCCAAAGACGTGACATATTTTCAGGTTCTGTCTTACTGGATATACGAGGAGCCTGTAACAACACACCGCTAAAACTACATTTAACAATCTAGAATTTGGTATATTCTCTTTTCAACTTGCACAAGATTTGATATGCCAGAGAATACCAAGAAATTGTGTCAACAACTCATGTTGTTGACCCACCCATTTAAATCTTTCTGAATTACAATCCTTAAGCATTAAGAACATAGAAACACCAGGCTAATTAATACTCATCAGTCAAGCTTCCTGTTTTTCATAGTCCAGAGACAGGTTCCTGATTTCCAAAAGGTGCCATTCAACAGAACATCCACGACAGGAGTTCCTTTCTAATTCCAGACAATTATTTTTTTTTGGCTTACAATGTATCGAGTCTTTATAAAAATACTGTAAATATCAGAGTGTCTTTAAACAAATTAAGCAGAATCCTTGAAAGTTTCTCCTCTCTCTTTATTCTTTATTTATTTTGAAATATCAGGGACCAATAAATGAATGAGACCAGAAAGTCACCAGTCTGCTGGTGACACATGATCCTTAATCCTTTCCATTTCTAAACAGCTCTTGGAACACTAAATTTAAATACATGTCCATGTCCCTTCACAAAACTTTAATATCCACAATCTTCAGAACAATTCTCCTAAAACTGGTATTTCCCCACTTGATTCTTCGATGGTGTTTTTGTAACTCTTCCCATGCCTTCCACTACCTGTAATTTTGTTACATGTTGCTATAAAGAATATGAACAGATGAGTGGATGAAGTTTTTCCTCTGTATTGAAAATAGGACACTGCAAAGTCATTATTACTCCTACTTTTACCTATGTAAATATTGCACATTAAGTGTGATGTCTCAACTGCAGAACTGTAAAGATGTAAACATTTTACAAAAACAGCTCAAAACCTCTAAAGATGTACTCCTTTTTCAGCTAGAAAACTAAGCTCTATACTGCTTTTGCTGAACTAAATGTAGTAGGCCTTCTGAAAAACAGCATTTTAAATGATACCAACACCCTGATAAAAGTGTATCAATCTGCACTGACCCTATTTTAAAAAAACTTGGTCTATGACATTTTAAGAGACAAGCACAGTTAAGCTAAGAATCGGGTACCTGTCTGGCTAGCAGCACATTCCAAGTTAAAACACTAGAAAGCATTAAATTATATATTTAATCTAGTAAGAATTTCAGGTAAAGTGTCACTTTTTAATAGTTGGAAAAGAACCTGTAAATTAGGAAGTACAGTAGCAAGACAGGCCGTCTTTATAACTTTTAGTAGTTGTAAAACATCATTGAAATCCTATTCACAGAATTGCTTCTTTCAGGTAGGGAGAGATTAAAATAACCGTGTTAACTGAGATCTTCTTGGAATGAAAATATGAAAGAGAAGGACTTCTTTGTGTTGTGTGTTTTTTTTCAAAAAAAAAAAAAAATCTCACAAACAAAAGCCAGACACACAAACCCCAACATCTAGTCATCTCCTGTCCATTAACTGGTGCTCAAAATTCCCATCAAGTTTAGAGTAATTCAGCATTCTTTCTAAATGAATTTGTGCTCAAAGTTAATCTTTTATAATTGCTTTAATTATTTCTTCTTTAAGTGTTTAAAAATACTATGAAACAGCTTCCTTAAAATGAAACCTAAAACAAATTGATGGACGTTTAGGCTAAAAGTTACTATTTTTAATTAAAGTGTACTACACTTTTGCTTACCACAAACAAAATAATGCATGAATGCATCGCAAAGTAACTAGACTCAGGCAAAGAGAAGGAAAACCAAAAAGATGAGTCTAGTATTATTCTAGGTATCATCACATTCTAGATTTTAGGCTACAGGATTCCTTTTGATTATTTTAATAAAAAAACAAACAAACAAAACAAAAAAACACCCAAAATCACCACCGTTCCATCACAGAAACATTTTATATTACAACCCAAAATGATGAATCCTGATCTCTCTTCACATACTGTTTAATTTGGGTCTGCTGTTGTGAATACATCTCTCCTACTTCTTGAATTAGGATTAGTACTACATTCAAAATTTTGAACTGCATGTCCCAGAAGCAGTCTAAGTCAAAAGGGAGCGACACCTAATTTTCTATGAAGACGCATAACTTGCAGTTTATCTCTGGCAGTGCATAAAGAATCAATTCCAGTAAATCATCAATACACCATTTTTCTCTTATTCTACTCTGATGATGAACTAGAAGTGCTTCCTAGGGTAGAAGAAAAATGGTTAGTAAAAAAAATGGTGAGAAAAACCTATGCAGCGACATACTAATTTGAAAAAAACCAGTTCTGTGGCTAAGTTTAAGTCCCACAATCAAATCTTTACTGGAGAGGATACTAAGGCTTCCTCTCTCATCATTTGTCAGCACGTCTATCTTCATCTTCAGTTTCCCTGTTTACAGGAAGCATTTACAAAACTGATTTGGCTAGTTGCTTTACTCAAATTCAGCACGGAGATATTTAGTTTGGTTTTCCACAGAAAAACACCCAAAACAATTTGCTGTGTCACAAAGTCAAGGGCAGACTTAAAACCTTTTCAAGTAACTTCAACTAAAGGAAACAGTCATTAAGTTCTTAAAAGTTTAAAACAGCACCTCAATAGAAGATACACCACAGTTCAGGTACTTAATAGATTGTTCCAGGACCTTTTGCTCTGTCAATTGCTACAGTTGAACATATTAGGCCCTATATGTTGCTGCAAAACTACTGTATGGACAAAGCTTATACCCAAAGAAAACAGAAAACCTTAAACTAAAGTTGACCAGCCAAACAACTACAAAATATGGCTGTGCCCAAAACTCATGTTCTCATCCAAGGAAAATAAATAAATATAACATTTGATGACTAAGAAACAATTACTTACAAATGCAATAATCTGTGAATGATTTAAAGAGTCACTTTGTTCCATAGAATTTAAAGCTACATGGTGTCTGATAAAGATCAGAGATACATGCAGCAGCATGGGTCGAAATTTTAACAGTAGCCCCCTCTGAACTATGTGAGGCTAAATAGAGGTACTTAGTAGGTATCTAAAACTCGATTACCCACCTGCCTTTTCAGCCCAGAAATATGTGCCTCTACACACTTGTAGGATTTTTACATAATCAGCATATTTTTGTCTGTCCCAGAACTCAGCTGTTGCAGATTTCTTCCTTTGTTTTCTCTGAAAGAACTACTTGATGCAAGTAAGTCCCATATTAATGCAAAGAAAGTAACAGGCTTAATATCTTGACTATGTCCTTCTAAAATGCAAACAAAAAATCTTGTTAAAGTACAAAGGTTTATTATTGCTGAATGAATGTAATAAAAGCCACATTGTTTGTACTTGACTGATTTCCTCCTTCACCAGTGCTGGACAGAAGCCTTTGAGGGACTGGTACCTCTTATAATACATTCCTTTCAATTACATTTCACTTTCTTCTTCATCTAAAGTAGTGCTAAAGGAGAAGCAAATCGAGGGGGACATTTCACACAGTGCACAAAAACTGTGTTTTTAAATACTTTTGAAACAGATTATCTGTTCACTACTTAATATGGCATTTCTGCAATGCTTCTAAAGTATAAGAGTGAAGAGTTAGTTATGTTGAAGAGCTCCTGGATGAAGACAGATCAAAGATTTTGACTTTATTTAAATGCACTCAGCATGTTTTAGTTCTCTTGTATGGTTCAGGAAAAAGCTAAATAGGCAACTAGCAGAAAACTTTTCAAGATCACCTATTCCGTGCTATTTTGTGTGTTACCACAGAAGGCCTGAGTCCAGAAACACACCTGCATATGTATTTATGCACAACTATGCAAGCAAAATTGAGATTTAGCTAGAAAAGTCAGGTTGAAATCAAGATACACTAATATTCAGAAAGCAAATTCTACCAAATTAGCAGTGATATTAAGGTTCAGTGGCAGCCAATACCTACTTTTGCAGGTTTTTTAAAGTTTAACCTTTTTTCACTCAGATTTTTGACTTTCATTTTTAAAGTTTCACTAACGTAGAGCTAACTCAGGATAACAAAAGAAAAAGAAAAAACCCAAAACACTTCTGGACATTCACATTGAAGACAAAGCCTGTCTACTGAGTAGTAGTTAAAGACCTCGAAGTATCAGAAAGTTCGTTGTTCACATTCTACCTTCAAATCTTAAGACTGATATTTTTGAAAAATGACAAACTGGAGCTCTTTCTTCTTTCAAAGATAGAAGATTACCACAGAGGACCATGTAGCCCCATATAATTTCTTTATGGTTGAACATTAAAAGATACAATGGATATATATCCTGAAAGGCTGACATTGTTCTTGGCCTGTTGCAATTTATGGTGAGAACCTATAAAAAGTCTTTTTACAATAAAAAAAAGAAAAAAATGGAAGTAGTAAAGTTGCAGGCTAACAGTGTACAAGCAGTAACTGACCAGCTTGTTTGTTATCCAAACACAAGCTGAGGGACAGAATTTCTCCATCTTTTAGGCAAACAAACAACCAGCAGCCTCCCCAGACACTCTGATCTGGAACTTCCTCACTTACTACAGAGCTTACCTTTCGACCAGCCAGGTGGAGTCCTTTCCAAGTCAACAGAGGGGAAAAAAAGGCACTTCCATATTCAGTTGAGCAGTTTTACACACCCAATTTATGAACCCAGAACTACCTATTTCCCTTTGCTGATTATAAAGTAATTCTACACATGTAGGCTTGATAGTCATTTACACTGCACAGACCTACCTTCAGACAAAGAAACCAACCTTGAAGTTATATGGTCTGTTAAGTGCACATGGGATTTCATGACATGGAAATTATTGACACAGAGTATGCTAATTTGTATAAGGAAATATACACTGGTGAGATTTAAAAAAGAATTGTTAGCAACTCACTAAATTCTTCATACATGTCACCAAAACTATGCCAAAATATACCTATACAACTTTATAACCTTCAGCACTGGGACTCAAATAAAACCTACTGGCACAATATCACGAATGTGTTATTAAAAAAGTCAGTTCATCCACCTAACAATTTATGGTTTTTTTAAGTACTGATATAGTTAATAAACACACATTACACACAGGAAAGGAGAGATATAATTTTTACAAATAATCACA
The DNA here is from genome assembly GCA_013396915.1 of Stercorarius parasiticus. Lineage (NCBI taxonomy): Eukaryota > Metazoa > Chordata > Aves > Charadriiformes > Stercorariidae > Stercorarius > Stercorarius parasiticus. The sequence goes on from VWZL01004881.1 coordinate 239,565, forward strand.
GAATGGTAGGGGTTGGAAGGGACCTTCAGAGATCATCTAGTCCAACCCCCCTGCCAAAGCAGGTTCACCTAGAGCAGGTTGCACAGGAACGCATCCAGGTGGGTTTTGAGTACCTGCAGAGGAGATTCCACCACCTCTCTGGGCAGCCTGTTCCAGTGCTCTGGCACTCTCAAAATAAAGAAGTTTTTCCTCATGTTGAGATGGAATTTCCTGTGTTCCAGTTCGTGCTCATTGCCCCTTGTCCTGTCGCTAGACACCACTGAAAAGTGTCCGGCCTCATCCTCTTGACACCTGCCCTTCAGATATATACATGTATTGATGAGATCACATCTCAAACACATCACAGATCACAGCTCAAACCACATCCAATTTTCAAGCTTGCATTTACCCATATCATCTGTAGTTTTACATATGTTATTGAAATGTATACAGCAACAAGAGAGTCTTAGAAGGTACTTAAAACTATTGTTACATTTACCTTACACTTGAGCCGTTATGCAGACAAAAACAGAAAAAGATTTCTGATACAACCAAGTCCTTTTCTGAAAATTTCATTTAGTTTGATGTTTGAATGAGTTGTACTGAGTACTAGAGATTTTATTACGATATGCATAAAGGACTTACTGTTGTAACTACAGCAAAATGAACACCTTCCCAAAAGACTCAAATAATTTCTTTGCATCTATAAGCTATGAACAGTGTGCTGGGCCACTGAGATATTCTATCTTCCATTAACTTAAGTTTTAGAAAACAAAATCAAGCTACAAGCCAGTAAGAATCTTTTCCTAAAACACTATTTTAATCTGGAACAAGCACTGCAACTGGATTTATTTTTGGCTAAGGATTAATACACTGAGAATTCACGAGTGGAACAAAGTATTCCTTAAATGTAAGGCTTTGCTTATATTCATAAGGCAATATCAAGTGATATTCCTGAGAGACTACAGAGTAAAATACAATATATATCTAGAAATTACTTCACGTGTTCATTACCTTTCCAAATTCTCTCATACTATACCATACAAAAAACAGTGTAACATTGTCCAAGGTAAGGTGGTGATTTTGGCACTAGAAGGGACATAATAATATTCTCCATACAAAGAGCTATTATGCGAGAAAGAGGAAGTAAGTCTAGAATATCCAAATAAAGTTTTATCTGATATAGAACTGGAACAAATATACTAACACAAATATTAAGTTTCAAAATCCCAGTCTCCAAATTTCACTCTCAAATATCAATTAAACATTTCAGAAGAAAATCTCTATAGTGCCCAGGAGTTACATTACTGATAGAAGTAAAGACTGAGAACACCCTTTGTACTAATACTTAATGTTACTGAAGACATGCCAATGTTAATTTAACAGTTATGTTTAGTGAAAACACTTAAATACTCAAACAGAAAAGGACTGTAGTCTTTAATTTTTTCACACTATTCAGGATTGTATGGAAAACTACACTTTTTTCTCAGAAAAAAAAAGTCTAAACATAATTAAAATTCTGCTGTTTTCTAACTTCAGCCTACTATGCAACTGAAACACAGAATGGATAACTAGATTTTTGTGTTTTTACTATGCAGCTTCTTAATAGGAAAGAAAAGCCACTCTATCAAGTTTCCACAGTTGGAAGCCAACAGCCCTTGTTAGTTTTATACATGCACTTTCCTTTCCCTCCCATCTCCAAACTAGGATCCAGTCTCTCTTCACTATTATACCTCTGAACTTCTTACCCAAGAAATCCATTCAAGACAAAAAATAAGACTTTAAATAGAAGGTGTACATAATTGACAATTACTTAAATGGACAAAGATGAACCCGGATGAGAACATTTTAGAATTTATGAAAGAATACACCCAAAGAACCTACAAAAATTCCTTTCATGAAACAACCTTGATTTTCAAAGTGACTCTTGAGAAACAAACTGTGCAAGAAAATGGAAGTCAAGAGGCGAATGGGTCACTACAGTCAATACTAAAGAAAGTTTCAGAGGCTATGGCATATATAACAATGGGATTTATTTTGCAACAGTAAGGATTGACTTTTTGACTGATACCAGATGGCATTTTTGTGCAGGACGTTGTTCCTGTACAATTTTTCTTTTTTTTAAAGCATAAAATCATCTAAGGTACATTATTTATTTTAACACCATTTGCATTAGACATAATTTGCTGATTTCATACATCTGAAAACACGGGTGGGAAGATGCAGTATGTCATAAACAGGCAAGGATATAGGAGAATTTCCTAAACAACAAATTTTTCCCCATGCAAAAGCAAGACTGACATATAAGGCTATGGAAATAAATCTCATTTGCAACAACTATTAGCTGCTCCTGAGCAAAAATATTTAAAGAGTAAATATATATATAAAATAAAGAATTTATCACATTTTAAATTATTCATGAGTCACAATATGAAACTGAGAATCCTTCATAAAGTCACATGAAGAGCAAAGAGAAAGATAAAGCTCAAAGTTAAACATCAATGACATAGAGAAAGAAAATATCCTACAGTACATATGCTTCAATCACACATAGGCCAAGGCTTTTAAGATTCCCAAAAGGATGCTTGCTTTGGACAGGTGAGCACAATTTAGCTTACCTCAATTTGTGCTTCCCAAGCTACAATATTCACTCCTAAATTTCCAAGCTAATATACACACTGGAGAAGAGCTAAGCTCATTACTTCTTGGAATATTTATTTCAAAATGCAGGTGATTTCAGACAGCTATTTGATAGGTAATTTTATAGAATGACCAACTTACCCGACATAAAACAATGAGTGTGAGATGGCTTAAATCTAAGAAAATCAAAACCTGTATTGCAGAATATTAAGTCCCATTAATGGCACTGTATATCCTTCTTTAAATCTTATATATTTTTTCAAAATAGATATCTCAAGTGTCATTTCTGATAGCAATTGTGTTAAAATTCATTATTTCTAAATTGTTTATGAGTAGGCCTCTCTTAAATATTATCTGTCAGTCCAAGGACTGGCTTCATTAAAATAAGAAAAAAAGTTCACCTTATCCTCATGTAGAATTCGAGCAATATCACAGACAAAAATACATACAAATCAAGAAGGAAAACAGTAGACACATAGCTGAGCATGTACCCTACACCAGTCTTTCCATAAGACCTGAAAACTTGCCATAAATCAGAAAGCACTTCGAATACTGTCAAACAAATTTAGTTCAGTTTTCAAATGCACTGAGAAGAAAAGACCACATAACTCTTCACATGTATTGAGACTGGGCTGATAAAAAAAATCTCACCCTTACTAATCGCCCAGTGTTCAAGACACCTCAAATTGCACAATCTCAGCCTAACAATTCATTGGATTCACCGCTAAGTTCAAAGTAGTACAGTGGCAAATCACAATGTGTACACAAGAAAAGTCAACTGAGATGTTAAAAAACCGCGTTTCATGACAACTGTTTGGACAATACACTGAGACAACACACATGGACAGCTCTCCACCCTAACTGGACTTGCTAATCTAAAGAATGCCTTAAATGGAAACCAAAGCTTTAAAAAGAAAGCAAAACAACACACCCCAAAAAACCTCTCCATTATCTGTGATAGTCAAAAGCATCAGTAGATCAAAACCTTGAGATCTAAAACCAATCAGTCCATGATTAGTGTTAGCTGGTTACACTCCTTCTCACAAACCTCTACTCTAGACACAAGAGTTTAACTTTTACACAGAGTGTATTTAGAATGCTGCTTGGAAACCTATTCTCAGCATTAAAGATTTATAAATTGCTCTGTTCTGCAGGCCATGAGGAGTAATTTCCTGGATCTTAACTCATAATGCTCTGTATGGTCATAAAGAGTACCAAGTATATTATATAGTGGTAATAATAGTGAAGACTACTAGATAGACCTTACTAATAGAAACAGAATTTCCAACCCATCACATCACAGTTACAGTTATGAGCTAGTCACACATACAGAGCCCTTTTATAACCTCAGTGTTCTCACTTACCAGTCACTGATAGCAGTTAGTCATTAATACTCAAATCTTGAAAATAAAACCAAGTTCTCTTTTTTTCATGAGAATCTATATTTTCTTTTATATTTTCAGTTATTTCACTCTGCTATCGTATGTACGTCTTCATCATACATCAACTTTTTTAGCAACATATGCCCTTATATGTAGATATATGGGTATATAGTATACACACACACACCCCCATTTACTCAACCACAGGTTAATGTATTTCATTGTTTACTGCCATAGCTGCTTCTCACTTCTGCTTTCTCCCATTCTCTCATTCCATAAAGTCTCAGAATTAGTTATCTGAACCTATTCTGATATACTTAAAAACAGGATCACAGTCTGCAGTAGAGAGAGCAATGAATAGCAAATCCAACTCCACCTTGATAGGATAGATTAAATTACAGCTAATTGAATTCATGAGCTGTAGTTCACACGCCAAGAGTACTTCACATGCCCTTGTAGACTCTGTCTCACCAAATTGGTAGCATCGTTGCTTACAAAGAGGTTCATTCACTATTATTCTTGACATAGCACACCTTTCAACAAAAATGTATTTTAAATTATTCATTTTAAAGAATAAGCATTTCAATATAATTTACAGTTCAGGACTTGCTCTTAAAGAAATAGTGACAAGCACAAATGTGCCAAAATTAGAAGGCAGGGCCAGATATAAAGGTCAGAAATGGACACAAAACTGATCTATCTGGGCTGGGTCATAGGTTCATATACAACCCAAATCAGTCATAACTGAAAGTTACTGGTATCTGATGGTTATTAGCTTATCATTAATTAACACTTTTAACAGAAGCTGAAGCATGTTAAGTTTTCAGCAGCAAAGATAAATGGCATACTTCTGCCCTGAAGAGAGATGAAATATGCCAAACAAGAAAAAATACTAGGCATATTCAATATTTACTGTTCTATGAAGTGAGCTGCAGTTGTTTCAGATGCTTGCATGTTTCTGAGGAACAAGTAACAGTCTCAGAAGACAGGACAGAGACTGATGAAATTATTCTTTCATATATAAGAGGTGCTGCTACATCACTGATGGAAGAGGAAACTAGCATTGCACTACTCAAAATATACCTCCTCAGGAGGTACCAGAAGAAAGCTGTGCCAATGACTAATACAAATATCTTACTTCTTGACATAAAAATTAAATGTTATCCTTAATAGGATTTGTCAGCATACAAGTTAAGTACCATCAATGTTTAAAGAGTCCCTAAGCACCTGTTTTCACTGTACTGCCCTTTTTAGTCAAGTCAAGTTTACTGAGTTCCTCAGTCTTTAAAATGAGGTCTGTGTATGACATGCAAAACTCTTTAGAGATGACTGTACTTTATGGTAAATTATTCAATAGTTTGCACCAAAAAAAGGATTTGTCTTGCTAATAAAGCTAAACCAACTATGCTATGGAAGGACCTCCTAAGCAAAGTGATCAAACAGTACGGCTTTTTTCTTTCTCTCTGCTCTCCCCCTCCCCCAAGTGTCCTAGCATTTCTAGGTTGGGTTGTTGGGTGTTTTTTTTTCCCAACACTGCAGTCCCTGTTTAATTTTATTTCAAGAATCATATTTCAGAGAACCAAAGGAGGCCAAGCAACAAAGTTGTGTTTGTTCTCAAACAATGCAGCTCCTAACATCTCTATCAAAAATGAAAGCCCATTAGGCTAGAAATCACAACTAGTCTGGGAGTATCTGGAGTCCTGAATCTCTCCCTAGCTGTTAGATTCAACTGCCAGCAGGAGAATTTTTTCCTCCTACAGATATTTTAAATGACAAAACATGTGAAGATTAGAGAGAGGTTTATCAACGCATTTTATTACAGGAGATAAACTAGTAATATTTCATGCAAGAGTGCCCAACTTTAGGGTATCAGTGAATCCATAGCTGGCTTATTTCCACATAAAGTTGCTGACATCGCACACTCAGTATTAACTAGCAACAACCACAGGTTCAGATACACCTACCAAATCAAGCACTAGTAATATTTGTTTCTCCACATACAATCATTTAGAACACCCAGTTGTGCTCCCAGACAGACTTTCACTCTGTTCTACTTGTTTTGCTCTGAAAAGAAACAATATGGATGAAACACAGACCTACCTAAACAAAATGGAAGAGTGTCTCAAAGCAGTGTTATGTCGCCTTATCCTACTCTCTTTTTCCAACATAATTTTTAAGGAGGAATTCCAACATTCTGAACCAAAGGTACGGCCTCACCATACCTTTGTATTCATCTGCGCTACTGCCTGCCAGCTTTCTCAGACTACTCGTCCACTTTGGTAGTCTCCATTTCACTAGGAACCCTCTTTATTAAAATACAAATAGCAGCCATGAAAAAAAGTCAGTGAAATTCAAAAAGAATATTTGAAATTAACACAGAGGTGCGAGTCCTTGTCTCCGAATACACAATGTCAAAGCATTTAATTTGCAATTAAACATATAAGATCAAGATTCAAAGAAAAACTTGTTTATATTGAAGGCTTTTATCACCAAGGTCCACTCCTAGGAAACTCTTAAAAGCAATGTGAAACAAGCATACTCTAAGCTATGAAATCAATAACTATGCAACCAACTCCTGCTTTAATTTTAATTAGATGAGTTTACCTGCAGATCTCTCAGAAAAAAAGAAAGATTGCTGAGGGACTAGCTAATTAGCCACAAAGCCAGTTGTCTTCTGTGTTTCCCATTTCACAATGTTGCTTCTCTATTTCATATTAGCATGTATTGCATGCTCTTCTCAACAGATAAAGAATTCACTGATAAGTAACATCACCGGCAGTATAGTACNCGAGGGGCGAGGAAGGCATAATTCCAAAATATCCTTCAGATGTCAGAAGTCAAATACTGTTATTTCATAAAATGCATGACCCACTCAAGTTGTCCCATTACAGATTTCCAGAGCATTGTTTTCCCAGAATTATCCCAAATCAAGCCAACAAGACTGTACTCTGCCTAAACCACAACTGGCAATGCAGTAGAATTGAAAAAATTTTAGCCTACCTAACAACAAAGGCAGCAAAAAAATCATCTCCACCACCACCAAAATAAATCTTTTGGCTTACAGTAAGTCAAGTGCTAAAGAGCTGAGATAATTCTAGAAACTCTCTTAAGACATTTATAACGAAGGATATAGTTTATTTTATTAAACACTTAAAAGGAATAGCTTTCATAAGCTTTACAGCAACAGGAATGGATGTGCCCCAATTTGTTTCTAATTTTTAGCTGATGAAGGATGAAATGTATACAACTGAAATCCAAAAAATTAACTTAAAAAAACACGTTTTTTTCCCCCCAAGAAAGAAATATATTTCCATGTCTTTTAAAATATTTTACATTAACTTTGGTGTTAGTTCTTTTTTTCAGACTGTTTCCAAAAGTCTTCTCAGTTACTTTGTTTTCCTTCTAATGATTCTGTCTTGTAGGACACACTGTCTTTCTCACAGCTTCTTCCCAGCTGTCTTTTCTAGCAGGAAAAAAAAAAAAGTAACAAAACCAACTTTCATCAAGGAAAATTTTCCATGAAGAGATCCAAGGAATCACTGCTACTCACTGTGAAATTACTAGAAGAGATGCAGAAAGCTTTTAAACGGAATAATTTGAATTAAGTTGCAATACTGGGAAACTTTTTGAAGTATTTTTGAATCTATTATGTCCCAAATTACATTATTTCCAAAGATATTAATGAATGAGCAATTTCTACATATATGGTTGCTAATGTGAATTTATTTTAAGTGGATTGAACTATGTCAGTCACTAAAAAAGGAGGAAGAACAATGTTATCAATTCAATAGAACTTCTATATCCACGACTTCTGAGTGTGGCAACTGGGTGTGTTAAAGTCATCTTCATAGGCCTTTGAAAAACACAAAAGTCAGGGAGAGTTTAGTGGCCTCAGAACACAAATTCAGCATACCGACATGCAACCTGAAACATCTTGATGAAAGAGGGGACAAGAATCCCAGTTTAGAAACTGACTGACCAGCATGTGTTCTTATTGTTTGTTCTCCAGGGACAGACAAGGAGTTACCCACTAATCTTCCTGAAAACAAACTAAAACTTTACAATGCATACTCTGAAGTTATTTTTGGCAGGCCATGCAAATTAAAACTGTACAGGCTATCATCTCCTGCACCCAAGGAGCAGTAAGAAGCCAATACCAAGCTGGGGTGAAGAGGTCTGAGGCTAGAAGTCTGTCATCAGTTTTGGGGCAGGTGGCTAGAGGAGTCTGCTATTAAAGCACCCAGAAGTTTTACATAAACACAGTCAGCTCCCAGCCTCTTATTTTTCACATTCACCATCCATATAGCTATTACAGTGCATCCTAATTAGTAGATCAGCAAAGTAAAAATCTTACACCCGGTTTAGCCTGTTTTTGAAGAGTTTATGGAGGGAGAGCTCTCTTAACACCTACATAAACAATTTTTGAGCATTTAATTTACTGACTGGAGCACTACCGGAGAGGCATAAAAAGCAATACAAACTAGACATTTTGCTTTAATCCAGAGAGCTCCCTGCACCTTCAAAAATAATGGCAGTGTCATTACCATAAAATTTCAGATTGCTCAGAGTCCCCATATTCCCCAATACAAAGAGAACACTACTTAAGCAAATGCCATGAATGCTGTGTAAAAAGCTACATTTAAATGAAGAACCATACCAAAACTCAAATACTGCATAGTGGGTACCCTAAATGGTCATTTTATATTATTTTGGTAACAAACCATTACCTCCTATGTAAGAATCATGTAAAAAACCCACAAACAAACAAACGAAATGTTGGCAGCTCCACATTCTTCTTGTATTAGACAATGTAAGAGATTACATAGTCACTTTTTCCAGGCAAAATAATGTATTGCATTGATAGCTTTAGTGCTTTTTAAAAGTATGCATAACACAATGCCAAGTGTAGACAAGAAAAACAAATGCACGTACAAGTCACAGGTTACAACTGCTAGTAATAGTTTGTATTATATAGCTCTTCTGCCTTGAGTTGTCTTTCCCAAGTACTCTAATAAATACTAAATACAAATCATTACATCTGAATTCATGCAAACTGCATGGTAAAATCAAATTAACAAATACCAGATATGTGACCTTTCATGAAAAATTAGCTCAGAATCAATTCTTTAAGAAGTAAAAAATATCCTAGTTTAAAAAAAAAAACAACAAAACTATATGCTGTAGATACTGTATGAATAATGAAACAAAGAACTGCTAAGTGTAATGGGTAGCAAATTAAGAAGTCCTGACAGAAAACGAGCATGACTCTTCGTATTTTCACTCTTCCTACATCAAGCTTAGAACTGTAGAACTCACGTTTTATGAATTTATATAAATCTAAATATATGCATATATTTATATCATTATAATCCAATAGAGAAAGCTGTAGGTGATATTCAAACTGAATATCCAGAAAAGAAATAAGAGCAAAGAAGATTTTACATAAAAAGTCGTCCGTTTTAGACACTGTAACCTGTTGGCATAAGGGCTATGAAATACACTGCAAACCAAATAAAACCGTATAACCAACCTACTTTTACTTTGGTAATAAATAAACACCTCTCAACAAATAAAGAGTCACAAGACTAGAAATTCAGATACTTCACAAAGTATTCAAATCGCCTGAGGGGTGCAGTTCAGATTTACTTAACTATAATGTAGGTCAAATTGAGATGGACTTCCCTGCTCCCTCAATAGACTAAGAAAGTTGAAGGTCAAAGCAAGGCTTTGGGAATGGTTCCACAGACCAGATCAATCCAACAGACAAGTCTAACATTCCATCGTCATCAGTGTTATACAAAAATATGTTATACGATGCAGTTTAGTCACATGGAAACAATGCTTCCTTCATTAATTTTAATGCATTTCTGTTATAAATAAATAAATAAAACACACACAGTAGCAATTTGTCTGAGGTGAAGTGTATTGAAGCAGACCAATCGATTCAATTGTCAAAAATAACAACACATTTACACAAAAGTTACTGTCAATCAATTAATAGACCAGCTATCAACTGCTCCACGCTGGGATGGGATGAAGAGGGCAGAAGAAAGAAGGCAGCCGGGTGGAAAGTTTTCATGAACAAATACCACAGATCACCAGAATTTAAGACTGGATAGGGCAGCTGTCAGAATTCACCAGAAGAAAACCTGAGCATCCACACATTTGAAACGCAACTCCGCAATGCAAACATCCTCAAACTACCTTAAAATAGGTATAGATATTAACACAAATCCTTCAGCATGAGCTTTAAACTCAGGTAATCTTATTTTACTAACCCAAAAGCATAAACACTTTGGCAATAAAGCTAGTAGTTGTAGTGAAATGAAATGGAAACTGTTTAAATCTAGTTTAGGACGTCTAAAGAGGAGAACTGTATTTTCTACCATGTAGACATGCCCAGAAGAGCACATTCTGAAAACTTATAGTATGCCAGGACTTACAGTTTCAATACTATTTTCCCTGTTCCAGTCATCTTTGGCCTTTCAGTGAAAGAGCTTGGGCATTTACATCAAATAGTTAAGTTGCTTAAATTGAATTGTAAAACCACTAAATTTAGAATTCAGTAAGACTGTGGCCCTCAAACTGTGTAAAAACAAAAGCTTAAGTTAATCCTCATAATGAGATTGCTATTTTAGTATTTTCAGAAAGCTCTCCAGAGCAGAACAAGATGTTTTCTTCAAGTTGAAAGAAGCTTTCCAAAATGATAAATCTGTATTATTCTCAGAATTTTATTTTTTTTTTTTTTTTAGATTATCAATGGATTCAGGGCAAAACTGCTCACAGAAACACTGTATCTATTTTACACCCTGTCCCTCTAAACCTTTAGAAGAAAACAAACATCACTCTCTGCTTCAGAGGTAACACCTTTTCAAACACTATCCCCTGGAACCCCTCAAGAAAGAAGTCTTTAATTTGCCAACTTACAGTCTTACCATCACAACTGAAATTATTTCAATACCCTTGAAATATACTATTTACCCAAAATAAAATGGTAAACATAATACAAAGGGCAAAAATTTGAACATTTCTTTTACCAAAATTAACAAAGCAAGACTACCATTATCCACAGAAATACAATAATGAGACTTTCTAAATACAATGTGTTCTGTTTACTACTTTCACAATTTACTCACCTGTTTCCCAGGTGAATTTCCTTAGCACTCTAAATTTACAGTCTCTATAGTAAAGAAGAGGCTATACTAAGGGAAAATCTCTGACCAACTTTCAGTATTATAAAAGAATAATAGTAATAAAGCAATACATATTTCAAATAAAAACTAAACCACTGCTTATTGTGAAGTGCAAACAGTGGTTAAAAAAAAGTATGTTCTAATGTATACCTTCCCTCTTTTAAAAAAAAAAAAAAAGAAAAAAAGACACATTTCTTCATTCATTTGAAAGACAGTCTTCCAGTGGGAAAACAGAAATACAATCCGATTTTGAGAATTGCTCTTCCCCATCACCTGAATATCCCAGGTGCGCACTAACACACAGTACTCAGCAAAATTTTACTTACCAACATCTTTGAAGCTGCTGAAAACCCTCTAAAACTGCATAGAAATTGAAGGATGTTTTCCCAAGTAAAGACATGGTGTTAAAACTACTCCCGAGTAGTACAAGCTAATGCTGAAGATGTTTTATGTTGATAAGTATCAACAGTAAGGGAATTGTATTGTTTAACCTAAACTAATTTGTTTAAGAACAGCTTACGCCCAGACAAGTCCTTGAAAAGTAAACACAAAGCTCCCATCCTTTACTTCACAAAAACTCACTATTCTGTGCTGTATACATATCTATGCTTCTCATAACAAATAAAAGTGGTACATAAACTCCACCACACTTCTCTTTTTTCCAATATTTGTATATGGCATATCACCCTTAAAGTGGACCAAACCAGGATTAAATGCACTTTAGCTTGGGATTTGTTTCCCTAAATTTACATGACACAGAAGACATCCATCTCCAAAAGGCTGCTCTCCCTGTCCACTACAAACAGTCCAGACATGCAAACTCGGGAACCTAAACACAGAAAAGGTGAGTCAAGCCCTAAGAGCCTACATGCTGTCAACCACCAACACATTTAAGTTCTTATTCACTCCCTTTGAAGAAGGGGAAAGAAAAAAAAATAATTCAAATCTCTATTTCTCTTGAAGTTTTCTATCTTTTTCAGTTCAGGCTGACACAACACTTGATGGAAGAATTTTTCAACGGTGGAACATTAGTTCTACTTAAGCATAAACTTGGCAGGGGGAAGGTGTGGTGTTAGGTGCTTTTGATTTTGTGGGAGAAGAGTTTTGCATGCTGCTTATTTGTGAAAAATTAGCACTGGTTGGGTTCCAGATTATTTGATTATTTGCATTGCAACAGGCACTTTTAGGCATCTCTGGGCTATTTATAGGACTTAAATTATTTATCGTTAAGAAGTATATTTGAGTGTCAAAGCCCATTCTATACCATACCCTCAAGTACACAACATCAGAGAAAGAATACTGAATTTCTTTCCACAATCAGTTAAATATCGAAATCAGATTAAGGCAAAAGAAACAGGCGACAGGCAAACACTAGCCATTTACCTCAACACTGATTTTAAACACTGAAGACAGAAAAGCAGAAATGTGAACTTTCACTTTTCACATGTTCAGACTTCTTCGTTATACTCTCACTTTTCTGACCCTTCTGAAAGGCAAAAGAGACTACTTGCTTCAATCTATTTTTTCCAACCTCATGAGAACAAAAACCTTATGGGAAAGGACCTGTTGCTGCCTACTCCCATAATAAACATTATGCTCCTGAAATTCACCTCAGCAGTAGATAACAGGAAAAGCAAGTGAAGAAAGCTGAGTCACACCTGGTCATTTTCTCTCTAGAACATCAGCTATAACAATACTAAGGATTTATTCTGGGACAAGTATGATCTTGTGGGAGGGAAAAATGAAGCAAGAAAGACATTCCACAGACAGAGAGTGAAAACAAAATCCAAGTCATTTAGCTTTATGACTAAGTCTTAAAGACGTACAAATGTAATGGTGAATTCAGGTCACCATTACAGTCACAACATTCAGACCATGTTTTCTTTCAAAACTCGTGGTATTTAAGGACATTGCCAAGTAAAATCATGGATTATTATTTATCATTTCAGTATCAAGAAAAGGTGACAAAGCAGGAAAAAAACACTCACACATCCCTCAGAATATAGTATTTTAAATAGATGAGGACCTCAGTAGTGAAACCAAAAATAACACTTGGTAAGAAACAGAACTAATTTGAGCCACTTAAAAAGACCACCAATGTTCTTTACTAGTAAAGAAGAACCTAGCTATTCCGGTACAGAATTTTTTACTTAGACTATATGTAGGGAAAATAGTACTGTAATGTCCTATACAGGAGCAGATTCCTTCTTACAGCATTAGACTACAGTTCTGTACCTACTGTCCTTCATATATAGTGCCATTTGAAATATATTTGGCTAGCATATTTTGTGTATGTACACAGTGAAATTAACTATTTAAAAATGTGTTGTGCCTCACTTTTCCCATGTACTTTTTAAAATTTTCCCATGCTCATAAAAATTAAAATACTGGTTTGCCCAATTTTTTATTCTGCATTTGTTTAGTGTAAAGCACTTCATGGGAACAGTTGTTTAAAAGAATCTTTTCACATGAAAATACTACTATTAAAATATTTCAATCAATTGAAAAGATTTACAAAACACAATTTACATTTATAAAGCATGCTATGGAATTCACTGCACTTTGAGAAATGGGCAAGGAACAGATCTCACAGGCGAGACAGCAAGAATAAGTTTGTCATCTTTCTCCTCCTAGTGTTCTCTTCCTTCCCCCTTCCCTATTACCGTATATTTCATTTAGGAACATAACATTTGCTCTCCTAATTTCACCTACTGAAAAGTGAAGAAATATTTTCTGGTTTTCTTGTACTTACTATTCTAGTTTACCTGAATTACTTCTTCATTATGGCATAATTAAAAATTTACTATCTCCATTTCAGGATATATGTCAGGTGTCCAACTGCAGCCACTCTGGCTACTGGAATAGGAAGGCTGCTCTTGTTAAATGCTCATCAAAACCAAGGATGGCTCAGAAACTATGCCACCAGTGTTCATAGTCTCTCTTCCACTGACCAGACCTACAATAAGTTTGAAATGGGTTCAGACAATTATGAGTGAGCCATAAAGTTTCAGCAGCTAAATTGCAATGAACATCGCAGTCACAGCATATGAATTTTTGCTTCTGTGCAGCACAGAACCATCTCAGCCTTGGCACAGCTGAGTATGTAAATTCAACTGAGACTGACAGAATATTTCAGCCTGGTCTGAGCAGCTGTTTCTGAGCATGCTGAGCAAACACTCATATTTTGACCTCCTTTGAAAGGAAAATTAATTCAAAAACATAAGTGGACAACCAGGCACCATCAATAGCTCCAGAGCAGGAGTGCTCAACTCTCATATAAGAGGACGAGTTAAAAAAAAAAACAAACCAAAACACCATACACCTCAAAGGTTCAATGCCACATCTTCAACCTCTCAGGAAGTACCCTTAAAGAAATGTTCTTCCTGTTCAATCTCTCTTAGTGCCAGAAACCAGTATGCACCCCACTCCCGTACCCTCCCCAAACCCATAACTTCACTTTATTGACTAAATATTAGGGCACTTCCCCCAAAAACATGCCTGTACTCTAGTTTCTGCTCACAATGCCTTTTACCAAAGGGCCCACAAACACAAAACAAAGGTTGAGTCCTGGGATCTTTGGAGGAGACAAATGTCCTCCCAATCATTATGCTAAACTGTTCTCCCCTTTCCTTCTTTCTTCCCTCACAGGGAGTTCTTTGCTAAACCAGGCACAGCGTCCGACAGAAATCACAGAGAGCACGTGCAATCCAGCCTGCATTATGGTGGTCGGGTTAACAGAGATATTTTAATCCTCTTAGACTATGAAGGATATTTAAAACAGTAGCTATTATATTCAAAGCAGGTACTGCTTACAATTTTTTTTTTTTTATTTTCACATGAACTGTATTCCATCCTACAAGAGAAGGTGCCTAAAGTCAGGGATGACCACAATCTCACAGACACCAATGTCATTTTGTTATCTTAAGTATTACTTATAAACCGCTGTAAGAGCATGAAGCTCACCTCCCTCCCTTAGTCAACTTGATAGTTTCTAAGGCCATACTGTTTCTAAGCCTGGGTATATCTATAAACAACAATGATTCTAGTAGAGAAGATATCAGAACTTCCAGGCCTGTAATTTCTGGGTATCCACCTCCCCTCCACAAATATCTCCAAATATCTCAGACAGAGTACACAGCTTCTGAGGACATCAGCAGAAAGAAAATGGCTATTCTTATCACAGCAATCAAACTGCAGATGACTCTAAATTGCTGTAGTGAAACTGATGACAATACATTAATCTCATCTATTTGTGCAGGGACATCAAAACGGAGGATAGGGCAATATTGACTTAAACCACTGCTAAAAAAAAAAAAATATTTGTAGATATACTCTTTCAGTACTTGTGATATAAACCTGAACGGTACTTAACTAACTTAATTAAAAAAGGGTTAAGCCAAGCAAAAATGAGTTTTCCAAGCTAAACTACACATCTACAAATTATTCTTTAGTATTCTGCACCGATTTAACTTGCAGCCCATTTAACTCAGGAATGTAATGTAGCATATTAGTAGGTGTATAGAGAGCAGCCCAACCTCAGGCAGGGTTACTGGCTCAGACGTCAGATGCACTACAGAGACATTAGCAGGGCACTGCATCTTTTATAAACTCTGCCACTCAGAGGCAGGTATAAATACATTCAGTTTCAGTATCACTTTAAGGCTGCTGTTTTGCTTCCTGGTCCAGAGCTAGATCCCTTCCCTCCTCACAGCCTTCTATTGCGGCGCATAGGCAAGTCATAAATTCATTTAAAAACAACTTAAAATAAGCCAGCTCAGCTTATTCGATCAGGTAAGGCCTTATGTATTTATCTGTGTACAATTTCATACCCTTCAAGTTTTGCATTTTGTCTTCCTTCTCCCTACAAAACCACCAATGCCACAGTTCATAAGAAATGCAAAGAACGGTCATCTTCTCAGACAGGGCTATTTGAGAAAAGAAGAAAAAAAAAAAAAAAAAGAAGCTGGAGAAGACATAGAAGGAAGGAAGACTGTTCTTTAAGTATTCTGTCAGTGCCCTGATAGGCAGCTATCCGTTCCTTTTACATTTTATTCCCTTATCTGTGTCTTCATAGCAAGCAGGCTAACTTGTTTTTAAGTCTCCCTTTATACCTTGTGGAATCACAACTTTCCTCTTCCTTAACCTCTAATGAGCACCTTAAAGAACACTCTAAAAATAGATGCTGTTTAAAATTGACAACAGGATTATTTCCACATTTCTTCATAGGCCTGAGGAACACCTCCAAGACTATTACACCTTCTTTAAAAATTACTATTTTTCTGTAGCCTATGCTTCACTTGAAGTCGTAATCCTCTGTGATGACAACTGTATTCACAGCCACTAGTCATGATGCAACAAACAAGATGGACCACTTCTGGTAGGAAAAAAAAGGCATCACAAACCTTTCAAGCAGTCTCTTAATAATCTCAATTAGTTTCTCAATAAAACGCCCATTCACATTTCAAATTGGAAAAATTATCTCAAAAAACAACGCACTTCAAGAGAAGATAACATGATCTTCACTGATCACAACATTCTTAGGCTTTTCCAACTCCATTTTTAAAGACCTATTACAACCATCAACCTCACTAAGAAAGGGTTTAAATCGCACCTTTTTGGCTGAAGAGAGCTTAGACGAAATTAAGATTTACAGTTCTTACTGGAATAAATCTATCCAAAATCATTTCACAGTCCCATAAAGAAGAAGAGAATAAAACTTCCTTATAGGCGAACGCACAAGCTTGCCAACCAGGCGCAAAAACATATGTAACTACACGTACGTACATTCACACACAGTGCACTGACAGATACAGTGGATACGAACACAATGAACATCATCACTGATGTCTGAAATGCCCATTTATTAAATACACACATTTACTCTGCAACGCCGCCGATTACAGGCAGTTTTTAGTTAAGTGTAGTAGATGTGAGATGCAACCTCGCCTTCTACCAAAATTCAGCACACCCAAAGCATCTTTGCATCAATATGCAGGGCACCAACGTGTTGGGGTTTTGAAATACACTTAGCCGTATCTAGTCAAGCTGTTTGATCTCTCCACTGGCCCGACAACTACATTTAAATGATGAATTTTTTATTTTATTTTTTTTTTATCACGGTGCAGGCAAATGAAGTTAAACCACATAAATCAGGTTCGACACCAAAAGGTCTTCAGGCTTCAGCAGTGACTGTCCCCGTCTCACCGACGGGCCAAACCCGGTTACTGGCTCGTTCAGCTGCAGATAAAACCCACGATCTCGCAGCCAGAGACGATGACACGAGTGTGTGAAGAGCGGTGTCGCGGGGGGCGGCGGGAGGAGGTGGGGATCACCCCCAACGGCACCTGCCGGCCGTTCAACGGCCGACGGTCCAACCCTGCTGCCTCAGAACGGGCCCACAACGCCCAGCGGCCGCGGCTCCGGGGGAAATGAAGGAGCGGAGGAGGCTGGGGGTCCCAAAAAATGGAGGGCGCCCGGGAAGGGGCAGCCGGCCGCTAGGATATCTCCGGGGGCCGCGCCCGGCGGGAGGAGCTGCCCGCCCTCCTCCCGCTGGGCACGGCCGCAGGCAGGCACCTGGNCTGAGGGGGCGCGGAGCCCTTCAGCATCGCGGCCGGCCGCCGCGCCGCCCGCCACTCGCAGCAGGGACCGCCGCGCAGACAGACAATGGCGAGGGTGAGCCCGGGCGGGCCGAGCCGAACACCGCCGTGCCGAGCCGCGCCGCGCCACAGGCGGGGCGGAGGGGCGGGGTTTGCCTCCCTGCCGCTGCAGCACGGTCCCGCAGAGGGCTGGCGGGGCGGGAACGAGGGGCGAGCCAGTCTCCGCCGCCGCGGCGGGTGCGCGGAGCTCGTTCCCGTCCTTCCCACCGCTGCGGGCAGAGCCCCGGGGGTGTCTGGTATCGCCGGTGCCCTTTGCTCGTCCTTCCCCGCGTCCCGCCTGAGGGGTAGTGCGGCCCTGCTGCTGGGGGGTGAGAACGGTGGAGGGGGAGCACCCGCCTCCGCGCCTGCCTCCGCCCTCCCTCAGGGCTGCGGCGGACGGGGGAAGGTCCCGTCCGCTGCCCGCGGAAAGTTAAAAATGATGGATGGGGGCCTTGGCAAAGCGGCTGCCTGCCCCACCTGGTTTCACACTGACAGCTGCGGGAAGGGTCCGTCGTTCCCCACGCGTGTGAGCGGGTGTTGGGGTAACGCGGCTGTGGCGGGGTCGGGGATCGTCCCTCCCTCGCGCATTTGGAGGGTTTCCCCCGCGTTGTTTTACTCCCCGTGTAGAAGTAGGTGTGGGTATGGCAGCGGCCCCTCCGTGTGCCCTGCGAGACAGCGAGGTGGCCGGGGGTGGCTGGCAGCTCTGGGAAAGGCACCTCATGGAGTACCGAATATAGCTCCTTCCACGGCGGCCAAGAAACTGTTGACGATTACGCTGAAAGATGGGGAAAATCGGTGTGGGAGCCAAGTCGCTGAGAAGCGCTCGTGTCAAAATTGGGAAGGAGATCCTAATTTTTTCCATGCCTTGTTCTGGGCCTAGTTTTACACTGCTCACTCGGCTTCAGTAAGCAGGATATCTGTAAAGCTGATGTGCAGATCAAATCACACAGGTGGCATTTTGCATCTCCTTTTTATTAAATGTGAAAACGTGGGAATACTAGTTTCTGTGTGAAGTAGGTAGTTTCTGCCTTCTGTGTGGAGTCGGTTTAATAATAATGAGAAATAATTATGTGTATACACAAAAATGGGTATAAATATATAAATTATACATAAGAATTACAAATTTATCTGTATCTTTCCTGAATTTTAAGAGATCCTTACAGTCTCGTCTATAGTCACGATACTCAGAGGATATAACATGCATTTTTATGTTTTAACTTGTTGACACGAAGGGTTATGACTAATTTGGAAAAATGCTAGGTCATCTCTGCTTCCTGTCAGCCTGTGGAAAGAATCACCAGTCAAGGAGGATGACCTCACTTTTGCTACAAAATTTCAAATTTCATTTGTGTACTTTTGAGAATGCAAGTTTTGCACCTTTCTTTTGCTTTACTACTTTACTGTTTGCTTTTGTGTTATGTTTTGTACATTGTATACAAAAATTATCGTGATTCATGCCGTGAATGGAATATTTTAAAGATTCCTTAAATTGTGAACTGTAAATGTTCTGGCAGGCTATAAATTTAAGTTCCTGTTTGGTGAAAAGATGAGCAAGCCAAAAAAGCTCTCCACAATAACAGAAAATTTTGTTAAAGGTAACAGTTTGAAAAATAAACATTCATACATTGAAGAAATTTCAGTGTATATAAAAATGTATCTCTGTTTTTTAGACAAATAATTGCAAATTGAGATGATTTTTAGGAAAAGGTGCAAGCTAATTATGATCATCATTTTCAAGAGATTGTACCTTTAACTTCAGTCTGTCCAAGAAGATCAATGTGTGATCTTCCTGAAACCTTTTTTTTTTTCATAAAAACTGAGAAATCGTTCACTGCTCAGATGTTAAAAAGGACATAAAATACTTTACAGAAGGTATTGATTACTTTCAACTGATATTTCTATTTGTGTTATAAATGTTACTTAGTGATTAAATTACTTGCGTTCAGGAACTTAAAACTTTCTTTAAAGAGCCTCCTACTGACATGCTTCAACAGTCAGTGGCCTGTATGACAGCACACGTTCAAAAAGGCTGTGATTCAGCAAGGTTCATAAGCAAAGGAGTAGCTCCGTCCCCTGCAGTCTCTTGTGATTAAAGTTAGCTTCCTACCTTGCTAGACTGGCATCCAAAGCATTTGCTAGTTGCAGTTGTAGCAACATAATTGCAATGTTTATATTTAGAATGCCAACATATTATTAGTGTGCTTTACCACCTCTGTAAAACCTACTTAGGATTTATCTTGCAGATACTGGTACAATATTTCAGGGAAAGAAAATACCGTTCTTTCTAAATACAATGAGACTGAGAATCAAAACTCATAACTTCATAAACCAACTGTGATAGTGGAGCTGGCCATTGGGTTGCAATAGTAGATATGAAACTTAGTTTCTTGCCCAGTTTGGCCACGCTCCGTGGGAAAGCCTGCATCCCTGTTCTTCTTTTGTCTTTAATTTTTGCCACTATTTTAACTTGATATGTGAACATCTGGTCACAGGTACTTTTTCAATAATCTTAGCCTTTCCCTGTCCCTCAATAGTTCATAGTTTTCATCTTTTTCACTTTCCCCACACAAGCAGTAGGTGCCTACAGCCAGGTTCCTTTAGCTTAAAGCAGAGTTTAATGCTTTACGTTTCCATTCCTTTACCTTGCAGGTGCTTACACCAACGGTTAGCTCTATTTTCATTTTCCCTTAAAAGTACCGGATGTTACAAATGATTCTTTCCAAAGACAGTGAATGCCTCACTAAAAGAGGTTTTATTTAAAAAAAGATAATGTAGGGAACAGTAGTTCAATTAGTTTTCTCAATACTCATGATTTTTCCTTACATTTCATCTGCAAATAAAAAAGTGTTCAGTGTACTTATATTCCTTTATAAGCTCAGAATTTTGAGGGGCCAAAAGGGTCCCAGGTGTCAACTTGGTTACTCCGTGCTGCCTTTCATGTATGTTCATTTGCCAAACTTCACCTACAGCCACATGGGTAGTTCAAGGGTTCTTTGTATGCTAAATTACTAACCTACCTCCCATTTCTTCCTTTTTGTTTGTTTATATGTTTTTTATTTCCCCCCAGGAAACCTTTAGTTAACAATTCTAAACTAGTGGAAAGGATTACAAACTTTCTACCTGAGTATCTATGAATTAAGAGATCATTTCTCTATCATTTTGAGGGGACAGTGTGATACACATATCATGCAAATGGAATATGATTTAAGCACCTAACTCTTGGTCTTTTGGTTCGCTGAGAAAGGAATCAGTCATTTAAATGTCTCCATGACTGCAGACAAAAGAGTCTCTCCTGTGGTCTGAGCAGGTTTGCGTTTGTCTACCTGAAAGTGTGCTTTTTTCTTCCCTGCAAATATGTAATTTTCCTTACAAATCTTGTTAAAGCATATCTTTACCATCACCGTCATAGTAAAACCACTACGACAAGTTTGCTGGAGAACCTGTTCAAACCTGTAGGGAGGAAATGGAGAAGTCCTTCAACTGTGGTTATTACTAATAAATAGCTCCGTATCATCTGCTTTTGTCACATTACGTACAGTGCCTAAAAACGTGGGACGGCTCTGAGGAGGAAGAACAACTAGTAAAGATAATTAGTACTTATATGTGTTTTTCATTTGCTTTGCTTTGCTAAAGAAGCTCATGATCAGGCAAGTTCTATGAAGTAAACAAGCACCTTTTCGTGCAAGAAATCCCAGCCTGTGACAAAGGAAGGGGGAAATTGTTCCACCCATCTGAAGTAGTTCCTTCATACTATGGAAATAAGACCGCTCGTATAATGAACGAGCACACATCATGCGAACACATCTACACATTCATAAAGCAACTATCACACTTGTATTTTAATATGATTATGTTTAATGTTTTTTTTAAAAGCATTTATATGATTATGAGTATAATGGCTGAATCCAAATGAGAACTTAAGCACCAAGAATATAACGTAGATGCCTACATCCAAAACTGTGATTCTGTCAAGTCTTGCCGAGTTGATGCCTCGCTTCGGAAGTGCATCAACTTTGCCAGTTCAAACATGGAAATGCTGTTACCAGGGTGTCTAGACTTCTGCCCAGTCTGAGCAAGTTTGCGCTTGGCTTCTGCCAAAACCAGATTGAGATCTGGAAACAAGACGTTGTTTTGCCTACGTTTGCTGAGGAACTTGTTCCGTTAAACATTCTCAAAGCATATCTCACGTATATGCAAAACTGCTCCCCTCACAAAATTAAGTCATGGCCACATTTTTAGAAAAAAATGTTGGAGGAACGTGGTGTTATCTCATAGGAGACACTGAAATACCAGTGTGCTGGACAAGCTCTTCAAAGACAGATGGTGATATTTTCCTCAGATGGAAGAGAGAAAAGAGTAGCAATGCAGCAGGACATCTTTTTGTTCATTCCTTTCCTCAAAGAACTAGTTAAGTATATTCATGCTAGCGCATCTCATTTTGAATACTCAGGATAGCATGCTGCTTATAGCAGTCACTCAGCAAATGGAATATCCAGCATTTTTGATCTTAATTGTATGAAAGGAGTTCTCACTCCAGCCTCCTCCCTTTAAATTACTGAAGGCAACTGCAGGACATACTCTCCCATATTGTGCATTCCTACTTCATGAACACCCCTTTTTTCTACTGTGCCCATGAGATGAGATGTTTGGTTCACTGCTCTATGGAATGCTGCAAAGGTTGTAGAAATGAAATATAGTACAGGTCATATTTATTTATACAATTTATGGTATGTAGCTGTAGTGTGTTTTTACAAATTTTATCAAGGTTCTGCAAAGATTACTGTAAAAGAATAAATTCCAAAAATTATTAAATCAATACGAGCTTTATCTTTTTTTTTTTCTTTTTTTTGGAGCAAGACATGCATTACGTGAACTTTATAACATTCAGGGTAGTCAAACAGAATAATAAAACCCATCTGTTGCTACCAACCTCAGGGAACTAAGCTACCTCATCAAGGAGTCCTCAGTTAGACAAATATAAAATTTCTGTGCCAAACTATTTTTTCTCCTATATTTAGAACAGTTAAAGGACTTTTAAAGTGAAATTGCATACAATCTTTTCTAAGGCACACACATCTAATGAGTGAACAGAATAAATCTTTTAATTCGACATTTTTTGAAGTTCTATTTGGTTTCATGTTGGTGTCTTCATATCCAAGACTAAGGACTTGTGTGAGGAAAAAGAAACAGCTAAAACCTTCCTTTAATCACAGCCATCAAAGTCAGAAAAATGCCAGGCTTAAGAATCCATCGTATCTTCATTGATTTAGTGTCAGTTTTTCCCTGTGTCACAATTTATGCGGGCTTCAGGCTTAGAAAGGTGTGGTTCATTTTAAGCTGATCCAAATCCAGGCTGCCACAATCCTGTCCTCGTCCTCCTCCTCCTCTCACATCAGTAGTCCCACCCACACCCTTGCTTTTGCATTTGACATCTAGATGGCTCCCTGGTGAGCCAGTTCAGGAATTAGTTCAGGGATTTATTTATAAAATGAAGTTATTAGGGTTTATAGCCAGATCAGTTACCCAAACCATTGCTAGGCACAAGACTGTAGGGCATTCAGTGCCCTAATCACTCAGCTGTGGGGAATTCTGAGGCTGGTTCAGCTTTATCCAATTCCTTCTGCTCACGCCTTTGCTGTCCCTCCCATTGCCCCTCGTAAGAAAAAAATCAGCACTTTGAATACTCCATGGATGTACATGGCTGCAGCTGCCATGGTCGTGTTTCCCATGAATGTTTTTAGAGAGATCTTCATTCAGTCTTCTGGATGAATAAATCACTTCACAGTGGCATTGAGGCTGTCCATAAAATCAGAGGAAAGAGATGGGCACCTCATTTAAATTAACAGGATTTCTGGTATTCTGGAGGTATCTGCCTAGCTCTATCAGGAAATATGTAGTTAGATTGAACCCAAGTTAGCTCCAGGCAAGAGGCTGGCATTCTCTCTCTTACTTCTGTAGTACTTCAATTCAGCTAAGCAAAGTCTGACCCTTACTTCAAGTTTAGGCAAATCTCTACAAATCTTTGCAGTTTATCTCTAAAATGAAGATGACACTGCAGTCCTCAAAGTAAGTGGCTAAACGTAAGTGAGTCCTGTCACTTTATTTTTGAAAGCAAAATGCTTGCATGCATGATAGCTACATCTTTAAAAATGGAATGTAATTGTGAAAAAAAAGGACATTATCAGATGAATCCAGCAACATTAATTATGCCTTTATTATCCGTAACTGATATCTTCTACTGTGGAGTAATATTTTTTTTTTCTTAGTCTGTTCTCTGGCGTTCTGTAATTTATTAATTTAATTTAATTAAAATACTATAAATTCTGTAAATTCATTCTGTAATGGTACACTTACCACTTTAACACTCCAAACTGGCCTGATTTATACTTTTGTCTTTCACTATCAGTTAATATCCTTATAGAAACATGAGCTAAAGCAGACAGAAAAGCCTTCAAAATATTTCTGTTGATACTCTTACAGTCTGATCACTACTGAAAGAGAAGAAATAGATTTTAGATTTCTTAGAATTCATTTTTGTACTCTTATGTATGAAATAATATTTATGTATGATTTCTGAACTCTTTTTCTGCTAATCAAATATGTATTTTGCCAAACAAATATAAAGTGATATAGCTATGATTCATTCTTCTGTTTACAGTTCAGTTCATGAACTGTTCAGTACATGACAGTCATTGCAAATTGATTAAGCAAAGTATTTAAGCACCTACTTAATTTCTGTTAGTTTTAAGCAAGAGCCTAGATTCTGTTAAAGCCGATGGAATTAGTCACAAGGTGCAACATTTCAATGGCTGCGGTTGAGTTTACATGCATACTTAAAGTCATGCGTGCACTTACGCGCTTTTATGAACCAGAGCATAAACCAAAAAGCATAAAACTGTTCAAGCAACAAAACTGAGAATGAATCTCTTTTCAAATATAAAATGGAAATACATTTTACTCAGGCATCTTGCCCATTTAACTATGAACTTCAGCAAAAAGAAAAGCATTGTGGCTTTTTGGAAAAGTCAAGTTAATATATGGTCATTACAAATCTGTGCAAACCCTATGTTATGTCTGAGTTTATATGCTACATTCACTCCTGAAGAAGGACAATTTACCACCAAGGGCTTTACATGTGAATGCATTTGGCACTCTCACATTTTTTACTAATTTCTGGTGCATTTTATTTTTCCTTGTATATTGCTTTTGTGTAATATGAAATCTGCAAAATAGTCAACGTAACAAATAGATAGTGCAGTGAATGTTGGGCAATACAGAATATGAATATAGATGAGTTCAGCAACATATAAGCAGACAAGTAGTTCATTCAACTTGCAAAATTCCTAATTACATAACTTCCCTACTATACTTAGCAGCTGATCTTGTTTCCATTCTTTGTGTTTGTTGGAAGGCAATGGATCATTTCTCTGGACAGCTGGAGTGGATCACTCCATAGTTCTGTTAAGGATGAAAACTTTTAGAAAGCCAAGGTTTGGTGCACAGCTGTTCGGTTATCCAGGTTTCAGACTGATCTAATTTTACAAACTTTATACAGATGAAATTAGGATTATTTAATTAAATGTAAAATCTGACAGCTGGAACTCACACTAATTGCATTTCAGGAGATAGGTAACTGCATTCAACTGATGCACTGTCAGTGCAATTTCCTGCAAGTCTGAGGAGGATGAGGACAACAGTGGCTTGAATCAGAGGAAAAACTCATTTAGGAAGAAGAGATGCTTTAAATCAGCTAAAAATAAATGAAAGCATTCTTTGCCACCTTTGAGCTTAGTATATCTAGCAATCAGATCATGTCCATCAGGAGGCAGAGAAGTTATTCTCATCATTAACAAATTCACTTTATCAAGGCTTGTATCCACTGTTTTGGAAAGTTTCTCAACATGTTTATCTCTTTTTGTGATGATTATTTTTCTTCATCCACCCATCTGCTCCTCATAGGCACAGGGGTATTTCTATGATGACAGGGGCTTTGTATCAGGTGTGATCTACATATACTTCGGGTTGTTTGGGTTGTTTGTTTGTTTGCTGTGATTAGTTAATCACGACACGCTTCAGGTATTAAAAGATAGTTGCTTAGATACTGATTCAAACCTAGTGGAAATTAATGTGGATCTTGCACTTACTGATATCCAGGATGTGTAGATAATATGACTTTGTAAAAGAAGAAATTATTTTTGAGAGTCTTAGCTTGTAGGAAAAGGATCTTTAGTTCTGATGTTTCCCTCTCTCCATTTTAGTAAATTTCTTAAAATGTATTATGTGCTTATTCACATTTCCTATGATGTATATGTCTATATATATAAAAAACCTTTAAGTTGTATTAAAAATTACATTGATTATTGTAACTTGGAATCCAGTTTTAAATATTACCATTTAAACACACCAAGTGTTTTCCTTGCCATTAACGTAGGTAATTCTTTTAATACTTTTAAGTTTGTCTGAAATGCTGTGGATGCCTTTTTGCATGCATGTGAACATTCGTCTTGTGCAGAAGGTTCTCACTGACTCTGTAGCTTTTTTCCCTGTTTTGGTATATTTTCAGGTAAAGAAAAATGCAGGTAGAAGAGATGTTTAGGAGACTGTACTGGAACTGCAGATAACCCTCTGTAGCTGCTGCTATCCTTCATAAATGTGATGGACAATCCGGCTCGTGTTGAAAAAAAGAGTTTTGCCATCGATTTCACAGGGCTCATCATTTGGGGTATGGAGCTGACCGCTAATTAGCACACCACAGAGCCAAAGAGACCCCTCATTAATTTTCTATTGGAATTAATTTCAGCCATGGCTTCTCTCTTCATAGTCCCCAGCTGCTCCAGATGGGCTTCACAAAGCAAACACTTGGGTCCACAGCCTCTGTTGAGCATCCTGCTTCTCCCTTTCTAGCCATGCTTGAGAAGGGAAAACAGCAATCCCCTAGAACCTCTGTTCCTTTTGGCCTGATACTGCGATGCATAAATGAATACAGAAGAATAAGGTGATGACCTTATAGGTCATCATATAAGGTATGACATTTCTTTTATTTGTGCACCCTTAGTATTATGTATTTTTTTAATATATTTTACATAGTGTATCTGTAATCTATTTTATCTAATATATCTGCGCTCACTTTTTTCCACGTGTAAGTTTAGTTCTTATTGCTGTTCTGCTCTCAGATATGCCTGTGCTTGTCTGCAACTATTAACTAGAAACAGAAGGGAAAGAAACAGGATTTGGGGAAGGAGAGAGGACAAACATTGTAACAATGCTCTTTCTGCAATTTTTTCAGAAATATTTTTTTTTTATTTAATCAAATTATTTTCATTTTGAACAGTTCTATTTTCCTTCTTTGTCTTTCCAGTATGTTATATGTGTCAGGAAAGCCGCACAGATTTATATAATCTATTTTACTCTAAAAACTCTGACTATATATATTTTAATAAACCTTTTTTTTTTTGTTAACTCTGTTTTTAACTTTGCCTGCATTTAACTACTTGGTAGGTCCTGTAGCATGGGGATAAGGTTTTGATCTTTCTTTGGTTACTCCTTTTTTGTGACTGTTATTCTTCAGATACTTTGCTGCCTTAACCGCTTTATCAGTGGTGCTGCTTTCATGTTATAAGAAGCTGTTCTCCTCATGTTTATGTACTGTGGTTTTCTTATCTGCTTCTGTTTTTACACACCCTTTCATCAGACAGCCAAGCAGTCTCCTTGCTTAGAACAAGGTTCATATCTCCCAATGACACTTATACAGTCGAGAGGGTTACTACTCAAAAATGAATAGAAAACTGTGCCAGATGGCTTCATATTTTTCACATCTTCATTAAAAAGAGTACCTGAATTCACTGTAGAAAAGCATAGTATGTGAAAAATGACGAATGTAAATAATAAATAATAGCAGACATATAGGCTAAGGGGGAAGAGTGTTCCTGTTTGAAAACTGAGTGAAATGCAGGGTGGGTTGGGTAATGGGAATCAGGGCAGCACTTCCAGGTGGCACCACCGAGGAGGAGGGCTGCTGGGGATTCCTGAGCCCCGGAGACAGCCTCTCGAAGGAGAGCATTGGCAGGGTTTCCTTTTTCAGGTTCCTTCTGAACCTCTAGTGGGGAGCGACAGATTTACATTTCACTGGGGACTGAGAAGCCCAGTCTACAGAAACTGCTGAAGAGATAAAATGGATTCAAACATACCATGCCTCACGACATGACTTTCCTGGCCAACTCTGTCCATTTCAAATCCCATGGGTGGAATGGTCAATAAATGCGCATATGGTAGCACATGACTTTTTTTGGTGCGTCAAGGCATCTGTGCTGCCTGTAGTTTATGTAAGCTTTGGTTGATTTAGACCCCAGATATGAATCTGATTCTAAAATTAATGGGAGAAGGATTAAGTTCTTTAGCAATGACTTAGCTGAGTTCATCAGTTGTTCTTAGTATCTGAATTTGAACAGATGCAACTTGGGGAATACTGAAAAGAAGAAAATTACTGTAATTCAGAAAGAAATGTAGGTAAGGGTATACAGGGATTTCACAGTGGTGAAAAGACAGCATTGCTTCCCTAAAAATGCAGAGGTATAAGTTTTAGGGTACAGATGACTAGGGGAACACCTGGTGAGGTGTTTCTGAATGAGCATATGCTCTTTAGGCTGGGTAGCTGACCACCTCATTTTTCTGTCAGTGGTAATACCTCACTGTGTCACCTTATGCCCTCAGTAGATGTCACGTAGGATGAGCAAGGATCTTAACAAAGGGACATGCAGGCAGGTTTTCAGAAGTTTGGAAATTAAGAGCTGAATATGTGAAAATCATATTATGATGGTATTACAGATAGTAGAGTAGCAGGGCTAAATTCGAAGATGGAGACATCAAAGGTTTCTTCAGATTTATTCAGTACTCTTCTCTGTGATGTGGGATGGAGTAACTATTACCTGACCATTGATAGATACTCTGTTCACTATAAATATGCAAAATCCTCAAAAGCGTAGTCTGCTGTTCTACCAAAATTACTTCATTTATAATATTTGATGGGGGGAAAGAAGACAGCACGAAGATGACTCGTGCGTTTGAGAGGACATGCGAGAATAATTGGTGATTTTATTTCTGAGATTCAGTGAGAAGTGGTTATCATTAGCTAATTTGAAAAGCACTACTACATTTATTTGGCAATGTTATAAATATTGCATATCTTAGTGTTATTACATCTTCGATTATTTTTATTTCTTAAAAATCAGTAGTTTTTTGCTGAACATAATATGAAAACTTTGATACTTATTTGAAGTTTTTTGACAGAAAGGTTTTAACTTTAGATAAGGTTTCAAAGGTTGACAATTTAATCTCCCCAGCTATACTCAGGGATTTTGAGCAGGATAAAATCTTTAATGAATTTTAATAGAATCGGACGGCAGCTTGAAGCTTTTCTTGGATAAGTCCATTTAGAATGTATTTCTCAGTTTGGCCTTGTTTCATGAAAGCAAATGTGTACGTGTTTTGGTTTAAGCTTATATATGATTTGAAGTCAGTAGGAATGAAAGAAATTTTCGAGTGCTTTGTTGACTAACAAAAACCTTAGCGCATACTTAACAGTTAAGTGCTTTACTAGATTGAAACTCTTATAATTTAAACATTTTCTCCAATTGCAGTGAGAGTAGAGTGAAAGAAGAAGAGAAAAATTACCTTTGATCTCACTGAACCATTTCAATTATAAGCATGACTCTCTAGGAACCATTTGTACCAAATCAGGCCAGTTCAGCAGAATGAAGCTTCAAACTACATATTCTTATTACGTGTAACGCTAATTTCACAGGGTGTGAAATTGTTTTCTCCTAATCCAAAAGCACGAATTAAGCACAGAGCAAGGAATACTTCATAAAAATTAAGTACCACACTGATGGTTTCTGACAGTGGGTAATGATTTGACAAAGAGAAAAAGTTCACTCATGACACAGGTTTGCTGGAAACTCAAAAATCACTTTCAAGTATTTCTTTAGCACCCCAATTTATTCTTTTCTAAAGATGTACTAAATTTTAGTTTCATAAAACAGTAAAAGTGTCAAAAGTGGAACTATTAATGCAAAGGTAATATATTAGAAATGTACATTTTTGTGCTTTTATAAATTTGCTGAAAATATGAAATCTTTTCTTGCCAAATGGATCCTACAATGCAGTGCAGAAATAAAACACTAGCAAATGATACATCACTGATACAGGTAAATCTCTGTGCTAAGGCCTTCCAAAGATTTAAACTATTTTCTGTTAGTCCATACATGTTAATATATTCTAAAGAACTGTGTTCCCCCATGTTACAAAAATACCATAAGTTGTTATTAGAAGTGATTATGCATTAGACATCTCAAAATAAAACTCCAATGATATAAATATCCTGCAAAGATTATTCTTTGCATGAGAGAAAGTTCTGCCTGTGTTTTAAGAAGAGTTCCTGCTGAAGCTCTGACAATGATTCAAGGCCATAAGAATACCTCCTCTGCAGTGAAGCCTAGTAAGGTCTAAGTAGGGAACTATTTTAAGACGGGGAAAACTGTATCACCTCTGGAGCCCTTCTAGACCTCTTTCTATATCACAGAAAGATTTCTGGTGCAATCTATTTGTCCTTATGTAGCAAAGTTTCATATCATTACAATAAGGAAGCGTTCATATAAAAACTTTTATGGGAATTTTATATGTTGCCTCCAAAAAACAACTCAAATTATTAACTCACTATTTTATTTTTTAGTTTTTGCTTTTGTAACATGTAAACTTGAACATAAAGTAGTCTACCATTTATTTCAGTATTCCTGTTTTTATCTAGGTTTATACTAATGAAAATCAGACATTTTCTGAGTAGTTCATTTACCTGACGCAGGGAACTTTAAACTAGGTTAGAATTAGAATTTATATTGCCATATTTTAGTTTGAAATAAAATGTTTCGAATTTAAACAAAACATTGCTTGAGGGTTTAACATTTTTCTTCTAGAGACACACTTGATAATTACTTGAGTGCCTCTATGACAGTTATGCTTTGCACTTTCTCAAAAGCATATAATTACATTGTAAAATGCCACGTTGTATCTTTGGTTCTCTTTTAGAAATCTCATCTAAGATTGCTTTTTTTCACTGTTTAAATTTTGAAAACAGGCACATTCATTCAAGATAGCACACAGTTTTCTGAACAAAATTCCATTTCTGTGAGTGCAGGGGAATTTCCTGTTTTTTATTTTCATTTTGAAAAATTCTCTTTATTTCTCCCTGAAGGACTAGATTATTTCTGTGGCATAAAAAGAAGAAAGAATGAACACTGCTAACTACACTAACGAAATACTGAAACCAGAGTTGCAGAGCCCAATGCACTAAGTGAGGAACCAGTAGTCATCCATGAGTGTGTATGAGGCACAGGCAAGTGCAGTGAGGGCAAAGCTAAGACTTTACCTTTGATATGCATATTAGTAGTATACAAAATCAAGATGGAAATGCAGGTGCATTTCATCAGCCATTGGTGTGAAATGGGATTCAGGCCAAGTTAAACGGCCCTCAGCTGATTCCTTTTCCCCCAGCCCCTTCCACTTGACCCCTCAGTTGCAAAACCACCCAGTGAACCGTCCTGGCAAAGTCATCAGGCTGAAAACTGATGTAATAGAAAGAGAGGGCTTTTTTCAGCCTCACCAGTTCCTTGGTTTGGGTGACCACACAGCTGCAAAAGTAGGTCTCCCAGAAAAATGGAAGAGGCGGTCAGGAATAGAGGATGTATGTGTGCTATGTGCAATAGTGCTGCAGCTGAAGAAACCCACATAAGATGATGACCTTATAGAGGTACTTTTGTCAAACTATTTCTTGCCATTGACTCGCTACAGAATATAGTGGAGTCACAACACCCGTGTTTCCTCCTGCATCTAGAAGTAATCTAAAGCTGTTTTATAAGGCCACTGTTCTTAAAAAAAACCCCCTACCAGCTTACGTTTCATAGAGTCATAGTATCATAGTATCATTATGGTTGGAAGAGACCTTTAAGATCATTAAGTCCAACCGTTAACCTAGCACTGCCAAGTCTGCCACTAAACCATGTCCCTCAGCACAATGTCTACATGTCTTTTAAATACCTCCAGGGATGGTGACTCAGCCACATCCCTGGGCAGCCTGTTCTAATGCTTGACAACCCTCTCAGTGAAGAAATTTTTTCTAATATCCAATCTAAACCCTCCCCGCTGCAACTTGAGGCCATTTCCTCTTGTTCTATTGCTTGTTACTTGGGAGAAGAGACCGACCCCCACCTCTCTACAGCCTCCTTTCAGGTAGTTGTAGAGAGTGATAAGGTCTCCTGTCGGCTTCCTTTTCTCCAGCCTAAACAACCTGAGCTCCCTCAGCCGCTCCTCATAAGGCTTGTGTGCTGGACCCCTCTCCAGCTTTGTTGCCCTTCTCTGGACATGCTCGAGCCCCTCAATGTCTTTCCTGGAGTGAGAGGCCCAAAACTGAACAGAGTATTTGAGGTGGGGCCTCACCAGTGTCGAGGACAGGGGGACGATCCCTTTCCTAGTCCTGCTGGCCACACTATTTCTGATACATGTCAGGATGCTGTTGGCCTTCTTGGCTTATCTACATTTAATTATGAAATTGGTTGTTTTACCTAAGAAATAGTCTTGTTCATCAAAATTAATGAGAATAGTCAGAAAAGACACAAAGGTAGTGAAACCTGTCTTTAGTGATTTCTAGCATTCTTTGGACTGCATTCACAGTTGAATCTTAAACTGTAGTCCTTGACAATATACTCCTTGAGTTGATTCCAAGTGAACTGATTTCTTTTGTATTCCTATTTCTTTTGCATTTCTGCAGTGCATTATCTGCCTTTTATAACATAGACATGTCTTTTGTTGTCTTTTTTCTTATTTTGGACTTATCCTCACAAGTATTTGGGAAGTACCCATCTTCATTCAGTTGAAAAAGAAATCTGACATTCTGATGTCTGTTTTGTTGTAATCTTATTACTGCAATCTCTCATCGGAGGCAAATTCAACCCAAGATCTTGCCAATCTCAACTTCTTTTTATCATTCATAGTTCTTCACTATCTTCCTTTGAAACACATTGCCACAAATGTTGGACAGGTCCCCCTATGAATTTCTGAACAGTTATTATCAAGGTGCTATTATCTTTTCTGATTTTCGACATTTTTTCATTCCTTTTTCCATTATTTCACATCTCTGTTTTTCCTGTCTTTAACAATCTCTTCTTTCTTTGTAATTGCGTCTCAGCATTTATAATATAAGATATATGAAATCTGTCATGGCTGTTAGTTTGAAGACTAGACCCTGTGCTACTGTAAAATACATTTTAACTTACCTGTGTTAGGTTTTGTTCTTCCTCATGACGTATTTAACATTTCTATTTCTCTGTATTTCTCCCTATCTTTCAT
The DNA here is from genome assembly GCA_013396915.1 of Stercorarius parasiticus. NCBI lineage: Eukaryota > Metazoa > Chordata > Aves > Charadriiformes > Stercorariidae > Stercorarius > Stercorarius parasiticus. The sequence goes on from VWZL01004881.1 coordinate 272,790, forward strand.
CTATTTCATCATTATGGAATAAAAACAGTCTGTTTTGGAGCTCTCACTACTTTTTGTTGTTTAGTAGCATACAAATTTACTTACCCTCCATTCTATCTAATTTTCATTTCTGTAAAAAATAACAATTTCTGGCATATTTCACTCATTCTCACTCACAACTGTATTCACTGCTGCTCTTTCAGATTTATTTCACCTTCTGTAGTGGCATTTCTATCTGTTTATGTCTTGTATGTGTGTCTTTCAAAATGTATTGTTCCCTAATAATTCAACTTTTTACTTATTTTGCAGGAATATAATGATTTAGCATATTTCCTATACCATTGTCCTTCTCATCGATTTCACATATATTTATTTTATCAGCCGAACCCTTAATTTCTTTCAAAATCTGTTTAGCAAAATTTCCCTTGGAGTGATTAATAGGTTGATTAATTGTTGCTATGACTGGTGATAAAGTAGGAAAAGGTAAATACGGCAGCTGGATTTCCCTGAGGAGGATAGCAAATCGGGAAAAAGTTAGAATTTGTTTTCACTGTGGAGTGAAGGATGGAACTGAGTCCGTAGTTATCCTCACTCAGGATTTTGGAAGCAGTGTAGTCATGCAAGTACCCAGCTGACAGGGCTTTTTAGCTCAGGTGGAATGTTGGCTGATGAAGCAATGCTGCTTCTGTGTTGTTGTACCCGGTGAATATATTAACGCTATTGGGCCCTGCCGTTGTCACCTTAGCGTGGGAATGTTTTTATGAAAACATCAGTGAGGACCATATGGAAATAAAAATTCAGCTGAAGAGGAGAAACATGCTGACAGAGTATGATATAAGCTGTATAAGTCATTATAAAGTCTGCTGCTTTGACTGCACCTCGCAGCCTGAAGTATCCATTTCCACCTCTGGCCCCACTGTGCTCGTCACAGCAATACCAGAGTCACTTCGCTGCTAAGCTTTGTCTGGCAAAAGGCCCTGCAGAAAAACCCAGCAGAGAAGGTGCAAAATATTAGCGCAAAATGAAAAGAAATAGCTTCAGGCCTCCTAATCTTTCTGAGGTTGAAAACAGCCCTGGTTTTGATCCCTGCACCACTAGCTCCAGAAAATGGGCTACTTAATAACCATTTATTCTTCGCTGTGTGATTCCTCAGCCCATGACATTTCTGTACCAGCTTAAGGAGGCTGGATGGTGCCACAGAGGCAACCAAGCCAGTGTTCTGCGCTGCAGGGGCAAGAACTGTATGGGCCAAGTCTCCTCCCCAGCTGACTCTCAAAAGAAATCAGGCAGTTATAGTTTCAGAAATAATTCCTGCCTCGAGTAATGGAAGTTTCACAGATCAAATATGATATAAGTCCCGATTCTGTAAGTGCTCTTCACAGTTTATGAGAACTGCTAATTGGTAAGCAGAATTCAGCCTTTCTGTAAGAAAGGCTTTCTGAAGCATCTTCCATAGGGCTAAGTGGCACTGGACAGTTTAATGTTCTCTAGCACATTCCCAGGTCCTTATTAATATGAGAAAGAAGCATGCTATGTCAAATTGTTCACTCGAGACAAGTCTTTTGATCTTGTTTAGCATTTATAACTAGAACTTAAAAGTCAAGCTGGTTTAGGCAGCTACAAGATTATGGTCCTCACTCTCCATATTATTTCTCATTAGATGTTCTTTCTCCCACACTTTGTTCTTTTTACTAGCGTTTAACTTTTCCACTCTTCTAATTACATTCTGCTGAGTGTATGCTCTGTTCCATTACCTCTCTTGCTCTCTTTTCATGCCTGTTACAGAGTCTCTATTGCTTTTAAAGATCATTCTTATTGTTTTGTACTGCAGTAGAAAGCAGACACTGATAAATGAAGGAGTAGATATAGCAGTGGCTGTATAAATGTTCTCCTCTATTGCCCAGAAATTACCCACTCTTCTGGTTTTCTCAGGAAATAAATTATCATTGTTTTAAAATAATCATATTAAAATAATGCTTTATTGAGGGTTGTTTTTAAGGCTGTGTAACTTAAGACTGAAAGTTCACTTTTGGCTACTATGTTGAGGGCTGAGTTTCATTAATGCTCAGTCTCTGGTAGTTTCACCCAAGATGGTTGCTGCATACCCTACGGCATCAGAAAATCATACTATTGGTGTCCCTATGTGGACATAGGAAAGCAGTTTTCTATTTGGTTGAATTAGAAAATCTCATAAATTTTATTTTTTCAGGAAGAATTCATATTGGTTTTAAGTTCTTAAGGATGTGCTCTCATTTGAAAGGACAGAGATTGTCCTGTACATTGTTCACTGGAGTTAATTATGAGTGACAGACAAAAAAATACCATGTGTGCATCATACTGCTTAGGCTTTCAAATTTTTTCTGAATTGTCCTTTTTCCAAACTACTGAACCTGATACAGATATTTTTGTGGTCATGGACATTCAATAATTCATTAATAATATTTTCTTCTAAATCTTGTACTAGTAATCTACCTTGTGGTTTTTCAAAAATATGACTTTGATGCCTTATTTTTCATTATGTTGGAGAAATGGATAAATAATGAAAAAGATTTTGTTATATTTTTATCCATCTTTGATCATGTATACAATTCTAGGATATGCTACACCTCTAATTTATGTACCTTTTGCCAGATGATACTATGGTCATTAGCGTGCCTTCAGATTGCTACTATAATTAGTCACCATGTAATCTAGAGCCTAATAATCATATATAAATTCCCTACTAATTACCCTGTAATCTACTATTTGTTGATTAGAAGAGCATGGGATGAATATTTCTACTATTATTAATCTCAATTTACATGATAATTATAGGGCTGTTACAGATTTTTCTTGTTTACTCGCTTGGCTATGTTGTGGGGCATTTCGTTGTGTTAATAAAATACCGCCTTTTTATGTTCATCCATTTTAATCCCTACTCAGCCAGCTTCTCCTTACGTGCACTTCTAGTCTGCATTGTTCTTGGGCTGGTACACATGCAGGTCACTACAATAGGTCATCCTTTGTTTTCTCTGAAAAGTACCCAGGCAAGTTTTGAGGCTCCAGGATATAAGTCAACGTTTATGTGAAGTAGTTACAATGCTCATGTCTAGTTTAAATATAGGATGAAACCCTGCCCATGCTGAAGGAAAAACACAGGGAACTGTTCCTGTGTGGATCAAGAATGTACACATACCTGCTCTGAAGTTCAGGAGGAGGCAGTGTGGTTGGATACTTGGATGAAGATGAAAGGAGAATAAAATAAGGTTAACATAATGGTAAGGATTTACTATAAACTGCCAAACAGAAGCAGTAGGTGGATGAGGCTATTTTTGTGTAGCTATGTAATGCATTGAAATAGTAGGGTTGTAGTAGATGGTTTTAATTAACTTTGTATCTTTGGAAGAGTAATTTTGCTTTTCACACAAGGAATAACAACTTGTCAGATGGACGCAATATTTTTATTTGAATAAATATTTAGTACTAGCTATTTTAGATATGATTCTAACTAGCCAGACAACACCACTTGAAAATCCACAGACAGAACACATGTTGATGTACGTATCAAGATTATGATGTATCTGGGATTCTAGGAAGAGGATGCATGGATGGAAGAGGAGGATAAAGACTGACAGAAGTGTATTTCAACAAAGGAGACTTAGGAAATTCAAAGTGCTGTTAGGTAGGGTCTCTGGGGAAGATAGAATGAAAGGATAGCTATCAGGGTAGAAAGCTGTAACTCAGTTCTAGGGGGTATTAGCAGCTGTTTTATACATAAGACAAGTAGTAATTATTCTGCTTTTTCCAGATATAGTGAGGCCTCAGCTAAAATGATGTGTCTAATTTTAGGAATTACTCTCTATGAAAGATGTAGGCAAATTAGAATGAGCTCAGAGTAGAGCTAAAAATGCTAAAAGATTTAGACAATATCTCTGAGGACAATTTGAAAGCAGTGAGTTAACTTAGTCTAGAAAAATAGGACTGTTAGAGGATACATCCTCCAGTATATGCAAGCTGTTACATAGTGGTATTCAATTATCTTCCATATCCACTGGAGGACAAGGTCAACATTGGCTGAATTTGCAAGAAAAGAGGTTTAAGTTGAATGGAAAAAGATAATAATCAAAATACATTGATAATTAATAACAGGAACAAGTGGCCTAGTGTAAAAATAGGATTTCTATTATTAGAGGCTTTGAAAGAGAGACTTGATGAACATCTATTAAGAATGGTCTAGCCTGCCTTGGTAGAGGGAGGTGGGCTCGGTAACTTTTCTGTTCTTATACCATTCTGACATTTCCAGAGTTCTTTTAAATTCATGGCAGTAACACCTTGGGCTTTGGAGAGGATTTTACCTCCAGAATGAGTTGGATGTGGCTAAAAGTAGAGCTACGAACTGGTGTAAAACTGGTATTCTACAGCTGCACCTTGTGGGGACTAGGAAGCTAGGGATTTGGTTCAATATATGGAAAAAGTAATGGTAGAATACATGAGTGAGCTTTATGCCTCCTTACCTCTTACCAGTTTTTATACTGGATCACGGGATCACAGGATTTAGTGTGTGATCCCCAGAAACTAGAAATTAGATGGAAAATATACCAAGCACGTAGTATGAAATCGCGTAGCTCAGCTACATCACAGTATTTGAAAATGTTTGTAATTATAGGAGTTCAGATTGATGCTAACAATTTAAAATAAAATAATTTCCACTTGAGTGCCTTCTTTCAGATTCAAATTATAAATTCTCATTATAATTGACTCATTCTAATAAGCTTTTATTCTTGTGGGTGATAAGTTATCAATCTTATTTGAATCATTGGCAACAAATGCAGAAATGAACATAAATAAATGAATAAGTCCAAATGAAACTATACCTTTGGTAATCAGATAATATTATAAATAAAAAAACCTCCTCACCCACCTTAAGTATTGAAGAGAGATTGACTTTTGAGAAAATGCTTGGAAAATTTGAATGCTAGAGCCTTCCTCTGATTGTGTCTGACCACAGGGTATTTTAGAACTTTGCACCTGAAAAATAGGTGTCAAATTACAATCCTTCTTATGAAAAAAAAAAAGCCAACATAAACCAACAGTAAACATTGAATTACTAATGAAAAAAAACCTCACAAAGTGTAAGGCCACAAAAATTGTTGATTTGCTCTCAATATATAGAAAAATGATCGTTCCACACAGTGGCAGTTTTTATGCAAGTAGTGACATATTAATGTACTCTTATTGTATAAGATGATGTGAATGACCACAGTAAGATACCTATCTACTATAGGTTTCCCATTAGCTTCTGTTATGTAGAAGAAAACAGTATGGATGTTTATTTTTATGATAACATAACTGAGTCTCTTTAAAAGCAACGCGCTCATTAGTATCAGACTGTGAAAGGAGCAAGAAGAGATGTATCCTTAAATTGCTGTAAAAGCTATTTGTTACAGGCAACTCAATCCGTCTGTATGGTTGATTGTCCAGATATGATGACAATATTGAGAATGTTTCTTCTTTTTGAATATTTGGTCATGAAAATAGAGGTAGTCCACTGTGCTAAGTTTCGGACATCTTTTGCTGTCCCTTTTGAAATCCAGCCATTCTAGGTTTTGAAGAACTGTCATATACAACCATAGAGTAGATTTCTTAGATTTCGTCAGTAAAAAATTTAGGATTATAACCCAGGATAAATAAGGGAACTCCCACCACTGCTGTCGCTAGCCAGGCACTATAGATGATGTATGTAGCACCTAAACTTAGGTCTGCAAGTTATGAAGCCATTTTGCTTTAAAATCCTGTAGAGTTTGTGAACAAAGTGAGACTTCTAAATTGTGCTTCTTCTCTGAACCAGTGGATCATTTTATGAAAATCTCTCTGAGTGCCTGCCTCAAATATAGAGGTGGAAAATCCTGGATTGTCCACTGGAAGCGGAGGAGGAGGCTGTGATACACAGATCAGCAGAACTGGGATAGAACAGCTTGGTAGCTGGGATCGTCAGGACAAATCTGGTTATTAGTGAAGTATTGAGACAAGATGGACAAACTGTGTGAGTGAGATGCTGAAAGGGGGAAATCATCCTTGTGCAGTCAAGAAGAATGGAAAAGGGAAAAAACCAGTTTCATTTCCACTGCAGCTGAAGGCTTTGAAAAATTAGTGTCTCGCTTTCTATTAAATAAACACCATCTACTCTGTGTAATGCAGTTATCCACTGAATGTAGCAAAAGAACAATGAACATCTAATAACATCCATGCTAATGTACATGATATAGTTGGAGCCTGAATCAAGGTGATGTAAGTGCCTTAATTTAGTTGCTTGATTTTTTCCGAGAGTTTGATTTTGTCCACTGAGTTCTAGTCTGCGCGGTTATTTGCCTTGACCTTAATGCAGCACTCTAAAAATTGGCTGAGAAAAGTATGAATTATCATGGGAAAACATCTCTCTGCAATCTAACTGGTTTTTGTTTATCCCAAAGAGGCAAATTTGCTCTTAAAAGCTGCTTTCTCATCCGAGTTTCACTGGAGCTTGTTATACTCATCCTCATTTCTAGGCAGTTTTATACCAACATTTTTCATCTATTTGTGATTATTTCTTTCTCTGTGTTTATCCCTGCTTGATAGTAGATAGTTCTAGACAGTTCCATTTTTATGATAAACATATTTTTTCAGTCAGCATTTCAGATTTCTTTTGCAGTGCATTGTCTCCTTGGTATTGTGACATGAGAATATTTTCTCCAAATGCAAAAAGTTTCATTGTTTCTCTTTTGATACTTTTAGCTATTTCCTTTCTCTATATTCAAAACCAACCTACAGTAAAGCTTTTCAAGAAAGCTGTAAACACTTTGTCTGGCAGAGACATTTTGTCTTGCTGCCTGATTTGTATTGTGCTTGCAGCTTTATTGCTGTGGTCATAGAGTTTTTACTAGTTGCACTGGGGATGTGCATCTTGATTGTCACTAGACAATCAGTGGCAAGATTTTATTCTTATAAGCACTTCATGAATGCAAAGTGGAATTTTTGATTCAATTTTGTTCTTTATCCTTTATATTCTCCTTCTAACATCATAAGAGTGAGAAGCAATTTATTTATATATTTAGGGAAAGAAGTCACTCATGGTTCCCTCCCTAAATTTGAAAAAATATGGTTGATTGAAGGAAGAAGTAGCAGCAATGATATGAAAATTTCCTTAAAATGAAAGAACAAGTAGAAAGTAAGAGTATAGATGAAGAAAAGAAGATGGAAGAAACCTGCTGAAAAGATGAATGTGTTTCATGACGATGGGAGAAAAGGGGGAAGAGTATGAAGGACTCTGTCTCAGTGTCTGGAAGCCACAACGTTTGCAGCATGCAACTTTACCTTTTCCTGAACATTTCTTCAGTATGCAAGTTGGGGAAAATCTGTCATCATGTGCGTCCTTGGAGCTTTTATGACAATAAAAGGTAAATCAGAAACACAGTCTAGCAAAAAAGGCACAGAAGGCCAATCGCATCCTGGGCTGCATCAAATAAGCTCAGGTTCAAGAAGGACAGGGAACTGCTGGAAAGAGTGCAGCAAAGGGCTACAAAGATGATTAGGGGGCTGGAGCACCTCTCTTATGAAGAAAGGCTGAGGGATTTGGGTCTCTTCAGTCTGTAAAAAAGATGGCTGAGGGGGGATCTTATCAACGTTTATAAATACTTAAAGGGTGGGTGTCAGGAGGATGGGGCCAGGCTCTTTGCAGTGGTGCCCAGCGACAGGACAAGAGGTAATGGGCACAAACTTGAGCATGGGAAGTTCCACCTAAACATGAGGAGGAACTTCTTTACNGAGAGAGTTGGGTTTGTTCAGCCTGGAGAAAAGAAGGCTCCGGGGAGACCTTATAGTGGCCTTCCAGTACCCGAAGGGGGCCTACAAGAAAGCTGGGGAGGGGCTGTTTGCAAGGGTATGTAGCGATAGAATGAGGGGCAATGGTTTTGAACTAGAGCAGGGTATGTCTAGATTAGACATTAGGATGAAGTTCTTTACCAGGAGGGTGGTGAAACGCTGGAACAGGTTGCCCAGAGAGGTGGTGGAGGCCCCATCCCTGGAGACATTCAAGGCCAGGCTTGATGAGGCTCTGAGCAACCTGGTCTAGTTGAAGATGTCCCTGTTTACTGCAGGGGGGTTGGACTAGATGACCTTTAAAGGTCCCTTCAAACCCAACACATTCTATGATTCTATGAAAGAAGAACTGGTCTCTGGAAGATGTATAAAGCCATCCTCTCCAAGGCTCATGGCCCTACTCTTTCATCCGAACATCTCTCTGCCCTCTGGGAATCCTGCTGCCCTGGGATTGTAACTTAATCCCAGAAGTTTGCTCCCATCGTGAGCTAGTCCTTCATTTAGTGGTGCCTATATCTAGCTTGCAAACTACTTTGTTCAACTCATCCTCCATAAGTATGAGTTGCAGAGGATGTGACAGGGCAAATATTCAAAAATGCTCTGCATAATTCAGTTTCACTCATGCTACAAAAATAGCTACATGTGAACCCTGTGGACAATAAGAAAATGAATTATTAAATAGTGCCAGAATAATTCATCTACTGGTAGATTTTCTGTGTGGGAAGAAAGGTGATGACTGGAACTATTGTGATAGCAAAACACAACTGAACAGGAGACAGACAAACAGACAGAAGCTGACTTGCTAATTATCACTGCTAAGAAAATGTTAGTGAGTTGTCTCTGTGCCAAATGCTGCTTTCAGAGGGTAGGATACAGTTTATTCTACATTGCTTGCTCTCTCCTTTTCCCCCTCTTTTCCTTATGCTAACCAAATGAAACAAAATGATCTTCAAGAAAAAGGCTACCTGTGTTTTTAGTAAATAAAACTGTTTCTGGCTTTTTTTTCTCCCACAGGCAGGGTAGCGCATTATGGAGTAATCTATTCAACCGTTCTTGAGGAACACGTGGTCATAAATTTGTCAGAAAACAGAAAGGTGACTATGGCATATTCATTGCATGCTGCAGTATTTGCTGCGTATTAGAAAACTGGAAAGTTTTCTGATGAGGTGAGGAAACTTTAGATGGTGTCTCTGTGGACACAGCAATAACCTCTCCTTGGAGCAGTGTCTATGCACGGATATCACTGACAATTTAGATACAACAGATAAACAGTGACTTTTGTTGCATGTTGGATTTGAAATGTAGGGTAGGCACCATGAAATTAAGTAGCTGGGTCACTCAGTGTACTTTCTTTCTTGTTTTCTGCTTTCTTGTACAGCCCTGTTGAATAGGTATCTGTTTCTCTAGTATTACATTTATATTAAATATCATTTAATTAAATTCAGCAACACAAGACATTTGAGAAGCTAAAAGAAAATGGAAGGTTGGCAGTTAGAGAAAGGATAATTGGATCCTCAGGCGCCTAAAACAGCATAAGACAATGTTTGGTTTTCAGTATCGAGGGACCAGTTTGATTCGGAAGACAGATATTTCTTCATTCCCTGACTTTGCTGACCAGGTAGGGAATTACTTTAAACATGCAGTGAAAAGATGTGAATGTCTTTAACCTCACCCAGCAAACATTTGCCAAAAGCTGTAGGTATGTCTAATGTGGGTGAGATTACTTAGTAGTGATGTAGTAGAATCAATTGTGAAATAATTGATGTTAAGAGATTTGTCACTAGACTTCAGCAATAACATCCTGCCGGGAAATAGGAGGCAATTTATGCCATTTGAAGCCATTGTTCCAGACTGTAAACTCAGAGAGATATCACTGCATTGATTACACACTCATTTTATGTTTTAAAGCACTGGGACTAAAGATGTTTTAAATATAAATAATGAATCTGGAAGATGTCTGTTTAAAAAAACATCTGACATAGAACAGCAATGTGCCCAGGTCTGTAATCATATTATACACATTCTCTGGCAGTAAAACCTAGGCAAAGTAGATGGGATATATCTGGCAGTCATTACCCTTAGTTTTATGTGAGCAATAGAAAATTGAATGTCATTATGACTGGTCTCTCTGGTTCTAATGACATTGTGGATCCTGTGGCTAATTATTGTCAGGCTACTGATGAGTTTTTTAATAAACTATATAATGTTTTGAAAAACTTCTTTACATTTGGACAGTGCTCTGGCAACCAGAAGCCAAATCTGCAAAATCAGACGCTTGGCTCAATGGAGGTCCTGTGACCTCAGTAACTGGTGATCAGGTGTGTTACCTGTCTGAGCATGGATTTAAATTACTAGTGTTAGATGTAAAAGCTTGACGTTGTAGAGCTGCTATTTTTCCTCCTGACTTTGCATTTCACTATGGTATAATTTTGCTCTGGTATATCAGAACTATAGTAGTGTAGCTGGAAGGTAGCGTACCAAGCTGGAAACTAGGAGCTCCTGAAGTGTTTTGTGCACCTGCAGGCTGTGGCAAGGTAAAATCAGGTCTGATAGCTCATACCAAAGAACAGGAGGCACTGTGTTTTGATGCATACCACATGTCAGTGTCACCCTTGCTCGCCCTTTGAAGGAGCACAAAGTGAGCTGCTTCCACAACTTTGCTGGGATGGTTCTTCTGGCCAAGGCAAAGGCAGGCAGAGCCAGGATCCTGACCTTTACTTTTACATCCGTTTCTTTGTGAGAAGGCTCTGGCTGTTTTCAGTATTAGCTTTAAACAAGCTTCATGAGGGGGAAAAGCACCTTGTATTCTGACTTCTGTGTGTTTTACAGGATTGCGGTAACTGAAGGTATGGTGTTAGGTTTATGACTTCTTAAAAAATGAAATACCGGCAATCTCAGAAGCACGTGTCAGAGTTTAGAATGAAGATACATTATTGGACATTTTTGTATTCTCTTAACTACAACTATGTCGTCTTTCAAGGCTGATGTTTACATTAAAACTCAACAGTGCCAAAAAAAGCAAGGCTTGCCTCTCTAACAATAGGAACCCTGTTATTACATCTTGATGAGTGCTAGGAGAAAAATGTCTCCCTGCTGCCATTGCTCAACTGGGCAGGAACAAGCAGCGTGAAAGAAAAACATGTGACCCATCAGAGCTTATCTCTGAATGTGACCATATCAGGAAAGTGGGGATGTTTTTTGCAGTCTGTCACACAGAAATACTCCAGCATCTCTGCCTATTGTTAAGGAGCTGTCAGCGCAGGGGTAGCCTGGCTCCACTAGACTGCTGCCCAGAGAATGTTAGCAGTAAGGGGTTAATGCAAAATAAAATAGATGGAAAACGGAAAACAAGATGAAAGAAATGAAAGTAATTAGTCAGCACAAATGATGCTGAGCCCCTTTCCAAAAATAGCAGATTTAACATTTCTTATGAGCAAGAGCAGAAGTATCTCACTTACATTGGCTTTGTGGTAGGAGAAATATAAATAGAAGCAGGCAGTTATGAAAGCTGTTGAAAGGAGAACTAGAAAACACATGAAAGACCTTGGACTCACTTAATCTGATTACCAAGAAGTAGGAACCTCAACATTAAAGCTAATGTTAATATTCTCAAAATTAATTAACAGAATAAAAATAATTAAGATGAAATAGGAAACAAGCAGCCTCACTAGTCTGTTAACCTAATTTGGTTAGAAGAGGTTTGGTGGTGGGTTTTTTTTTTTAAATGAATGCATTATAAGGTCCAGAAGGATAGATGGACTTGACTGACTTTCTTTCTTCCTTTGTCTGGTGTGGACTGTAAACCAGTTGTCTGCTTACCCTTTCCCATTTGGATCACCTCTTTGTTCAGTGGGAAATGGTTTAAAAAACTTCATTTTCCTTCTGTTTCCTCATGGATTGTATCATTGCCACTTTCTTTTATTTACAAAAAAAATAGAACAAGGAGGAAGATGGTAGACACAATGCAGGGTCTTATTTTTAGGTCACTGGTTTGTTTTGGCACAGTTCAAAAGTGACAGTCAAGTCTTTGGATGTGGACCAGCCCTTTGAAACTTTTGCTGAGGTTTAAATCTGATGAATTCCACCATTAAACGCTACCCATCCTGCTCAGTTTGAGCCCATATTTCTCACATTATATCTTGAGGCAAGATGCAGCAACTTTCTGGGAAGAAGAGAGGCTTACACAGAGCAGCCAACTTCCCCACCGTATGAAGAGGTACTGCGTTTTTATCGGGCTTTTTTTGAACGTAGTCTGAGGTCTGAGAAGTCCTTTAACTCCAGATGCAAAGCAACAAAACCACTTAGAATTGACATGCTTTTGGCTGAATCTTTGGCCATGGATTACTTTGGCACAAAAGCAAATGGCTCAGATATACTAATTAAGTCGTAGGGAGAGTGTTCGACTGATCAGCATTTGTGGATGTGGGTGTGGTATGTTCACAGGAGGTATGGTTTCGGGTTTTTCTAAGGTACTCTTGGGGTTTGGACTAATGAATTATTCAAAAGAAAGGATGATGAGCATGTCAGTTTTTAATGCAAGAAATCCAGCCTCATTTGCCAACAATAAACTCACTTGTAATATTGAAAATGCTTATATTAAAAAAAGGAGAACTTAATAAGTAGCATGGAAAAACCTGCATAAAAATGGTGAAAAAAAAAATGTCATCCCAAAACACATGGTAGAAAGAGGTATTAATACAAGTAGCAGAGCAAAGAATGCAGAGATATCCGATGGATGGAAAGTCACCATAGAAAAAGAGCTCTAGTTTTCTCCTGTGATGAAGGACTGGCAGGCAAATGCAACCTTAGACAGGAATGGAACCTGATATGAGGGGTGTGCTCTATGTATCATGTTGCAGAGAAGCCGCGATGTTTTACCATAGCCTAGATTTACTGAGACTCAAGCAAGGGTCAGCCTGAGGTCATGTAAGGATTCCTGCATTCACTAAAGCTCCTCAGACCACAGGCAGCCAGCTGACTCCTGAAGATAGCTTCTCCTGGCTAGAAATGTGGGGAAAATGTAAGTGCTTACAACTGCAGAGAGATTTAAAAATAAATAAAAAATTATTAATTAAAATTATCAAGTAATTGCTAACTGCTAAATTATAGTAAGATGACCCAGGAAAAGTTCCAAGATTTTCCATTAAAAATGCTGTTTGTGACAGATAAAAGGAAGCAGGCAAACGTAGGCTCTATATGCTTCTGCTCAGGTAATATTCATACTGTATCTTATTTCGGATTTGCAGTGCCTTCTGATTGCTCTGACTAGAGCTGAGTTTACACCTTTGCTGCATGACTGAGGCAGTTAAAACTTGCTGCTCGTGTAGGCCCATGTGTTCAGAAGGCAAAACTTTTAGATTTTGTGCTTTGCTTCCTGTCTTTCCATAGTAAACTCAGGAAAAAACATACGTGACAAGAAAATCAGAGCAACAAGTTGATGTTTAGTGAGTTGCTGCTCACTTGAATGAAATGGAACAATTAACTTCACTAGGGTGATTTGCATTTTGTCTCATTCATCCTGTAGTCTGAAGTGATGCATTTTGGCTATTTAGATAAAATTAGTTCTGCTAAACTAAAACAGAATTTAGTTCTGCTATAATTACATAGAACAGTGCTGCTAGAATATAATACTTTGAATTTTCATATATAGTTAATAAGCAATTTTCAGCTGCAAATAGTAAAATCTTCACTATACCATAATTGCACTTTCAAAAGGAAGTAAATGATGCTGATGGACATCTTTGACTGTTGGTGCCTTCTAATAGACCTGCAATGCCCTGCAATCTAGATTGCAAAGAACACAGCCCATTTACAGTAGATATTTTGCTGATCAGAATAAGTCCCCTGTATCCCATAGATTTTTCTTTCTTCTCAGAGAAATGTTTGAGGTATGACTTCCAAACTAAGTGACAAACATTTTAGCACACTGAAGCATAAAAAAAAAAAAGAGAAAACCAAACCCAAAATTTGTTTTGGACTTTTGTCTCCTGTTTCCGTTGCTAGAAATAATCATTCAGCATCAGTACATGAAAAGCCACCTTTGCATTCAAGGGATTATCAATTCAAATCCAATTGCAAGTTTCTAAGCCATTTTCCTGTTAAAAACTGTTGTGGACATGTAATCGCATTAGTTGTTCACTGGCTTCTATCTAGGCAATGCAGAATGTCATGATTGATGCAGAAACTTGGCACATGTTAGCTCAGGCCAAAGAGCATTTTTAAATGGATTATCCACAGAACAGCTCTTGATACAGGATCACAGAGGAATCCACAGCTGTGCTTGCCCATCTCTATGCCTAATGCTTTTTCATGGCTATTCAGTGAAGAATTACTGAAAAGCATTTTGTAGAGCTATTCTCCATTTCTTATGTATGTGTTTTTGCTCTAGGCTTTCTTTGTAGATTTACAGTGGATCTGCTACACCACCAGATACTCTTTTTTTAGGTCTAGCTATCATAGTATGGCTTAAGGCAGGAAGAACTAAGAAACTGTATACTTAAAATATGTAAACATTTGTGCAAAATATACTTACGTATTCACAAAATAGAGGAAAAGTGGAATTAATAATGCTGTACACATCTAGATTACAGTCTAGAAAATAACTGCATGGTATAGACTAACCCACTTCAAACATACAGAATAGATAAATTCGTGGTCATCCTGTTAAGATACAAGGGTGACTGTTAATTACATACATGTTTCCATTCATTATTCCTTCCATGTTAGCACCAGAACAAACTCTATTAGCATATATTAGCATATTCTAATACACCTCACACCAGACTAATTCTAGCATTCCTTTGTAACATCAACACTTCCAGGGGGACTGAATCCTGATGGCATCAGTCACTTTCTCTTATTTTTATGGTGGTGGCTTATATTTGAGAGCATCTCCAAGCTTCCTTCTCCTTTTGGGGTTCTGCATTAGTATAGTTTTACCTGTGGTCTTCATGTGAGTTAACCTAAATTACATATCTTGATCCTGGCAGTGCCAGATACATTCATTTCCCAGGCCACACCTGTAGACCTGGAACTATAATGAGAGCGCTCCACAAGCTCAAAATTGTCTGCGTATGACTTGTACTTCAGAAGTGCGGTATGAGTCCTTTTTATTCAAAGGAGCTCTAACAGGAATCAGGATGCAGCCTGCCAGAATGGATGACCCTCTTTTCTCCAAGGCACAGCATGGCGAAGAGCAAAATTACATGGGAGACACACACAAAAAAGAAAAAAAGCAGGCCAGGAGAACATATGGAGCAGAGTAGCAGACATACAGAACATAGCAGGCACGCAGGAGACCATTACGATGTCCGGGTCTTGGCATTACATCTATGATTCAAGAGAAGTGTGTGAGGAGGGCATTTTTAGTTCCTTTAGCAGTTTACTGATTGAAAGAACCTTTATTATGCTAACTCTGTGATCACTGCCCTCGGAAAAATTGCTCAAAGAATGTATTTGGAATTACCCGGTGAACTTTGTTTGTGTTGCCAGCATATTTTGTTTGAACTTCATGCATGAACATGCCCATTTCTCAATATAACAGTCTCAATTTTCTCTCTCTTCTCGTATAATTCTGCAGCTGCTCAAAAGGAAAAGCAAAAAGAGCCATTTGGTCTTGACATTTATGAATGCCTAGTTCAGTCATAAGGAGAAAAAAAAAATCAGTGATAGGACACTCAGACTCTGTTTAAGGCATTCAAGTCTTTAACTAGATCTTGCACTAAAAATAGCATCAAAACTAGTGTGTGTTTATGTGAATAATTTACATTACTCTGTGTGTGTTTAAAACAAAACACTTAAATCACTGTTCTTACAAGAACAGAAAGACTGTTTTCTGTCCAACATTGCACTGGCTCTAAATATTTCTAAATTTCTATCTTTGGCATAAAAATCAGAGAACAAAATTAGGTAAAAGGATGAGAGAAACTTTACTCATGCAGTAATGTGATTTTTCAAGGTTCAGCATGTGAGTGCTCTGGCAGACAGAATTGGATTAAGTTTGTCTTTTGAAATGTTTTCCAAAATATTTTGATAACATTTATGTTGCAATATAATACAACTCCAAATAATTGAGATTTACATGATAAACATGATTAACTTTGTAGTGGAAGCTATTCAGAATGTTTTAGGCAAAAAATCCTGCTGAATTAAGAAAGGAATAATATCATTGTAATGGATATTGTTGTATTAGTGTGTGTCACAAGGGTTCGTAATTAAACAGTCTATGATGAAATTGCATATGTCTGTTTTGACAACATGTTGTTTTAAAAATAAATTCCCTTTCATCATTATCTTCAGACACCTACACACTGATAACCTGTGGATAACTTTCCCCTCTGAAGGGGAAGACTAGTTTTCCTCTATCTCCTGGATCAAGACCATATTTTAACCCCCAAATTTTCCTTTACATAACTGTTCTTTTTTCTTCTGAATTATTTCTGTTTTCTTTTAATATGCACACAAATAGATAGATGGGCAATTTGATCAAAGATAGCCTCCATTTAAACTATGAATGTGAATCAGAGTCAGATTATCCCAGACTGTTTTGCCTGTATGTGTATCTGAGCTATTCTTACAGATTGCAGCTAGTAAAATTGTAGTGACTTTTTTACCCCAGAGGCACATGGATTTCAAGGTGCCCTTCTGAGACTGGAGACCAATCTTGCAATGACTGTGGTATTATCTAGTGCTAATAAAAAAGAGCTGATTATGAGCTTTCAGTCATGTGTCAGTACCACTGGGAAAATGTCAGTACGGCCTCATACGGCCATATCCTTCTACTCTTAACTGCAGAAAGGAATATTTTCCTTTATAGTATCTATTCATGTCTTCATTTTGTATCCCAGGGTTAGGTACTCTCTATATAAATACACAAAGCAGAATAAAGTGAATACCAATGACAAGTGTGACTGAGTCTTTTTGCCACAAGGGTGTTATACTTCCATAACAGATGAATAATAAATAAATTACCCTGGATTCAGAGTGGCTAAGAACGTGAGGCTGGACCAGCTGCCCAGAGAGGCATTTCTTAAATGTTCATCCTGGCAAAATCAGAAATCTAATGATCAGACTTTTCACCTTTCCTTTTTTCAATTATGTATACATCTGGATATTTGTAATGAATACAATATTTGATAATAGTTTTTATGAACCATTTGTGATCACTTTTTTTTCTTTTTCTCTTTTTTTTTTTCTACTACTGCATTTGCTCCTCACTGCTGTCCAACTAGCAGTCTGTACTGACAAATAATCCTGTGGTATTTTTGCTGCCTGTTCTTTCCAACTATTCCTACAGCTTTAAGGATGGTGCTGCCTATGTTCAGTCATGCAAGAACACAGACAGGGACATTTTGGGCATGCAGTTCAAAAGATTATTTCAAAGAAGTTATAGTTGGGGACTTAACGGTGTAGCAGAAGTGTTCCTCTTACAAAATTCAGCAGTTAGGCAATATTACTATCACTCCTGAGCTCTGTTTCATTACAAATACAAAGTTTAACACGGAAGTCTTCCCTCTGACTCCTTTCCTCTCTCCTTTCTCCCTTCCTCCCTCCTGCTCCCCTACAGCCCTCATGGCCCACGCCTCCATCTTCCCCATGCAGGACCCACCTTTGATGCCTCCCTGTCCAGGCTGGTGTCTCCATCACTGTTCCTGAGATCCCCAGGCCTCCGATGGCCTCTCTGAAGGGCTGCCCTGTCTCCCTGGCAGGGTCCGACCTCCACCACCAGCTGCCACGGCTGCCCCCACGACCCAGCCCCCCTCATGGCATGGCCTGTAACCGCAGCCACCTCTCACGCTGGCGTCCCTCATCCCAGCAGCCTCCCCAGGTCTCCTCCACCTTGCCCTCCGGCCAGGGCCTCCCTCGCCTGCCAGACCCATTGTTCGCCAGGAGCCATTTTGGCAATGGGATTTCATCAGGATGTGCCAGGTTACGGATGGACGTTTAGTTCCCTGTGCTTGCTGTGACAAGTTAAACAGTCAAGGAAGGAAACGGATTCTGCTAATTAATTTTGTCATTTTTCTTAAATAAGCAGTGCTACACAAATGATATGTTTCCGCAACTCACCACTTGCAGTGACCTAGGTGTGTCTAAACTGGGTGGGAAAAAAATAATCCTATTTAAAAATTTCTACCTGCTGAATAAAATCTCTGCTTAATTTTTTATATTATAGGCATTGAAAAACAGCATTGCAACTTAAAAACCATCCTCCTTAATAAAAGAAAAGATGAAATTTAAGACTGGGACAATTCATCGTGTCTGACACGTAAAATAAAGTAACTGTTGGGCTTACTGTCCTTCATCACCAGTCTGAACCTCCACGGACAGGTGTTGGCCCATCTTGCATTATTTTGGATGTTGCATTATCTTGGATGTTGCATAAAACGACAATGACCTCAGTCTAATATTTAGCGATGAATGTCCACGTTGCTTGAAATTTAAACTGGAATTATACATATTGTTGCATTCATTAGAGGACAGTTCCCAATTGGATATTTCAATTACAGTGGTAGAGTGATACTGATTATTTGGTGCCATCATTCCCATGTTCTTGTTTTATCTTTCTCTGAAAGCATTTAAGGTAAATATTTTGTACTGCTACTCTTTATTAGGAAATACAGCAAAATCTGATACCGGACAGTTTTCAGTTCTGCAATCCTTATGACCGAATTGAGATACTGTGACCTCTAAAGATGAAAAAAAAGCAAAAAAAAAAAAAAAATAGATTAAATTTGGAGTTGTTCAGGAGGGAATCACCTACTCACAAGTAACGAAAATTAATTTGACAGTCTAACTACCCATCCCTAACCTTGTGTTGGCCTTCTAGTAACAGGTAGCAATATCAGTTTCATGAGTTTGAATTGCACAAATACAGAGAGAATTTACAAACTTCACCCTTGCCAAGGGACTAATAGGGGAATAATCTGTGATCACTGTGTTAAATTAGGTTGTTATCAGCAAAGCAGAACTATGTCTTTTCATCTTAGTCTGAAGAAATTTTTCAGAGGAAAAGACGTAGTAAAAGTGTGGCACCTTTCCTGCTGCTGTGAACCGGCGTATGCATGTTTTAATAGTTTTGTAGGAAATGAATGTTATATTGAATATTCTTACTTGTGAATCTGCCTCTACTTGACTACTATTTCTTCTTTTCACTACATCGGAAATCTTCATTCAGTGAAATTTCTGTGAAGTAACACCAAAAATCCATTTGACCAATCCAAGTGTACAATGTGATGCATAGTGCATGCCAGAGCCTGCTTTATTTTCCAGTCTTATGTGGTTTGAAATATGCTTTGCTCTTAATTTCATTGACACAACACACAGTACAACTCCTCACATCTGTTACAATATTTTCCTGGCAATGCGTATTAGTATGGACCAATAATCGGTGCCTTATATGCATGACAGATGTTTTTTAAAATCCTCCTTCAATAGGATTTTACCTGCTTTACACAAAAGATCACCTCTAATCCATGTACAGTATGTATAAACATGCCTAACATTTTAATAAAAAATGGTTTAATAAAAAATGCACATTGATTCTATTTTTTCTTTTAAACACTGAAAAATTTCGCTCTTGCATTTTTGTGTTCTGAAAATTTTGCATTGTGTTCTGCTGACTTGCTGTTCCTTATGTTTTCCACAGAATTTAATACAGAATCGCATTCTTTTATGTACAATTCTTAAACCATCCCACAAAATTTCCTATCTGAGGCAATTATCTACTAAATCTTAATTGATTAAATAATCACTAAAAATATGTTTAGTATTAATATAAACATATATACTTAATTTCTAATACATTTTATTGGATTTTGCTGTAAGGCACAGTACACAAGGGAATAAAGAAACAAATTGATTTGTTTTATTTATAAAGTCCAAACCAAACACCTAAATTAAACATTGATTAATTATTCCCTTCCATGTATTCTAAGAAGTTCCCATAGGAATATACGCAGCTGTGAGGCATTTCTGAACAGAGACATGCAAATGTTTTTGTTTTCTGTTTGTTTATTCGTTTGCTTTGGAGTCAAAAAGCTCATTTCAGCCTCTGCGCTGCTCCAGTGGAACCCTCTGTGTTTCTTTGTTTTTAATGAAAGCAAAATAGTTGCTTTCATATTTCAAAATACTTTTCAACTAAGCTACTCCCAAAAACTTCCCCTTCTGAATCTGTTTAGCTGTTCTTGTGATAACATGTAAATTCATTCTGCTAAGAAATGCTTTAAAATAGTTGATATGTCCTGTTTATGACTGGAACTGTATTTCAGGAACCATAAAAGCCCAGACAAACCTTTGAGATGAAACAACTGTCCCAATTATAGTACCTTTATTTTGGCTTACTGGATATTAATTCAAGTACTTTGCCGTATACATGCTCTAATAATTGGGCACATAAAAAAATGAAGATTTCAGCAACAGAAATACATATCCGTACTGCTGTCTGACACAAATATCTGCAGCAGTGATTATTTTTGTTTGCTCATCCATGAAGCTCCACAGATTTGAAATATGCAAATACTTGGCACTTCTTTAGACAAAATGGAGTTTACACCTCCCCACCAGGATGGTTTGTAGGGAAAATGAATCCAGTGTTACAGTAATAGTGAAGGTATATTTTATTTTCCTTAAATAAAAAAAAAACAAATTTTGGGTAGCTGCGTACATTATGCAATTATATATTTAGCAGTTCAAACTACTGTTAGTACCATGAATTTAAACAGGGAGAGATAAAATGTGTTCTACTTGAATAAGCAGCTAGCTACAACAATTCCATAGATGAGGAAATACTTTAAGGGAGATATAAGCAATTTTTTGTTTTGTTTGCCCCTTTCCTCTTACCCAAATAATTTAAGCATTTGTTGCTAGAAAAGCTTGAGAAATTAATGGGACAGCCTAATAAACTGTAAAATAGCAGAAACTCTTATATTTGGATAACATTTTTCCATCATCAGTCTTTGAAGAGATTAAGAGATGAGTTACTTACACATTGGAGTGCCACATATAGACTTTCGTGTATTATTTTTCACTGTGTGACTCTGGCTTCATGAAAGTAAAATTCCTTTTTACTTTGGCCAAGTTAATTGGTTTAAAACTGCATTCATACAGAGGGGATGCAAGTACACCATTTTGAACTGCTGAAACATGGGAGAACCATACACATTTTTTTGCTAATAGCAGCGGTCAGCTCTGCTACAGTCCAGCAGAAAGTCTGTAGGAATATATCTATAATCCATGGATTTTTACATGCTCGTTTTCCCTTCTCTGTTCATGACTCTGCAGAACTAAAGTATGAAGCACATCCGTACACCACTTCATGGGGAAACTGTAAAACATTGGTTTAAAAGTTAGTACAGCCAAAAACCATATGTCTTTGTAAAGGAAGTCTTAGTACTGCTTTGGAGACCAACTGGAAACATATTGACACTGAAGAAACAAGGAAAAGTGTCTGCACAATGTTTGTAGTTATTTCATAGCTTCTGTAGAACATACTCTGTTATATCAAAAAACTAATTAAAAAATCAGAATTATCAATGTTTTGATACAAAATACAGGTGCTGGACATATTTTCTTCCACAAATTTTTCAGAAATATCAGAGAAAACTTGACAGAAATTTTAAGTTATGAGTTTGTTTAATAGATGCGAGTGTTACCATACTGCAGAACTGTGTGCTGGGTATTTGGCAGAAAACTGCTATTATTTGTGCATGTGAATATCTGTATAGTCAGTTGTGGTTGCCATAAATGGTAAAATTAATTGCACTGATATTCCAGGAGTCTTTTTTATACCTGAGGGTATAAGAATTCAAGCAAAAAAGGACTACGAACTCTTCCATTCACAATGCATAAACCATACTGCATGGCTAAAAGAAGTAACGCAGAATCACAGAATCATAGAATGATTGGGGTTGGAAGGGACCTCTGGAGAGGATCATCTCAGATCATCTGCAGATCATCATGCCAGAGCAGGTTCATTTAGAACAGGATGGACAGGAAAACATCCGGGCGGGTTTTGAATGTCTCCAGAGATGGAGACTCCACAGCCTCTCTGGGCAGCCTGTTCCAGTGCTCTGCCACCCTCAAAGGAAGGAAGTTCCTCCTCGTGACTGAACAGTGACTGCTTCCACTGAAGTTTTCAGCCAAGAATTAGCAAGATCTAAAACCCAGTCACCCCCCATCTCCCACCAACTGGAGTGACAGACAGTAATAAAACATTCAAGAAAAAAATCGTATTTTTAGAATGTGGCGTTTATTTCCTAAGAGTTCATTGCAGAAATAGTTTATTAAGAGTTAGTGTTCCAGTTGTGTTGCTACAATATTTTATATCAATGCTGTGTGTGAATTTTCAGAGTACAAGTCTCGGCTTATCACTGGGGCATTATGTTTAATCAGTCAAAGTCTAGTTAAAATGCTAAATTCTCTAGATATAGACACATATAAGTCTTATAAATATAAATGACCATTATTTCCACTGTGTCTTATTTTGGTAGTGGTCAGAAAAGAACAGATCATTTTTCTTTGAACAGATTAGTATTTATTGTATTCTTTCCTCTGATTAATGATAACTGATGCTGTGATTCCCAAGGCTGTATACAAAAATGACAGGACTTAATTACATTGATAGTGCAAAACAAGCACATTCATTCAGTATTTATGTGTGTGTCAGGTGTTTTTTATAAACTATATCTTCTATAGGACTCATTTATTTGACATATGATAAGCAATTTTTCTGTGACTGCATAGAGGCATTTCTGAATGCATTTCGTGAAGAAAGAACAAAGAATAGAGGTAGATTGACTAGTAGGTTCAGTCAATTATACATGATTAGTGTACTTAAAATGTAATATAATTTTAATTATGAATAATAATAGAGTGATCTAGAAGAAAGATTTGTGGAGAAAAGTAACTAGCCTTATCTTTTGGCTATATAGTGGTACCGCTACAACACAGAGGTGAAGTGCATTCCCTCTTAGTCAATCTTACATTCAGGTAGCTGGACATTTTCCTAGAAGAAAACATCACTGAGAAAATACAAGAATCTCACCTCATCTGAATGTGTTGACCACTAGGGTATTAGAAAGGCTGGATGGCTAAATGATGTCTTCCTTCTGTTTACAAAGTATAACCCCTGCTAGTTTGGAGGCAAAGGCCAAGGGATGACTCTGGTTTGAATTTGCCACAGGGGGTGGGCTTAACGTGTCCTATTGGGCAGCTTCAGGCAGTTTCCTTCTTAGCGTACATAAATGCTGAAGTGCCCCATCAGAGATATTTAGCTTTTTCTATGTATTGTGTCCTAACTATGTTTGAAGTCCTAACTATATGGGTGGGTATGGACATATACAGGCTACTTTGTCCTTTCTCTGGAGTCTATGGACACACACAGAGACAGGGCCATGTTTAAATCAGTAGTCAGCTTTTCTGCTGACTGACTCAGAAAGCAAGTAGAGAGGCTCTCAGCATGGTTTGTAATGTTTAAAAAAAATTAAAAATTAAAAAGTCCTACATGTTTAATGGCATCAGGACTCACCTTGCTAAGGACAGATGTCCACGTTTTAGGTGTTACAATAGTTGTCTGCTCCCTAGTGCAGCCATTTAAACGTTGGCCCAATGCTGAAACAGGTTTCAGCTGATCTTTGTGATAGACGAAGTTGAACTGGGACTTTTGGGGGACTTCATCAATATGTATAAATATCTGAAGGGAGATTATACAGAAGTTAGAACCAGGTGCTGTTCAGTAGTGCCCAGTGACAGGACCAGAGACAATGGGCATAACGTGAAACACAGGAGGTTCCCCCTGAGCATCGTGGAACACTTTTTTACTATGTGGGTGACTGAGCACTGGCACAGGCTGCCCAGAGAGGTTGTGGAGTCTCCATCTTTATGGATATTTAAAAGTTTTCTGGACGTGGTCCTGGGCAACTGACTGTAGGTGGCCCTGCCTGAACAGAGGGGTTGAACCAGATGACCTCAACCATCCCTCCCAACCTCAACCATTCTGTGATTCTGTGACAGTATAATGTGTGTTTTCTTAACAAGATTTTAGAGTTATGGCTTGTTTCACTGAATCATTGTTACTGAGATTGATATCTAGCTCTTAATACTATGGGGTAGGGAGAAGTACTACCCAAAAATATGCATGTGGCACTATTTTTATCTTATAATGTAAATAAAGATATAATCTCAACACTTGGCTGGGTTTCTTGAGCAGGAATTTATTTGCTAAGTAATGCAATCATTGGAACTAAATATGCTGTGCAAATTGGAACAGGGATTAGGACAGGAAATGGGATGGGGTTTTCCCTTTCTGAAGATGTGGGAAAGAAATGGTTTTCCAATGAGTAAATTCTAAATTCATGAGATTTTTCCAGCCTACATTTATTTTCATTCAATAATTAAAAAAAAATACTTTACATTAAATTCTTAGGCGTATTTTTGTTGTATAACCAGCTTGAGCTTTACATTAACTGTTCTTCATTGTCAGAATACTTTAATGCTAATCCATTGGAGCGTCATTAAAAGAGGCACACTGTAAAGTTAGTATTTGGTTATCATTGAGTTGCAAACATACAACATTATCTCTACATTGCAAATGTCTGTGGTTTTTGCATATAAGTATATGGCAGTTAAATTGTATTGCATATTTCCATCCCTTAACATGCTTTTAAATTTTTTTAAGTATTTTTCATTGCTGAAAGTTCTGATCTCAAATACTTTCTGCCATTTCCTTGAAATGTCTTTGCTCTTAAGTTGCTTGCATATATTAGTAGTCCTAATTCTGTTTTGCCATTAAAGTCAATGGATTATGACTGTTTTCTTCAATGAGGATCAGCTGCATAGTTTTTTCTTCAAAATACCAGTAAACACCACAGAGCTTTCAGACTAGTCCTTGGCTGACAGACCAGTGATCTACCACATTGAAGGCACAGACAGACCCTGCTAAGCAGAGGCTCAGGTAGAAAATACTCCGATTTTAAGAGACCATATGACTGTCTAAGCGGTGCTTACTGGCTTTGGTGAAGTTATTTACAACTCTGCAACATTACCACAAAATGAGAGTGATTCGTGATAGTTCTGCTTGGATAGCTTTCAGCATCCTATCCCACCTGCTTCAAAGAGGCATAAGTGATCACATAGGAACAGACTTACAGGCACTAGGGGACTAAGAAAATCACAGAATGTTCAAATTTTTTTGACTTAAGTAAGATCTATACCAAATAGGTGGAGAGGAAAAATAAAGCCAATGTAACATTAAAAAAAACCCTTCCATCACTAATAATCACAATTGTACAATGGTGATCTAAGTAGTACAAGGGCAGATTATCCCTCTATGCACTCCTTGCGTACATACACTCAAAACATACATGCGCCCACCTGTCTGGGAACTGGAGGAAAATGCAGGCTATGACAGGGTGTACTGATCATATGACAGAGGTTCAGAGGAGAACAGTTCTTGTACTGCATGAGCATGCGTAAGAAAACAATGTTCCTTACTACAGTTCAAAATCTGACTAAGCATCGGACTCCCCTAAAATGATGCTTTTTGTCCGCAAGGTATTCAGGGTTTGCTGAATTACTTCACAATTAAGTTATTCACGAGCAGCTGGGCTTGTGGGTGAGTGTGGTGTGTGTACGTGCATGGGATTTACACAAAATGTGATGCAACACAGGAAAATAAAATAACCCCTCACGAAGAGCAACCAGCCCAACAGAACAGGGTTGGTGTGACTTTACAAGAAATGCACCTAATGCAAAAGTATATGTTTCAACGGTGAGAGCATTCCAGAGCATTTGGCTGTGTTTTGGCATACTTGTTAATGAGATCCAAAGAGAAACCTCTGGGTTTCTGGAGTTTTTTTTGGTTGGTTGGTTGGTTTTGTTTTGTTTTTTTTTTGGTTTTCGACCCCTTACCCTGGTCTTAAAAGAGCCAATTGCAATACTGACATTGGACATGCAACATTTTCACTTTATGTGAAAATGTGTAAAGATGGAAAAGAAAACGAACAGCTATTTTTCTCTAAGAATAACATCATTTTAAGCTGCTGATTTTTGCCTGTATTCGCTGGCAGGGGAGGAGGTATAATGATGTAGTGACAAAATTATTTCTGCGTAGGGTGTACTGTGGAGACCTAATGGGTAATGTGCAGCGAGGTGAGAACAGAGCCGCTGCAGGTGTGCAGCTTTGCAAGGTGCTAATTAGAAAGCAGGTGAACATAAATAAGGAGCACAGATGGTATTTATTGAGGTGACTGAGAATGGAGGTACAGTGCAAACTTAATGCCTTGTAACTTAACAATGATAAAAGGGTCCTGATTCATCTCTGTTTTACCTGAGTTAACCACAGCTGAACAAATTGAGTGCAGAGTACGTGTTCAATTGTAGATCTTAGAAACCAGCAACCCCTACTCTATTATAAAATTCTGACAAGAAACAAAGAAAAACCTTTCGTGTTAACTCACACGTGGGAAAGAGTGACAGATTTAAAGTCTGTTGTGGGAAAGGGAATGTTGACAAAGATAAAGAGATTATTCTTCCAAAATTTGTGCAATAGGCTGTTTAAGCTTTAACTGTCGTTTGAATGCCAGCTGCCAAACAAATCCAACCTGATATTTCCTGGGAAAAAAAAAGCATTAACTTTATCTATGATTAGGATAGCTAAATAGGAAGAAATTCTCTCCCATACTTGAGTATTCAGGTCTAAAATAAATGTTTCCACTGAGACATTAAATCGAAGTTCCAAACATTTTCATGATCTAGTAATGACGCAGAAAATTGTGATTGACCAATCAAATACTTCATTATTATTGCCTTGAAATCCTGAATACCAATTTTGATAGCTATTTATTTATTTTCCATAGAAATAAAATTGACATTTCAAAATCACATTCTGAATCAGAAAATGGACTTTTTATTGGAGATAAAAATTCTGAACTATAACGTTCAAAAAATTTGAAAACATGGCATTATGTCTTCTTTTGAAACTTCATGTTCGGCAGTGTCTGTCTTATTTTTACAGAGATCAGTCTCGAAAATAACACTATCACTGTGCTTTGATGTGTAGGCAGAGTATATTTCCTTTGGGATATATTCTTTGCATATAGTATTTTCACATTCAACTTCTATAACAGGAGCTGGTGAAGATAACACAACGAAATAAAGCAATTATTTAGTCCTTTTTCTCCCCTTAGGATATCTATGGAGGAATGTAATCAATTTTATTTTGCTAAAATGTATTTGTTGCTGTCAACAGAATTCAGTTTACTCAAAAACTTGTGTAGCTTGGCTATGTTTAAATATTTCAGATTATAGTTATTGTGTGTTTGTAAATTTGCCAAATCGCAGTGCTTAGTTTTGATTAGTTATTCAGGTTAGCTGTTCAAATGTGGAGTACATGGATTCCAGCACCTAAATTTGATTAATATAACTTTCTCAGATGAAAGTATTTTTATTCTTACAGCAGTTCAGTTAAATAATAAAAGTCACCCCGTTTTCTAAGTGAAGAAATGAGGCATGGAATGATTTCAGTTCTGATACACAGAAATCCATTTAAGGATACTGGAATAGCTTTTCAAGAGAAATAAAGGAATTTCCTTAATAAACTACGCATAAAAGCAGATCAAATAGGTGGCAATAGGAAGCAAATGTCTGTAAGTAATGCAATACATATTGATGGTCTCTTTAAGTGGAGTACGGAATATTCTGAGATATCATAAATCTCTGGTTATTTTCGTATGGTTATTTTTAGTTCTGTGATTTAGGCAGCTGACTGAGATTGAATGAGATTTTAATGGCAGATAATGAAATACCTTTCAGAATCTGGGTATATGCCATTCATACAAAGTCACAGAGGAGGTACCTGGAAAAGCAAGGAGCCTCTCCTGAGGCCCAGATTAATGCTTACTCTATTGCACAGCCTTTCCTCCTTCAGGTAAATTAACAGAACCGGTCATGTTTCTAATTAGAGGGACATTAAATTTTTGCCTTGTGATTGAGTAAGTGTACATTTCACCTTCAATGTCTTGTATATAAGAATTTGAAATAAAACCCTGTGAAACTTTTGCCTATGAAATCTATATATAGTTAGAGTCTGATTCAGATGTATGCTGCAAGTGATCTCAAAAGATCATGGCTGAGGGAAACTCATATTTAAGGAACAATTATTTTCCAATTCCTCATACAAAATGATAGCACTAACAGTACGTTATGCAAACATGGAGTCTTCCACCACAGGACCTCACAGAGTTAATGCTAATTAATAGCTTAATGATAATGCTGAGAAAACCAAAGCAGGGTTTGGTGCCCAACGTTAAAATCAGTGGAGCTACATAGTAAGCAGGAACACAAATGTGTCCCAGACAGTAGAAAGTTCTACTCAAACTATTCCAATCTATTGCAATCAATGGGAAGACCACCATGAAATCCCAATCCCAGTCTTTCTACTGACTCCCATGGAAATTAGTTTAGGGTCATGCAAAACAGATTTTTCCTTCCAGTATTGTCCGACTGATTAGTGATAATTTCTCTTTTTTATTTATGTTATTTAAAAGACTTTTCCTCATAGTAATTAGCACAATCACATATATAAGCAAGGCAGAACTACCCTGAACTCAGAGAATTTCCCCAAAGTCATTGTCAGTTGTACGCGCTCCATAAGATAGGGGCATTAATCAGTGTCTTGATTCACAACTCTCCTAAGCCAATAAAAAGAACTCTAAAATACAAGATTTTGATTTAAGACCTATTTTCCAAAATCAACAAGATTCTTTATCTCTTTTGAGCGCAGATATTTTCTTCTTACTTTAGGGATTTAAACCAGAACAATTTTGGTATAAATGCATGTATATCCACAAAAGCTATGAAAATTGGTCATTAAAACATGACATTTCATCCTGCAGTGATTTAAAGGGAATTAAAATGCAATAATTAAAACAAAAAAAAAGATGCAAAGGACACACAAACAACCAGAAACCAGTTCTTCATGTGCTTTTGAACCTTCATTATTTTTAAGATACAATAAGTTTCCAAAGAAAAAGCAAACCAGTCCCACTGACATGTAAGTGATTTCTACAAAAGAGGTGATAAATGAGTCAACCATACATATGTAGTGGTCTGCCTGTTAAGGTAGATATCTCAAGCTGAAACTCACTGGAGATTTTCACTCTGCTGTGGAGCCACAGTTCTGCTTTTTCCCATGACCCAGTGGGGATTAACAAGTTGTATTCCACTACCATTAGTTAAACATGTGAGAGCTACTTGTAGAGCTTGTGAACCTTCCAAAAAGTGACAAATTTTTCATTCCCATTTATGCAACCAGTACTGTGTGTCATTTAGTAATTTGTGAAAACTGAGGATCCTCTTGTATTTTACTCTATTCTCAGCTTTTTAGGAGTGTGTGTGTGTGTGTTTGCATGTGTCTTTAAGAAGGTCAGGATGCAAGACTGTAGGGTGTTTCATTTTTAATGGGCTAGAAATTGAAGAGGAATAAAGGACCATGGTGCAGAGATCCATCCAAGTGGTCAGTAGTTGATTGTGAATTGTATATATTGTGAGGTATCTATTGCTTTATGAAGTTTCATGCTGTTCCTAGAGGAGGGTCAATATTGCGTAGCATTCCTCCTAGTTGGGATGGGAATACCTACCTCTGATCTAAATTAATGTTCAATTCTTAAAAGTAATGTAGCATGCAGTAGTGGAGCCTTTGGTTAGTGTGGTAATAAAAAGAAGCTTAATTGGAAATTCTTTTGAGAACTTGCCTGTACTGTACATTATTAGCCTGGGGTAGGTCATTCTCACCTCCATTAGTTTTCTGATGGATAGAACACATTTACATTCTGCAATTTCTGTAAGTAGAGGACATGTTGACACGCC
>VWZL01004881.1:312899-373655 GCA_013396915.1 Stercorarius parasiticus
CCCCTTTTTTTTTTTTATTTTGAAGTTATTTTATGTTATCTTATAGCCATTTTTAGCTCTGAGTTTTCATTAGACATTACAGCTTTGTCTTTTGACTCCTTGGAGAATCGCTAGAAACTTGATTGGGCCAACATGTATGAAAGTAAAGACTTACTGGTAATTTGAATGAAATGCTCTCACAAGCTCACCCAAAGCAGGTAGATTAGATTGACTTTCTAAATGCTTTAATGGCTGGTTATGAAGCAGCCTTAGCTTGTTAGTTCTGCTAAGTATATCAAATGTGTTTCTGTATCTTTCCTGACAATTTGTGAGTATTTCTACTTCTCAACAGTAAAAAGCTTAATAGGAGTGAACATTTGTAACGTGATACAGTGTTCCTCTACCAATGATAGCATTTTCCTCTCTGTTGCCAAAAGGATTGTATTGGAAGTGAGTTTTTACAATAAATAGAAGTGACATTCTCAAAAGGCTTCAGATGAAAAAAAGTGCTTTATAGAAATATTATGGCAAGAAAGATTAATAGAACAAAATCAAAACCCATTTAGCAGGACTTTGGCAGATTTAGGAAAAACTCAATCACTTTTTTTCTTCTTTTTTTTTTTTAAAAAAAATGGGTTTATAGTCTCAGAAAACATTTTAAAAATACCCTAGTGCAGTTTGTCCAAAAGTGAAACAAAATATTTAATTGGAAGCTATAGAAATATTTTGCAGATATACTCATAAGGTTTCCCCATTTCTATTTCTGGCTGAGTGAAACTGAAAGAAAAAACCTCATAGTTTGTTTTTTTAAAATAAATTTCCTTATGCATCATTTGATTAAAATTATTCAGCCAGTTCTATCAAAAAGTTAATGATAATACTGGTGATAGACAGGTGGTAGACTTGGTGCTAATAAACATGGATTTGAAAAGACTATCACCTTTTACAGCTATAGATCAAGTGAACAATACAAAGCCAAGGGAACAGTCTTGGTTCAAAGACCAAACTGAAATAAAACAAAATGTTTCCAGTCAGCCCAGATTTTATTTTGCCCTGAGCTCTTTTAAAATAGGTTTTTAAAAAGAACTAAAAAACAAAAATAAAATCCAATAACTACAAGTGAAATGTCTCTAGCTTCTCTAAATGTTGTTAATCTCAGAGAGTTCAGTTAGTTAGAAGAGGCTTGGCTGCAAATTAAAATCACTGAATAGAGAATTTGTTCTGTTTTACCTCAAACCAGGACATTCTCACAATTCCGCCTCACTTCTGCTGAAGTAGTCCCAAATCCGTGATAATCATTTCAGTCAGTCCAAGTCCATCCTTTCTTTTATTTTCTTTTTTTTTTTAATAAACTAAATGCAATATTTGTAACAAAACTACAGAGTTGCAAACAACACTTACATGCACAGATGACTGCAGTCCTTTTCCTCGGAATCTCTACTCATCTAAGCATTGTGGGAATCATGTGCTGCACAGAAAGCCCATATGACATAGCCTGAGATCTGTCCCGCTCCCCACGTTCACTAGAAGAGCCCAACTCTCAGCTGCACCTTCTGCCCCTGTTTTCCTCTCTCAGCTTCCTGGAGTTCAGCTATTCATGCAAGAAAGTTGACAGGTTTGCAGTACAGTTGAGCTCAGCACTGCACAGTGAGAAAGAAGAATAGCAGATGAGCAGAAAAGAGGGGAAGAGGGAAAGAGGAATGGCAGGTGGGAAGAGGATGGTGGTGAAGCAGCAGGATGGCCTGACTCTGCAGGAGATATCCACTGGGCAGAGGGCGAGAACTCTTGTTCCCTTCTTGATCCTACAGGACCAAGACCTGATATACTGCAATTTAAGAACTTCTCGTCATCTTAGCGCATTGATGGTAGGGATAAACCAAACCCAATTGTGGGATCAGTGAGGATTCAGGCCATGCAGGTTGCCCCCTGGTACGTATGACTGAGCAATAAGTGAAGCGGTAAGCCGCTAGCTCCAAAACTGTGCCGACAGCATGTTCTGAAAGAGTATCAGTTTTGATGTGTGATCTTTGAGTGGTTTAAAAGGCCAAGCATCTATCAGATGGCCAGAAAGGGGAAGAAGAAGATCCAGTAAAAGGCCTGAGGTCTGATGAAAATCATCATAATGTATTCTTCTGGGGAATGTTCAGCTGCTAGCTGTGGAGTGGTTTTTGCTATGGCGGTTTCTTATTTTGAGAAACTCATCACACAGGAATGGGGAAATGGCAATGAAGTGGCTGTTGAGTACAGTAGCAGGGGCCCTGGTCCCTTGTAGCAGTGGTAGAGCCTGCTGAGCTGGAGAGCGCTGAGCAGCAGTTTGTAAAGATAATAGAAAGCAAAGATGGACCCTATGAGCCCATTAGGTCTTTTCCATTGCTTGTGCTAGGGTACTTACCAGCATATCCCATTTGTAGGGAGCCAAGACTGAATTCTTTTTTTCCTCTTTCAGTTGGCGTGGACTCACTTCCTTGGAATAACTTAAGCCACTGACTACCAGGAGTATCATCTGCCTGAATATTTCATTTGTAGCCCCACCCAAGTTTCACAACTCTGAAAATAACCTCTTCTTGTGTAAGGAGAACTCCCACCAACTGAATTGCCCAGAGTTTCATAACAAGGACTTTACATTTGCACAGTTTTCTCCATAATCTATCCTGCATAATCAGGATCTAAAGCCTTATCATATTAAATCCTGCAATGTTTCTGTCCCATCAAAACCTGCTACAGGCTAAACAAATCAATATACTACTTTTCTTTTTTTTTTTTTAATGATGTCAAAGAGCCTAGGAATTTTGACTTGCCTTTTTGGTCTTGAAATCAATGCACACAAAAAGATATAACCTGTTCCTTAAAATTGTGTTTATTTCTTGCGTGGACTAATTGCAAGTTTGTCCTGCATCATCAGGGAATGTGTAAAGGAAAAGTTGACTTTTTTCTTCCTTTTGGAGATCCATTGTTACTGTCCCCAGGTGAAAATGAGTTTCTCAAGGGAGTTAATTATCAAAGTAATCTGTAATATATTAGCTCTTGATTCACTCGTGCTGCACAATTGTTACACAGAAATATCAGCTGATGTTAATGTGTAGTTTTATTGTTTGATCCACCAAGAGTTTGATGCAATTCTAAAGTATAGATGACTTCTTTATTTTGGTAACAGAGTACAATAGTGCCTTGTCTGCAATTACAGAAGCAGCAAAAGTGAGAGAGGAGTTTTGGGTGATTGGTGGTGTGTTGGTAGTGTGGTGGTTATGGTGGTGTACACCATAAAGGGCTGGGACTGGGAAAGCTCTCTGAACTACATGCCGTAATATAAAAGTTGTGTAATGGTAGGGAAATATAAAAAAAAAAAAAAAAAAAAGAACGGTGTCTGAAAGCCACTGATCTTTTCATGTTGCTCCTTTTTTAGACATAGTTACAGCTTTTGTTTTGATACCAGCACTTAAGTGAAAGAGGCTGCAGGAGAAGGTTAATTAAAGCTATAGCATCCTTCATGCTGGCAATTATGTTTTGTGCATGACAAGTCATAATTTCAATGTAATGAGTTTCAAATAAAGAAACCAACAACACAGGAATATAGGAATAGGCTCAAAGAAACAGAACAAACCCCATCTACTCTGCTATGCTCTTTCTCTCAGTAGTTAATGCTGAATTTTTCACAGGAAGGAAAGAAGAGAAAAGCAACTACTCCTAACTCATAAATAGGTCAATCACCTCTGTATTCTTATGCTATAAGGGGTAACTCAGAATCCAGTGATTCAGGCCAACATGATATATAATGTGGTATGAGTAAAACAAAAAGGGGTTTGAATCTGCTGTTTGATATCCAGTGTCAACAAACGTGGCAAAACTATTTGTGAGTCAGAAGTTGTGTAAGCAACCAAAATAGTTGTGACATCTCTCTCCTGATCGATTACAGCAGAGATACTTTCTGTTCCGGTACCTAGAGAAGGAATTAGTAGTATAATGCAACATTAACATATCAGGCAACAGATTTAGCACAACCAAAGGAAGTAATTTTTCTTTTGATGGGTAATTAACTGATGGAACTCACTGCCACAGGATGTTGTGGATTCCAAAAGCTTAAGCAGCTTAAAAGGAGTTGGAAGATTTTGCTGAGAAGAAATCTGTCAGTGGCTGTTTAATAAGATAGTACTTAAAAATTCCCTGAACAGCTGGCTGCTCAGAAATGGTAGACAGAGTGATAGAAAGAGTTCCTTGTGCTTTCTGTGTTTTAAAAAAATTAATGTTTTGGCATCTGCCACTGTTCGTTGGTGGAAAAATGATACTAGGCTAGATGGACTTTTGGTCTGATGCAGTGTGATAGATAGTTTTTGTACTCTTGTTACGAAGCGAGGGAGCGCACAGCTGCACATTCCCAAGGCTGACTAGCAATACTGTTTGCCCAAGCTTATCAAACTTAAAAGTCTCTGAGTTTTGTGCAGAACTACTTTGTTGACCTTCTCCAGCATGCCAAGCGGATTGGAGACTTGGGGTTGGATTCAGGAGGATGCGGTGTCTTCCCGCCTCTAACAACGGCTTGCTGGGTGTTTGATAGAAGACCAATCCATTTTTGTATCTCAATTTCTCTATGTCTTCACATGAGGGAAGAAAACACTGACCTGCAATTGGAGATCTTGTTAAAAATACTTGCACAACTGCCCTCATTTGTGTTATTATATTAGTGTGAACTATTTGCAGCAAGCTACTTAACCTGTCTCATTTTGGTAAAATTCACGCTTGTCTAGAAAACTTCATTTAATTTTGAGCTTGAAGCTCACCATATATTCGCAAATACTTTATTTTAGTGCCCACTCTAATTGCTGGGATCACATCTGTAGAAACGTGGACTGTAAAGGCACTCGGGCACCTCTCTTTTCTGTAATCTAGTTGTTTTTTGTCTTCCACCTAATATGCAAGTTTTTTTGTCACTGTTATAAAAGACGTTACCTCCATCACGAGATGATGTACCTCCGCCTAGAACAACGGGCTCTGGCCCGCTCAAAACCCCGTTCCTGCTGGGAGGGCCTGTAGGGCTGCTAGCGCCCAAGGCCGGCCGGGGAGACGCTGGCTTGTCCCCTGCCACGGTGGCTCTTGCAGGAGCAGCAGCACCCTCTGCTGGGACCGGATGCTGGGTGCTGGTACAGCGCAAGGAAAAGTTTGAGAAGGGGCTTCTTCCTAAAAGGTGGACGCTTTCCCTCCCATGCATTCCTCTTCCCTGCTACCCTCTCTGTGTATTCTAGAAGTGGGGAAGTCTGAGTCCTTTTCCATCACTTAAAATAGAGCTGGAGGAGGACCCCGAGCCGCACTGTGTTTGCAGTTCATCTTTATGGACTTCTGGGTTAGAACCCAGCTGCAGAGTCAAAGGCTTTTCGGTGCTTCTGTAGGAAGACTCAGAAAGAAGTAACAAACATCAAAGAAATAAGTGTTGTAAGACTGACTTTGAGAGTCTTCCTATCTTTTTCTAAGCATCTTTTGGAGATTATATGAAAATATTTTCCCACATAAAAAGAAAACCAAGCAGGATAGAAATGAGCCTGAAAGGTTACTTTTCTGTATAATATCAAACATTTCAGATTTGCGTGGAGGATTAAAAAAGAGCAGATCGATCCAGCTGAAGCAGATAAAGCTTTTAAAAATCCTAAAGAAATCATTTAATTAAAAAAGTGTAGTGAATTGAAAAGACACATTAAGGCCTTGTAAGTGCCACATTTTTCAGCAATTAGTGATTGCTAAGGAGTGGTTTCTGATGATGCAGAGTTTAACACAGTAGACTGTGATGTAACCTAGGACATCAAAAACCCAGTTATATTGCAAGCATGTATTTTTTTCCCTAGCTCAACAGAAAGACACTCCCCATGGTCTCCATGGTAAGAGCTCCAAGAGGGGCTCAAAGACTAGTTTCAACTCAGAATATTTTTCTACTACTGCGGTAGAGCAGTTTGTCTTGCAGGAACACTAAGTGTCAACGATGACAGCCAGGAAAGGGGACAGGAAGAGGGAATCAGGATTAAAGATTTAATAATGTGTTCTCTCAGTATTGGCAGAGGTGCCTCTCCTGTGGTGTCCAGAGGCCAAACCTGCGGCTGGAATGAGGGATGAAGACAAACTGGTTGGCTGAAGAAAAGGAAAGTAGTAAATGAAAAAGAAGTGGGAAATTGCTATGTGAAAAGTGATGAATCAATGGCCTAAAATGGCTTTTAAGCAGTCATAATTTGTGACAAAGTACCAGACCTTATAAGTGGTGCACTGAGGTGATGCCAAAAACTTTTTCAGGGACTGACAGAGATGCTGAATCCCCACAGCTTCTATTGGCTTTGGCAGGACTTTTGAGTCTTCAGTATCTAAAAATCTGTCAAAAAAGCATGTTTCTTAATTAACCCCAAAATACCTTGAGAAGAGGAAATTTGGTTTTGTAAAGCTGAAGATTCACAAGGAAGTGATACGTATGGCTTTTTAAAAACTGACTCTGAGAAAGTATGTTCAAGATCAGACTAGGCATGAATATCTTTTATAAGCACTATGGAAATACAGAATAAAACCACCATGTGTGCAGAATAGTGAGCCTGCCATAAACAGGAGGAGGAGTTAGACAAGTGTGGGAACAGGAGAGTCTGAGTGTTGCAAAAAGTCTTCAGAGGGCAGACTTGATTTGATACTAGAAAGATGCATATTATTGTGTGAAGACAAGAAAAAAAAGATACTAAGAAAAGCAAGATAAGGATAGTAACAGGTATTGAACAAGGTTCATAAAATATCACAACAAATTACAAAAGAACTCCCATTTGGGATTATTAAAGCCTATCCAGAAAAAAAAAAATCTAGGAAATGATGTAAAATTGTAAATGTTTACAGAATTTAAGTTAGAGAGGAAGAAATAAAATTAACAGAATTATCTAACTAAGAAGAAAAACAGCAGGTAGCAATAAATGTAAAGTTGAGTAAAAGGACAAATGAAAAGGAGAAGAGTAGACCACTCGAAGGTGTTTAATTGGTTTAATGAAGTGGTTTGGTAAAAATACTATAATATTTGGATAAAATATTCAAATGGTAATTTGAATGGTGCCAAATGGTGCATGCAAGTCTTTTAATTAACTTCAAGGCTTGAGTAGTAATAGCACTTACTTGCAAGCAGAATAGTACTTATTTGCCAGGAATATATATATACAGCCTACCATCTATTTATTGAAGAGTGGTTTTGATCAGTGTTCTGTAAATACTGTTCAAATGAATAACCTTCAGAAATTACAGAAACATGTTTTTGGCAAATTACAGGTATAATACCAGACAACTGGTGTACTTCAGTCTGTGCTAATAATGTGAAAGTTCCTGAAATGTTTTATTTCAGAAAGCTTTTACTTCATGGAAGACATGTGGCTCATTCAGATGAGATCAAGTTGTAAATTACTTATTCACACTGATGAAAAACCAATGAGTCAAAGACAGTGTTTCAGTGAGCAAATGTTCATCAATACAAAGAAAAGTTCCACTTTCTAACCCCGACCTTCAAAAGCTGCCTCTTCCTGTGCATGTCACTGCATTAAAGCATGTATAAAGGAAACATCTCAAGGCTTGCAAATCTACTTCAAATGTTTTTAGCATTTGCATTTTCTGAAATCTCTGTTGGAGTACATTTGTGCTTTCAGTTTCTTCTGAGAAGCAATTTCTGATAATTGCTCTAGTCTGATTTCTAAAAAGACATTTTGGATTGCTGGTACCGTGGCTTTCAGAGTTGTTTAGGAATATTCTATCTAAATGCAGTTTCTGAAAAAAAGCTCTATTGAAAGAAAAGGAAAATGTATTTTCATTTCCACATAGCTATTTTATTCTAAACCCATTAAAAACTTTCTGCATGTACCTCACAAATTATGATACAACACCTTAAGGAGCTGTAGCTGGAATGCTTCATTTACCTTTGGAAGGATGTTCTAAAGCTGGGAAGGAGAGAACTTCGACCAGGGATGGATTTTTCATCTTCATTATGCATTTAATAAAAAAGCATACAAATGTCACAGTGTTTCATAGAATAAGTGGCT
Organism: Stercorarius parasiticus; assembly: GCA_013396915.1. Lineage (NCBI taxonomy): Eukaryota > Metazoa > Chordata > Aves > Charadriiformes > Stercorariidae > Stercorarius > Stercorarius parasiticus. The sequence goes on from VWZL01004881.1 coordinate 320,909, forward strand.
GGTTATTTATCTCCACTAAGCAGCAGATCATTTATCATGAGGCATAAATTGTGTTTGTCTCTTTCTTTCTAATAAATATGAGCTTCACAGATTCAGAAGTATGCATCATTTTCAGACTCTCTCAGGTCACTCCGTCCAATAAGTTGGCAATGAGAATTTTGCCACTTCCTTCAACAGAAGGTTTTATTTTTCAGCAGGCAAGAGCAGAAGAGAGCATCCTGACACAGTATAGAGCTGCGTAACTCAGCAAACTGACCCCGCTGCTGAGACAGCTGTGATTCACCAGAATTTCAGTGTGCCTGGGTCACCCAAGAGAGAAGCACTCCAGGTGTTTCAGGCATGAACTCCCAAACCTCCTGCCATTCTTAAAGCACTTCTCCAGCTTCAATACCACAACACTGTTGTCAATGGGACTGATGTAAGTGGATGGTAAACATATTCTGGGAAGAACAGCTTTATTGGCTAGTTGCCTAATCCATAGGGCAGGTCATCTCAGAAGCTGGAAGAAAACAGATCTCACTTTAAACAGATTTGTGCTGTTCTTCTGAGTGCTCTGAGGGCCCTTGGCCATGATATAAAGTCTAAGTACCATCCATAGCCTTCTATAGTTGCAATGATAAGGCCAAATGGTTCATCTTAAGTAGTTCCCCCCCTTACATTATTGCCATTTGAAAGGTTTTGCCACTTGAGATTACTGTATCTATTTTTGTCACCATGGATTATCAGGTATGAAAGCCTAGTATTACTGAGAAACAAGGCCTCCTGCTGAGAGAAGTATTAGGGACAGGCAATTTTTCTGCCTGGATAGTCATCTAAAACTGCTGTTAAGTGACAAAATAATTCAGTCACTCATATGCTCAAGGGTCATAACTTTTTCTGGATGAAAGCAACAGGACTGTTTGCCTACAGAGAGAGGTCTGAGGGAAGTCTTCATATGTTCTGTATTCAAGATACAAAGGACTAAAGAGTTTGAATCTCTTAAATTTCCCTGTGTCAGGGAATTTTCCCTGCTAGTCAAGAAACTTGTAATTCCTGTAACGTTGTCTGGGACTCCATCTCCCAGCCCATACCAGCTTCTCAAGGTAAGCATCTCATGGAAGGACAAGAAACAACTACTTATAATGTCATTGCTCAGACAACAGTTAATTGGAGAGCCCTTGTGTTTCCTTCATGCAGGTTTAAAGGAGCAGGAAAAAAAACTGGTTAAGGTGAGTACAAGTGTGTGGAGTTCATGTAGTACGCAATAGATGCACAGCCAGAATCTATAAAGACTAAAATAAAAGGTCATGGGCATCAGTGAGCTCTACGGCCCTGTTGTCAAGAGATTTAGAGCTTGAACATCTGTCTCTGCTATCTGTCCATCTTGTGCTATCATCAGTTGTGGAGTCAGTTGTGGAGAAAGGAGGGTTAATATGGCTTTTGCAAACCATCATTGTTCATTTGATCTGGTGGGTGGGGGCAGTAAACCCTACTGTTTGTAAAGAAAAGCTCTTACCTGAAGTTGTTGCCGTTCTGAGCCTATGCCAAGCCTGTTAGTGTGGCATGGACACCCCTCCCCTTTCTTCCTCTATGTCACTTTTGCTGTTTCTTGGCTAGATTCCAAGAGGAAAAGACAGTTAGAGAAAAATGTTTTTCCAAGAGCTGTAACTTGAAGGGAGAAGATAATGTTAATTATCTTAAGCAGTGACTTCCCTAAGGGAGATTGCAGAAACGTTAAAGAGAGCTGCAAACTCCTAGAAGAGACTTGTAGCAGTATAGCTTGTTCAGTGTGAGACAACAAAAATAGTCTGTAATTACTGGCTACAGGTTTAAACACTCAATCTGCCCTGGAGGAAATGCACTGCTGCCAGAAATAAAATATAATTAGTAATTCTCTGATTGTCTTCAACACTTCTGGCCAGTAGTTGTGGCCTGTTCTCATTCCTCTGTCCTGGATGATGTGAACTGACGATGATTTCAAGGCCTCTTTAAAACAAAAGCTCAGTTTAATAGATCATCCAGGAGACCGAAGTTAAAATTGCCCCTTTTTGCAGGCTGTTGTTTACACATTGAAAACATTCATGGCTGTCTGGTCTGTGGGATTTATTATTACACTGTGCCTCACGAACTGCACTGGGGATAAAAGTAAGAGGCAAGTCTATGCTGGAAAAAAACCAAACCATTTCTTCTTTAGGAAAATTACTGGTGCTATGGAACAGTACTGCTGCCATGGACTATATTCTGATGTATGCAGAACTGGCTACTTGGTTTCTCTGTGAAATGCTTTCTTTCTACTATTTGGAATTCACTCTTTGAACATCAAGATGACTTCTCCATTTCATATTGAGAGCTACTGTTTTTAGTAAGGTTTGTTTGCAAATGAATAGTTACTTTTGGGAGGGCAGAAGTTGCTAGGGTGTTAGTCTGCTGCATAGTCCTTTATCTGTGGCTGTTTTTTCTAAGCAGTATGCCCTCTGCTGCTTGCACTGTTGCTGTTAGACATAGTGGGATTGTGCTGAATCAATCCTTGCTGTGGTTCATGTATATCAGTTCTGATCTCCTACTGTCCCACGTAGCCTGACAGTTCTAGCTTTAGCTCTGCAAGTCTGTGAACACCAGGCATCTGCTTTTATCTATGAAGTCTTTGGTTTCATTTCTGTTGTTTCTTGGGACTCTGTAGCTACCTCATACAAGGTATCTGAAAAAAGCTCTGTGTTTGTGCTCTTTCATATTTATAGATCTGCTTGCTGGTTAGGCCCACACTTGCTCTTTTGTGTATAGCCTCTAATACTTCCTTTTCTTCTTCGCGTGCTTAGAGGAAGCCATTTACTCTGGGATTATCTTAACTAGTTCTCGGTCTTGCCTGTTACCTCTCTGCTGGTCTGATTTTCATCAGTAGCAGACACTAATCCTTCATTCAGCCTACCAGTGTGCTCCTGCTGCCTCCAGGAAGGTACAGTATAGTGGCCGAATGTTACCAGATATGCAATGTCTGTTATATCAGTCATCTTTGGCTCTTCATACAGTTATTACTGTTTCCCCTGAAGAGAAGCAAAAGCAGGTTCTTACTAAAAGAATGATGCCTTATCTATAATGCAGTAAAATTAACACGGTACTTTATTATTTTGGTTATTTTTGCAGTACTTGCAGTTGACCTGTTGTCTGAGCAGAATGCATTACTATACTATATTTTTCAAAATTTGTATTCCGTTTCCATCCGTCACCTAACTATCCTTCAGAAAACCTGCCTAAGACACATTGAAGGCTGTTAATTTACTGTCATCATACAGTTCCTCTCCTTAAGTTGTTCCAATGTTTAGCTGTTACATCAGAGTTTCAGGAGGTTGAACAGTGAATCCATTATATCTCACTACATCACTACACAATTCTTTTGAATTGTGTTTTTGCACTTGGCTGGACTCTCTTGGTGTGGTTTAGAAAAGCCTTTTTACTCAAAATTCAGTCTTATGGGATGTGTTTTACCTAATCAGATACAGATGTCTTCCGTACAGATCTGTGTGTCTGAGCAACTTATCCAAGACTGCTTTAATAGCTGTTAAAGAAAAATGCACTTTCAGGGTGCTCTTCATTTTGTATCATCTAATTTTAGGCATGCATTTAAAACATCTCAGATGAATTGCATCCTTAAAGTGCATATTTCTCTCATGTTGATATCTGAAGTTAGGTAAAATAAAATTTGCTTGTGATGTCACACCTTGAATCTGTTGGAATAACTGCTGTCTTTCCTTTAAGCAAAATCTCATCTTTCACAGACAGCAGTAGTAGCAGGTAGTTTCCTGTGCCACTTGCTTCTTGTGATTGGATTAACCAGGGAACATTTATTTTTTTAAAGTCTTCAGAAGCCTGGCCTGTCCAACACTTTATTAGATTTTGTGAGGTATTCCACTGGAATTGCAAAAGAATTTTTGCATCTTGTCAGACTGCATCAGTTGTTCCAAAGATCTGTATGTTATACTTAAACATCTGCATTCAGCAATGACTCTTTCCAGATGTGTGTGATTAGACACCATGGCAGAGAGTGACCTGGTGACACTGTTCTGCTCCAAAAGAATTCCCTGGTAATGCGTTTTGAATGCATAAACACAATCTATTTCTCAAGGTTGTCCTTAGAAATGCTGTGACACTTCGGGTTTGCATTATTGCTGCTCTTAAGCTACTTTTACTTATTTCCAGTTCAGCAGCACCATAAAGTTGAAGTTAGGGATTTTTGTCCCTTTCAAAAACTTGTCCTTGGGTATCTCAACACTGGTCACTGTTACACTACAGGTGTTATGTAGTAAATAGCAACAGAAATAGACTGTTTGTAAGTTTGTTTTTTCTTTCTTTTCTTTGGGTGGGGGGTGTGTGTATTGGTTTTTTTTGTTTTGTTTTTTAAGACCACTCAGCCCTCTCACACCACTTCCAAGCTCTAACCACTCATAATTTCTTCTCACTTCTTTAACTTTCAGACAAGCTGCTTGATGCAGGTAGAACTTCTGGACCTTCTACCTGATCTGAATAGGTTTGTGTAACAGAATGCCTTTATCCTTTCAGCAAACAGCAGGAAGCGACTCTTGCTGATATGCTAGTGTGGTCTTCCATTGAAGTTACTGCATGCACAGCTCTCAGAAAGATTGCCTGCTCTATTGTAGTTGGAAGGCGCAATTTACTACAGTCATACAGTAATCTCTATCAGGTTATACTTTAAAGACAAGTAACATTTAGCTTTTCCTGACACTTTTGTGTAGAAGAGATACAGGTACATTTCAGAGAAGGTAAATATTTTGCCTCTTTTACAAACAGAGAATGCAAAAGTTGGAAAAGTGAGGGAAATTATTGAAGACTGGTCAAGGAGGGAGGGGATGAAGTGGTAGCGCTGCAAAGTGAATTCAGAGTCTTGGTCCAGTGGTCTGTCTATTAGACCCCAGTCCTCCATATTATTTCATTACAATTTGAAGGTCTTCATGCTCAGTCATAGCAAATGTCAGAGTAATTAAAATCCATCATATCCTATACAATCACCAAAGTAATTCTGAACAATCCATAGAAGGGTAAAGTAGGTTGTTGCAAGTCTATTTGATCATAAAATGTATGCATGCATCTATCAGGCATAATTACTGTGCTGAAAATAACGATCTCACTTTCATTTGTGTTTCCTAGCATTTTTAGTGGATATGTTTGTTTCAGTAGCTGTTTAACATCAATCTTGATAGACAGATTATTGCCCGTCAGATTTTCTTTACATTAAGCAGACTGACAGTGTGTTTTGCCCAGTTATCCTAGCCATACAGCTGCTGGCAGGCCATACCTTAGATGCATTATTACGAATACTCAGCTTGCCTTTCTAAATCTTTTCAAGAGGAGATATTGGCACTGTCTTTGTTAACAAACCAGCCCAGCAAGATGAGCTACACACCTATTTTTCTCTCCTGCCAGGGAGGGAATGAAGTTATCTGGTAGCCATCCCAGTGATTTGCTCTGTGGCTGCCCAGGGCACGTCTTTTCTCAAGAAGGCTTTTACCATATTGAGTGGAGCAAATGTCATCAGTGATTCATGTGATCGTACAGTTTCCACAATACAGCAAGCCTGACTCAGCAGGAGCAAAGCCAATGTTCATTGTGGTAAAGGGGAGGAATGAAATACAGAAATGGAATTAAATACAGAATAAAGTGAAATAAACAAACAATAACAAATATGGATCAAAAATTGACCACTGAATGAGCTTCCTTCAACAAAAGATAGGATAAGCTACCTGCATAGAAGGGTAGGTATGTCCTAGGCAGTGATGAATGTAATTCATATAATTAAAAATATGGGAAACTTTGGAATGACTACTAAAACTCCTGCTTCAGGTTTGGGGCAATCTCAGATGCAAAAGATGAGGAAGAGACCTGCAACCAGTTCTTTGTAGTAAGTGTATTCCTATACATGCCTACTGAGATAATTAAATGGAGAGGTGGAATATTAGTTAGACTGCAACATTTTCACACTACTGCTAATGAAGTAAATTTGATACTGTGCTACTGTGCGTTGTCTCCACCTGAGACTATCACAAGAGTAAATTAGTCTTCCTGTGTGATGCTGTTTTTAGGGACTCTTGAACATGAAATAATCTCTAAAGAAAAGCTTGGATAAATTGAGTGTGTATGAAGATATCATCCTCAGTGGTAGGACAGAGAGAGTTCATTGTCAGAAAAAAAAAAAGGTAGATATTTTCGCAGGGTTCAGTGTCGTGAATGCTGTATTGGCAGGGGAAATGCTTGCCTTAGTGTTATATCCAAAGTGAAAAACATCTCAACTTTGAAACAGTTTAGCAGAAGCTAAGGCAGGGACAGTGAAAAGCACTGAGCGAATGGGAGAGACACAAGCAACTGGTCTGTGTAAAACACATGTTTAGATACCTAGAAGGCAGATACCAGAGGGCTATTACTACAACCCTTCTTTCCTTTCACCATAGAAAACTTCCAAAAGTAGCAGTTCTGGGACTCCCTGTGTTACAAGATTCTCCTTTTAAATTTGCACTGCTTTTCTGCATTGTGCTGTTATCTTAATGAAGGAATTAAAGACAATGAGACATCCCTGCGTGGCTCAATGGAAGTCTGAATCAAAACATCTCTTCTATCCTTGTTGAAGTGGCCTGGATTATTGCCTATCAGGGGAGTTTATTGTCTGAATGCTCCTCCATGGCATGTCAGGAAATGCTGCAGTCAAGCAGTGGATCAGAGATTGATTTTTTTAAATTATTGGCTTTAGCAAAAAAAGCCAAATGACTAGAGACATCTGAGAAGGAACGAACCACAGCTGAATGAGATGGAAGTGCTGAGGAGTGTGCTGATCTAATGAATTGTGTGACGAGGAAGCCAGTATGAGTCAGACTTCACTGGCTAAGAAGCACTTACAATTTATTGCTTGCTGTATGCTGTTCATCGCCTCTTCAACTATGTTATCGCCTCTGTGAGGAATGCATGGCCATTTTTGATCTGCTCTTCTGCTCTGTCCCATTTTTCTTAAGGGAATACAGTGATAATTTGAGAGAATTAGATTTACTGATTATTTTACTACCACTGATGATTTTATTGCCAAGAGTGAATGGTATTCTTTTTTCTCAGAGTAACAGCTCCTAGTTAAACTTAAATCCAACAATTATCAACCCTCTCAGCCAACTACCACAGGGTGTTATAATTAAGAAATAAATGAAGCTCCCAGTCAAAAAAAAGTGACCTTCTGATATCAGCCATGGGAACTGAATAATTGTTTTTACTCTGAATAATCAAACAATAAAATAATGGTTATGTTATAATAATGAAGTAAGAGAAGATAATTTCCTGATCTTTCACCCCAGGCTCCACAGGGCATATCTGTAGTGGAGTGCAGGTGAAGAAAAGGTACTTTCTACTCCTGGGAAGAGGTAGAGAGAGACCCGTCAAGGAACAGGAGAGAGTAGGGAGGAGAAGAAGGAGTCTCCATATAGAGAGTGCATAAAGAAAGATCTATAATTTCTAATCAAAGAATTTGAAGGAGACTGTATAATTCAGTATGGTGGTATGCTGACATGACTGTTTACACTACAGCTAGTGATAAAACAGGAGAAAAATGCACATGATATTATGACAGTGTACTTGGCGGCTATGATTTTTAAGGTGAAATTCCTTAGAAAATGCCGTAGGCTACCTTGGTAAAGAAAAATTATTTTAGAAAATTTGAACATGATTTTTGCAACCTTACAGTTCAATTTTGAAACACTGGGAACCAGCAGCCTGAGGTTTTACATTCCTTAATATGTTTGAGCTGGCTTTATTATTACATTTGTTAGTGATTCCGTCTTAGGATTTTTTTTTTCTCACAGACTTTTTATAAAGAATAATTTTTTTGTGCTCACTTTTCAGTTTAAGCAGGTTGACAAGTACCAGGGGAGATGCAAATCTGGGAGGTGGGGATTATTTTGTGAAATAATTAGGCACATGGTCAGAATTCGATGCTTTGCAGTCTTCCCTGAAAATAGGTACAGAATATAGATTTTCATTCGGAAGAAATGCAAATGAAACTCTGTCCACTAGAGGTCAGCAAATACTGTGAAATTTCTTAAAAAAAAATCCTGCTTCAAATAAAAGCAACCCTCAGAATCTTCCAGTTTCTTTTTTCTCAATTTCTGCAAGTTTATTGTTACAAATACCAAACAGTGGCTGATAATATCTCAAGACTGGAATTAAGCTTGTCAAAGCTGCTCCTTTCTCGACTATATCCTGTGATCAAATGTTTCAACTCCACACGCCGAAAGCTGCAGCTTGGTCTCTTCCGTCTTTCTTGAGTGTGTGATAATATAAAGAGATTTGCTTCATATAGGATTTACTTGCTCTGCCTGTTCGGATTATTTTCAGGAAATATTGTTCCCTCTGGGAGGAACGTAATGCACGTGACTTAAAAATGGGCACATCAGCTACACACATGTGTGTGCTGCTGCAGGTCCAGCTTTAACCGCAGGGCACAATTGGCACCAGGGAGGGAACCCAGGGAGCCCCTTCTTGGCCACAGAAAGGCTGATGGTACCGATAACAGCTGGAAGCCGCAAGGGGCTTTTTTGAAGTAGAGCTACAACAGCTACCTTCTGTTTGCAAACTAACACAACAGGGGCTGTGAAGAGATGTGTCAAATAGTATCAGTTTCCTCTCTTTTATGGTTGCCTTTCTTCTCTAAGACAGAAAAAATGCAACAAACAGTAATGAAAAATAAGAATTTAGGTGACTAGTATTTGTGGTTTTACTGGTGTCCAAGCACAAATGTATATGACTATCATTTTTATACCTTCTTCATGAATAGAGGCTATAATAGCAATGTCAGGGCAGTTTTAGTACATTTTCCGTATATGGGTTACTTTGTAAAGTGTTCCAAGAAACTTTTCTCCTGAAAAACACGTTTGTATTTGTGACAGATCTAATATAGGACAATATATTGAGTATTCAGGCTTGAGCCTAAAAAAAAAAAAAAGTCTTGTTATATTTCTTTTCTTTCTCCCTCATGTACATTTTAAAATTTGAGTAATTTGGCTCTGAAGTATCTACCTAGACCATATCTAAGGGTATAATAGGGAGAAGCAATGAATAATGCAGTGAGAAATTCCGGGTGTCAGAAAGTCACAAATTCAAACCATTTCGTATTACTCTTTTCTTTTCTTTTTGGTTGCTGTTAAAATTGGTGAGAAGAATGAAAAAAAATTATTAAACAATTGTTATAACACTTGGAAATAAATGGAAAGTGGGTGATAAAAGTACCCCTCTCTGGCCACGTAAGGTGACAAGAGAATCAAAACGTATAAATGCTTTCACTGATTCAGGAAAGAAAAGGAAGCAAATACCTCCCAAGCAGCAAGAGAATAAGATCCTTAATGAACTGAATTCTGCCTTTGAACATTTTAACTGAAACATATAGCAAAATTTTGGGTGTGGAAATGATCCAGTTCACGAATTTACCTTATTAGATTATTCCAAAATAGACTGTAATTCTATGCTTTATATAAATGAGAATATATACACAGAAAAAACTTATAATTAAATGGAAGCATTTTAATTGGTGTATCACATTAAATATATAATAGCCACTTTCTATTTTCTGCACTATCAAAATGGCAAGTGTAAAGAGTTTTGTCAAATATTATCTCTTTTTGCAGTGACAGATGGTGACAGTTAGAATTATAAGGAATGCCTAAATTGCATAGCATAAGCCTGTATGAGTAACGGAGTCAAATTTCAAAGCTTCATGGGTCTTACCAGATCTGATAAAGCTTGCCACACAGAGAGGAAAGCTAACCTTTATGTGCCTGATCAGCTGTCTCCCAGGGATGCCAGTTGTCTGCTAGATGTTTACCTAAGTCTCAAAAATCTCGCGTGAAGCTTAGTTGCTGAAGATTTTTGGAGATAGGAAAGAAACTGCAGAAGTTCTTTTGTTTGGGGTGGGGCGTGGTGAGGAGAAAGGGAAAAAAAAAAGAAGGGAAACTTTAAATTCCAGTTTGTCATTCTCCCTTTTAAAGAAATAGAACCAAAGTCCTGAAGGAGATGAAATTAAATTGAATGCTTGAGAACTGACCTGTAGGTACCATCTGAGAGAGATGCAAACAAATTGTACCTCAGGACCATTCTGTTGACTTGCTTGATTAATGAAGCTGCAAAAACATAATTGAGAGACAAGTCTACTGCCCAGCACCAAAACCAAAAGCCATTTGGTAGCTGGAAAGAACATGTAAGTTCAAGTACTTTAAATTTAAAGTCAGGAGTTTCAATTTCTTCTGAAGCAAAGGGCTCCTCACTCTCATCAGTGGTGCTGAACCACCCAAAACCCCCCAAACAATTTAATTAATCCACCTTATTTCTTGTTACACTGAATCACACATTTTTTTCCAATGGAAACTTGACAGAAAGCCAAATCTACTCTTCTTACTTCTTGTCCTACTGCCACAAACCTCTGAGAATAAGTGTATATCCAGACCACTAGAATATTTAAGCCACAAGGCTATTATTCAAAATAAGAATCAAAGCCTGCAGCAGACTGAGGTGCAACGACACTTTGTTTTAAATATCTTCAGGTCAATTTAATTTTACATTGAAGATTTAAAATATCCTGCCTTTTTTTTTTTCCTACAAGTGCCTGAAAAGGATTTGTAGCTGATCCTACAAAAGTGCATAAGCACAACAGTTTATATTTTTTCTTTTAGTAATATTTGATTATTTTATCTACTATTTTCCTGCTGCTATCTGTATATTTGTTTCTTATTTTTAAATTTCACTTAAAATATGTCTGTATTTTAACAGAGGTAATGGCAATAGGATTTTTTCTACTATTTAAAAGGAATTTCTCTTATTTCAGCTTGTGCCCACTGTCTCTAGTAAAGGCATGCCTTTATTATTTACTGTTACATAAATATAACCTGAAACGTTACAGGTTCTTTGAATACATAGCTTTAGCTTATTGTTTTTGCCTCTGATATTCATGTGAAGGAGCTGATACCTCATAACATCCAGTCCAATTTCTGTAGATCAGGCCCTACGTTACTTTTATCCTACCCAACATTAATAATGCAATTTACTGGTCTGAAGGAAATTTTAATTCCCCACAGAAGTTCTTAGATTTACCAAGCAGTATCCTGTGTGTCCCTTTGTGGTACAATAGACTGCCTACAGTGGTGAAATGGAAAGAAGTTGCAGTAGACTCATGCACAATTCTGAAAGGTTGCAGTTTGGTTCAGAGTCCTGAGCCATAGGGAAGTGCTCAGATTTAGTGTTCGCTATTTTAGAGGGCTGCAGATAGATGACAAAAATTAAAAATAATAACTTTACATGACTATTCATGAAACGTTTTTAGGAAGTTCAGTAGCACAGAAGGATGTATGTCCATTAAGTTTATTTTTCCCTACAGAGAAGTCAGAATTTCATTAAAATCTCCTTGAATTTAAACAACAAGGAATGTATTTATCTGAATATCAAAGCTCAAGTCCCTTTATATACAATCTCCTAATTGCATATGCAAATAAAAACTCACCTAGAATGTGGGAGAACTCAGGTATAGTCTATAGAGTAAGCTTTTTCTCACTTTTTGTAGGTATTCTTTTTCACTGAGAAGAAAAGCTTCCAAGAAAAGTATGCAGAAAGAATAAACCAAGTTATGCAAATTCAGCAGAGGATTTTTGCATCTGTACAAAAGGAACTGATTTTTTGATGCTCAGTATTCAGCTAAATTTGAACAAAAAGCTATAAAACAGGGCAGATTATGAAAATCCTTAACTATTCCAAATTTAAAAATCATAAGTTCAAGATATATTTCAAGTCTATGGTTTCTTATTTTAGACAAGATCCACTGATTACTGAGCTTCATCTATTGCAAACTGCCAAATTACAAAAACCTCATTGACATCACTGATATTAATTTTCTCAGCAAAAACTAACTTCTGCATTTTTTTGGAAAGGTTGAGTTGATAAAAGTGATTTTGGTAGTACTAGCCAGTAATGCTCTAAGTTATCCTAGTTTTAGTAATTTCTTTTATATTAGTGTGTGGCTTTGTTCCACATCACAATCCAAAAGACCTGTTTGCCAGATCCATACAAAACCTTATGAATGATTCATTCCGAAGATGTAGTACAAGTTTCTTTTAAAACTTCTTAACACTTGTAAATTTTAAAATTTTACTTTAAAAAATAATTTTGTGTTGAGACTTAACATGTCTTCTTTTATCCAGGACATAAAAATCAGTTTTCATTTTAAACCCATCATTTCCTTTATTCTGGGTGTATTCCTAATTCGTATGTTCAGAGGAGGAAGTGGCGATTAGAGGGGCAGAGCTAAAGTGCCATGATTCCCTATTATTGTGTGGAGAAACACTGAACACTGACCTTGGGGGAAACAATAAAAACTGAAGCCAACTTTGTTTATACACTGCATTATATTTAGAAAATAATTCTCTGATGTGGTGCCAGAACATACCTGGTAAAAAGTCTTTAATGCACAGCAAGGGTTAGCTGTCTAATGAGGTATGAGACAACTATATTAATCAACTATGTCTTTTCTTACTCTCTCGGGGCAAGTAGCTGCACATTGGTTATGCCTGATTTTTATTGGGTCTGCCAAACTTAACCGCAAGTTAGAGTTCAGGAAGCTGCTAGAGACATCTGTCTGATATTTGTCTTGCTACAGCTGCTGTTTAATTTCTCTAGGTGGAGCAAAACATTTATAAGTGGTACTAGGTGGCTTCCCTTGCTTTTTCTTAATTCCTAGGTTATGACAGTTACAGTTATCTTTATTCTTCAAACACCTATGAAATTACCTTGAAACCATCCTGACACCATGTTTTTCCTGTATATTTCCCAATTCTGACACTGCTAATAGACATCCAGAAACAATCTGAAACACATCCCAAAACTATCGGTTATAGAAAGCTTAATGTTAATGCTGTATATCCTGATGCTGTTTTCACTGGCATATTGTTTATTAGCTACTTGTTCATATACTGATGTCTTCCTTTTACAGATTGTTTTTGTAGATATCATTTTTGCTCATTTGTACTGAGTCCAGTAGTCCCACAGCATGCTTGCCTGCTGTGAGATGAAGGGAGAAACATACATCTGTGTGAAGCATGCAGGGGTGCCTTAATATCGCTTACACCGTTTTTCAGCGTGTGCTGCTTTATCTTACTCATTTCCTCGCAGTAGTCCACTTCTTGTGGGTAGTACACAGAGTCCCACCTTCAGAAAATACCCAAGGCAGCTTGTCAGCAGAAAGCTTCTTATTTAAATGTAGCAGTAATTATTATTTTTATTATGATGCGGACAATGCAGTGAGAGTACGTGGAACTGCACAAACTGCAGTTTGCGGACACTACAATACAGATGCTCCTGTGTCTGAAGAAACAATGTGTTTGAGAACCAGAAGCAAGAGCTTTTTGGTCCTTTGACCTCCATGGGAAGACATACAATTTAACTCAAGCAGCTAGAAAGAAACCACTCTGCTGAAAGCTCCATCTGATGATAACATCACCTTTATTTCAGCAACAGAATTAGCAACAATAGGAGCCAACTGTCTAAAGCTTCCGTCTGTTCAGCTCATCCTGGCTGTTGTCTGAAGTGGGATTTGGAGAATACTGAATTCAGAGAAAAGCAAGTTTACAGGGATTTTGTTGATATCAGATTTGAACCAGACCTGATGTGGTGTGCTTTTCTGCCTTCAGAAAAGCTTCCAACTGACAGCTAATGCAGGTATCTGTGCTCAGATAAAACAGAGTGCTAATGTAGCTACAGTGTAAAGAGACATAATGCCTTGCTTATGTTTTGGCATATTTCTGTGTGAAAAGTATTATCTAGAAGTTGCAGAATATGATGCCAACAAGGAAGTCAACAGAGTACAAATAAAAAGGGAAGGAAAAAAAAAAAAAGGAAGTATTTTCATCCTGATTGAACAGTAGAACCCTCAGAGAGCTCAGGAAGGGTACTTACAGCATCACCTTTGGGCATCTGTTTTAAACTGCTAGATTAAAAGAGTCATTCTATAGTTTCCTCCAATGGGACAAGGAGCCAAAGTAATGTATTTTTCTTTCCCTTCCCTATTCAGGTCCCTAATCTGGTCATTTAATCTGGTGTCTCCATTAGCATTGTAGTTTGGGTCAGCAAGTGCTTTTGAAATAAATTTCCTCATCACTCCTCCTTGCCAAGCTTTTGCAGAAAGGAGAGGGCTTGGGGTTTCAGTTGAGACTATCCCAAAGATGGGGTCCAGGAGTGCTCTAGCTGCCAGGAGGTGTTCAGTCTGCAGAAGCACACTGGAAATGACCTGAAGTAAAGCCTCCAAACTGCGGGTGGTATGGGCGCTGGGAGCCAACACAGTTCCTGCTGTGCTGCCCTACGTGTTAGGGCAGACACAGCCTGAGATAGCTGCCTAATGTTAGTCACTGTCAATAACCCCACCAGCATTTGCTCATGGTGACACAGAAACCCGCAGTATTGCCAGAACAGAACCCATGTGGCAGAGACTTAGTTTAGAGAGGTCCAAAATCATCTTGAAAACAGATTTTCATGAGAGCTACTTCCCGATTACTGGTTTTATGAGAGGCTGTTTGTGGGAAGGGTATTAATCAATTTATGCTTAAACTGTTTCTCTAAAACACTAGAAAAACTCTTTACAATTGCCAGACTCTCTTGAATCTTGGTATTGTCCACAAACTTTCCTACAAATCCTTCTTGAAGTACTTTGCACAACATTGCCTTTAGCCAGAACATTCTTCCAAATGTGGAGTTGTAAGCAAGTGTGTTGTGTTCGTTTGCTTAGGTGGTCTGAGACTCACATCAGGTGTCAGCATTAGCATTTATGCTGGCTGCAGCTAGTTGTAAATTCAACAGTCAAATATTTTTCCCATTACAGAAAATGATGATTCATAAAAAGATTGTGCAAAAGTTCACAGCAAATCAACAAAAAAATGTAATTCATTAAAAACAAAAATTAGGAAAATCTGGTTCTTGCTGAACTTCAACATATATAACTTTACTGCAGGATAGTTGCTGTCTAATAGGTTAAGCACTGAATGAAAAAATGAACAGTCTTATCTGTTAACTTGCTCAGACATCTTGGATCTTATTCTGACAATGTGTTATTTTCACGTATTTTCTTCAATTCCAATATAAGGGAAAAGAAAAGAATATATCTCTCTACAAAATAAGTGCAAAGGTAGCCATTTTTATTTCACTCATCCAGCTAAGCTTAGTATTGCAGCGCATATTGAAAAGGCTGAGGCAGCTCTCTGAAAAAGAATACAAACAGAATCTGCTCAGGAAAGGAGAGCTGGTGGATCTTCAAAGGCTCACTCCATAAAACAAAAAGCCCTCCCTCGATAGGAATGTCGTTCCTCTGTTAATGCTTTGAGGATGCAAAATATGAACTACAGACGCGGGGCTGCTGAAGCCGGTAGCCTGGCAGGGGGGAGGCAGCTGCAGCCCTATGCCCCCAGGTCCAACCAGCACAGAGGCTGAGCATGTATTCCCAGCAGGCTCATGAACATACACACACGCAATTCATATACATACACATATATATTAAAATGTATACAGCTTGCCACATAGAGTCATCCTGTGGCACTAAGGGCTCCTGCCGCCCCTGGGGCTCCCCCCGTCACCCTGCATGGGGACCAGCTTTTTATCACACAACCTGAGAGGTGCAATGTGAGGCGCTGAGAGAACTGGCTTCCTGTGTAATTAAAATGTGTGACTCGATGTTATATTTGAAGTGTGCAGCTAAGCAGGTGAGAAACCCGAAGACGTAAACAGGAACTGAGAAGTGTGCTTGTCCCCGGTGAGAGCTGGTACCTGGCTGACACAGAAATATCACCTGGGAAGCTCTGCAGAGCACAGTATATATAGAGGATATTTTTTTTTCTGTTCACTGCTAAAATACAACTAATAATATTTATCTTTTTTTTTTTTTCCCCCCCACAGGTTTATATTCACCACTCTAATATGGCTATAAATATCTGTATCTTTTCTATGGCTTTGAACTGAGCTGTAAATTTAAGCTCTTAGTCAATGTAAACTCTCACTCTGGGATATATTCCGTAGTAGTTTTTGGAGACTGCATCTTTGAGAGGCAGTTATGTTTACAGATGCATGATGGTCAGAAATTTCATTTCAAAGACTCTCATGTAGCTGTCTCTGAACACTCACGTGGATTTTTGTTCTGGTTAACATTAAAATGCCATACTGACATCAAAAGATCTGACAATATTGACATGAATGAAAATGTCAGCATTTATGATGGTGGGAGTTTGTAAAAATAACCAGTTACTTTGACTCGCAATTGAGGAACTTATGGAGCTCTTGATTTAATAACAAAATTTTATTTTCCACAATTAAAACAAGTTATTTTATTAAAATATACTAGTCATTAGACTTCTTTTTACCTATTAGTTAAAATATCCCCAACATTTCAAATTGGGGTGCCTAAAAGCAGCCAAAAAAATAACCAGTGAGAAATCTTGGCTATAATTCATAAACACTGACTTCCAGCGAAGAAAATGTGCTCTTTACATTTTTTAAGATTATTTTAAATTTCAAAAACTCTTCCTAAGACTATATTTTTCTGACAACACACTTGCAAAATAAATGCAAATAAAAATTAAATCTTAATTGAAACAAACTAATGTGAAACTTGACCCTTTAGATCCATCAAACTTTAGAGATCTGTACCAAGTTTTTTAGCAAGAACGCTAATTGCTAAGTGCTGTGGTGGTTCTGAATTTTGACCATTAGGCTGCTATAACTATTTGCTCATGTTGAGTGGTCCTTGAAACAGCTTTCACACTGAATGGCCAAATGTTAACTGGGTTTTGTGACACTCCTGGGCATGAAAAACCTTTGCACCCTGAAATAAGAGGTTGGATGTTATTATATTGGGTGGGCACAGACACAGGTTGTCAGCAGCAGTGTTTGTTTGACAACAACTGCAACCACAGTATTTGGAAACTCTGTACCTGGGGAGAAGAAAAATGCCTTCTTCAGATCTAGGGCATACTCTGTGCAAGAGACTGACCTGGGTAATGGCAGTGACCTCCTTGCTTTTCAAGTTTATTGATCCAATTGATCATTCATTCCCTAACACTCTGCTTCTCATACTAACTGTCTTGTCTGCCTTCCTCTCTTTTACGGTTTTTCCCAAATTCATTCTCCCATACTTGTATGGCCTGTCTTGTTTCTGTTACTTCGGAGTTTGATTGCCATTACTCAATGGCCCCAGTAGCTGGTATGTTTGTGCTTGGGTTTTCCGTGTGTTTTTTTACATGGACTTGTTTGGTTGGTTGTTTTTTTATTCCAACACTTCACTATTCACAGGTTTTTCAAAGAGAGGTCAGAACACACATCTGCATATCCATGAACCAATTCGGTCAAGGAACATTTAGTCAGGTATTCACATACATAGTTCAGGTATTTACATACATGCTCAGAGGTGGCTGGTTTTGGAACAAGACAAATAAATAAATTGTCAGCAAGTCAGTCACTACCATAAAATCACATATAAATCTTTGAAAAATTGAGAAGCCCCAAAGGAATCTGTTCAAAATAAGCCAGTTTCAGTAGTACTTACAGTCTTTTTAATCACATGGTAATTGTTTGGTACTGTTGATAAAGCTTATTCATTGGATGAATATAAAGTCTCTAGACATAATTCTTGTCAGGTTGAGCTTTGGTATTCGTGTATTCAGAACACAGAAGAACGGCCAAAAAACCTCCTTTCATCAAATCGTAAGTATAACTTGAAAAAATATTTTTCTCCATCAGGAAATAGTGGGAAAAAAGAGAGAGAACATTGGAGGGAGCTGTTGCACAAAAGAAAAGCAGCAGTATTTCGGAAACCTTTATTTTCTTGGAGGCAAAATAATAATAATAAATATAATGCAGAAGAAAAAGAGGGGAGTGAGCATGCAGGAAAGAAGCCATGACAGTTATAAAAGGAAATACGATTATGCTCAGTGATTTGATGAACACGTCCCATAATGCTGATCTTTGGGATGGCACAGCAGGGCTGCTGTGCTACAGACAGTCTGCTTAAAAATGTCAGTGTAACAGTCACCCTGCAGCCACCCGAGTCCTCGACCTAATTAATTTTGCATGGCTCGGCAGAGCATCCTTCAGGTTCATTTATTACTTCTAAGAATAAAGCTTGTGCTGTTCTCTGTGCTGGAGAGAAAGAGTGAGAGGGAAAGGCTGAGGAAGACGGTGTCCTTGGGGGAACTCCCCCTGGGCAATCAACATTCAGAAGCAGAATGGTGTTACCTGGCAGACATTTATTGAACCTATATTTTCTGTGGCCTGTTCGTTCTGTGTGTCCACTCTGGGCAGTGGATGTGATTTCAAAGGGTGCAGCCACTGGTGAGGAAAGACTGGTTCCCACTTTTTGGAGGAGCTGGGCTTTATTATAATTTACTAAAACACCATAAAACCATTTGTTCCTTTCCCTTTCATGCATGCAAAATGCAAAGCTTTGGGGCTTGGTCTCTTGCAAGAACACCCCTTTTTTTGCTCCCTTCATCCACATGAAGAATTCACACCATAAAAATGGGACTATTTTGGTCTGGACTTGATAATTTATAACTGTTTTCCAGATCTGGTACATTATTAATACAAAAGGGACTGAGTGAACAATTAAGAACCAAGATCCTTAGCAGACTCCATAGTTAGGTTTCAGAGTAGTAAATGAGACATTTTAAACACAGGATTCTGTAAAATTGGGTCTTAGCAGAGAACAGTTTATGATCCACATGTTTGTGGTTTTGGTTTTTCTTTCATTTAAACACAATAATTTATGAAGCACAGTAGGGACCTGCATTCATTTTTTTTCTGGTTCAGGAGGTTGTTTCCTGGAAAACCAAGAGAATCATATTTGCTAGGTTGAGATTAATTCAGTTTCATCTTGGTGGTGAATGGTCCAGTATCCAATATTTTTCTAAAATTTTCTTAAATAGTTCAGATTATCGGGCAGTTGTGAACTTCTGAGATTTTTTTATTTTTGTGTATTGTCAATATTCTCATATACACAAAAGAAAGCTCTGTATTTTGGAATTTACTTAGCTTGTGAAATATACCTTTTTATCAAACCCCTTCTTTAGGAGTAAATTTGCTTTTCAGTTATCTTGGAGACACTCTTTCAGTCCACACACTCATTTTGAAACAGGAGAATCTATAAAATTGGGATTCCTTAGTAGCAGCATTCCAGTCCTGGAAAACTTCAAGTTACATTGAATTCTTAGAAGCAATAATAGATAAGGAACTACACAAAATTCTGTTCAGTCAGGACTGCAGCTTGAATGCTGACACACAGACCTTTTAAGGACAGAAGATAAGACGGAGAACAGTGTTTCCATCCTTATATCACAGTGACTAACTATTCCATTCTGTTTGTTCTGGGAATGCTTCTTTGTTACGTAGGCTTCAACATGAATTTTAAATAATAATTGGTCTCAATTATTTTTTTTTTATTAGGAAAATAAAAGCAGAAGTAAAACCACTAAAATAAAACTGTTTGGAGGAAGAACACAAAGTCTCCCTTGATCTGTAAATCCCTCTATTTTGAATTCTGTCACAGTTTTAATCTTCCTAACTTTTAATGGATAAGGAGATTGCTTAATTTTACATTCTCTTTGTAAAAATGTATCTGTAGCTGCATTTACATACTGCTGAATGCATGAAAGAAACTTATTCAAACCGAATTAAAAATTATCTTAAAACTAAAATGTTTAAATATGCCTTTTTGGTATTCAAAGGAGTGGCCCATAGCAGTAGCTTTGATGAAGATATGACATTGTCCAAAATTTTTGATTTAATGGGGATTTCGTGCCTTGTTGGAATCACAATTCCTATGCAGTGGACTTAAGATTTTTTGGATTTAAATATTTGTATTTAAATTATTTGTACTTTAATTAAAACTTGGATTGTTATATTTGGGTTACTAGCATTCTTGAAACATGATGGCATTCTATATTATTCACTTGCAGAATCTGAGTTCTTCTACAACTCAGGAAACAAATGGAATAATGCAAAACTATAATGATAGATAAGTTTATTTTTGTGTATTCAAAATCATTAAAATAGTGGGGGTTTTGTATCCAAATGGTGAACCCTCTAGTAAGATACGTATTTTAAAATACGTATTTTAAATTTAATACTGGTAATGAACTGGAATCTCTGCATGTTATTTGAAGTAAGGGCCTCTGCTGGTCCTTACCAAGTTTGTGTTCTAATATTTGATACGATGCCTGAGATACATGTGAGAATATCATTATGCATGTAGAAGAAATGCCTTTTATTTAATTGCCTTTATTCCTTGCACCTTGGCAGGAGATTCAATTGCCAGGCATGGATTGTTCAAATGGCAATTAGGAAACATGAGATTAATGCAGTCTTGTTGACTTAATTGGTTCTATCCTGCCGCTTCTGTCAGAAGTATTAGACTAGGATAGAGGAAATAGAATGGAAAACCCTTAATCTCATTGATGGTGGTCTGGGGAAGCGCTCTGTCCTCACTCCGTCCTCACTCCTAGGCAAAGGCTCACTGAAATTGTGCTCACTGAGTTCAGCACTTCTAGAAACAAATTGTGTTAAAGTCTGGAGCTGCAGTCAACAGTGATTCTCTGAAGTAGGAATCCTACCTTGATCTTTTTTGCTTTTAACCTTTTGGATTACCTTTTGAGAACTGGTAATGGACAAAGCACAAAAACTCCCAACCAAACATGAGCTTTAAATATATCTTTGGAAGAATGGGGTGAATTGGTTTGGGAATAAGACAACTTGGAGAGACTGAAGCAACCTTTTCCTCTTGTCTTCCTTCATACCATTCTGTCAGATGGTGAAGACAGACTGAGATGCTGAATGTCAAAATGTAAGAAAGAACATTACAGGATGTGCATAGAGTCTTTCTCTTTTGACTGATCTAGTCACACTTTTCTTACAGAGTTGCGGACATGACACTTTCAGACAGTTTGGTCTGGGACATGCAAATTATTATTGCTTAAGAGCTTTCAGCATATGTCAGAAAACTACTTATTACACAAGGTTGAATGCAGGTCAAACATAGATTCATTTCATAATCACCGTATTGCTGAAGTGCATTTAGGAGAATTTTGTTGGACAGGTATAATCAGGTAAGATAAGCTATTTGCAGGGCTTCATAAATAACTTTGGCTAGATAGATGGAGATAACTTCATCTTTAGTAGGGCTGGAGTTATTAGATATATATTGCTGAATACAAACCACCTGAAATACCTTATAATTATGAAATAGCGATCACAAATATGGATATCTCTAAATTCGAAAGCTGTCAGTCTGGATTGCCGCTGAGGCTTGCCTTTCTTTCTCCAACAGGAGAGGTAGGTAGTGTCTAGAGCTTACTTTGTCTTCTTGTTTGTTCTATCTACAGGGGATCTTCTTTTACAGTGATATACCGACACCCTTCCTGAAAGAGGTTATCTCATCTTTTCCTAAGCAATTGTACATGATTTTTCTCAAATAATGCTACATTACCCCATTATGTATCTCTGTCCACCTCTCTCATTTGTA
Organism: Stercorarius parasiticus; assembly: GCA_013396915.1. NCBI lineage: Eukaryota > Metazoa > Chordata > Aves > Charadriiformes > Stercorariidae > Stercorarius > Stercorarius parasiticus. The sequence goes on from VWZL01004881.1 coordinate 342,459, forward strand.
GAATATGATTTGGTTGGTGTCACTTATAAGTCACTGCTCTTGTACATTCTCTGTCTTTCATCCTTTATCATAGCTTGTTTTACATGACTTCGATGTACTGCTTCTATGGACTGGGGAGTCCCGTTGAGATCCACACAACAGGATGTAGGGAGAATGTGTTTGGAACACTGAGAAAAAATGGTAATTTTAAACACTTCTGGCAGTAAGAATTACCCTAGTACTCTATGGGCTACATTTGTAGTATTCTTTTAGTCAGTAATCACTGTCACTACTACCGTAATAAATAATATAATCAGGATTACTCAATAATCAGAGTCAGTTAAGTATTGATTACTGTTGCTGCTGACTATGATGGAATGCTGGATGGTACTTATTTACCATTTGTTTGAAATAAATAGTAGAAATCAATATCACATAATAAAGTAATATACAACAGAAAGAAATGAGGATATACTACTGGAACTTATAGAAGCAGATGAAATCTGGCACACTGACCAGCAAGTGGAAACATCCGACATAATATTATTACCCATGCATGGCTGCAAGTATTTGAACTTATGTTACATATCAAAACAGATTTGTCAGTAAGTCTCATGATCCCAAACTTTTGTTCCTGTGATTCACCAGAAAAGATATATTTGAGACAGTGAAGCCAGCCCTCTTTAAGTTATGCGTGCACCTCTGCAATATGAGCTACTTATGTGAAATTCTGTGTTCCAATCAGTACCCAGTTTAGCTCTTTTGCACCTAGGATTACTTTGTTGCACGTCGGTAAAGAGGAACCATGTAGTATTTGGCCTCGAAGGAGCATCTACCATCTTCCAAAAGCTAGTTCAGTGAGATTTATCTGCCTAAATCAAGATATCTAAATTTTAAACAGCGAATATGAATTGATCACCTTGGTTTCCTCTACAGTCATGAGGAGAAATCTTTCAGAGAAGTCTTTGCACGCAAAAAAGACGGCATACCTCCGACAGTGGGTAATCACATCTGGAGCAGCCAGTCTACGTACCCTTTGTAAGTGCTGCTAAAGTATAATTCATCTGACCTACTATAAACATCTGTGTTAGGATAACAGATTGCACTTCAGAAATTCTTACTGCTGCTTTTTATTGACAACAAGGTAACTGTAACTGATTATTTTTCAAGGAGATGTATTGTACCCTAAATACCACCTGCACTGAATCAAGCTAAAGGCTGCTTTTTTGAAAGACTTTATTCTCCAAGCACGTAATGCTGGAAAAATTCACCAAATATTTGCCCATGGATATCATAGGGATTGGGAAAGGCAAAAATGGGATGGGGAAGAGTGATTGATCCAGGGTTAATGAGCTGCCATGCACTCAGCCCATGAAACATACTTGTGAAGCATGTTAGACTTTGAGGGAAAATTAGTAAAGGGAAATCACAGGCCAGCTGAGGTCATGCTAAAGAAAAAGAGCAGATCTTTGGTTTGGTCTCCAGTAAAGTCTTAACCTGAAAGCAGGAACTTAGTATACTGTTTCTGCCAACTGGTTCATCCCCTTGACTGAGAGTTTGATTCTGAAGCGGAATTTTGATATTCCTGGACCTGAATACAGGACCTATCTCTGTGAAAAGATAACTCTATCCTAGCTGTCAGTTGACATCTGGCTTGACAGTTTGGCTTCTAAACCTCCAAAAGCTTCTTTGGCTATGCGAAGGTAACTGTCTGTGTGGCTCTGTAGAGGGAGACGTGAGTCTCATTGGTAGGCTGTCCTGGTAGGAGAAGAAATGACTCTTTATTACTCAACCTCACAGAAAAATTAATCATGCTAATGTATTTCTTTTCAAGGTCAGAAAAGGTTGTTCCTTTCATTGAGATTCTCATTGCTTTGGATTTTAGGATGTGCTACATATAACCACTTTATTGACACATTTTCAGTATCAATGCCAGTTTCAATTGGCCAGAGCTCCAGGGTGTCACACAAAGTGTAATCTCAAGCAGCATCTTCTGTAGCCAAACACTATGGCAAGCCCAGTGCTACAGTATTTTTATTAAAAAAACCCCAACAAAACAAACCAAAAAACAAAAAAAAGAGGAAAAAGAAAAGCCCCCTATAAATACCTTTATTTTCTTTGATAATACCTCTTATGACAAGCCAAGTTTCTGGCACAGCTATTTTAAAGGTTTCAGTTCAATTTCACAGAAAAGTTTGAAGACTATTTTTGTGTAATTTTACTTTCTCAGTCATTATCCATTGCAAATATTTCTTCTGTTTCCTTAAATTCAAACTGTAATGCATAACCTTTTCCCTGAAACCTTCTCTAGTTATCCAAAGCTAGAAAAGAGTGATATTTTTTCCCAGCCAAATATTTACTACTAAATTAGATTAGTACAAAATGCTATAATTAAATATATGAAAAAGGGAGGAACAGTGTAACAACTAACTTAGTAGAAAGTAATCTGAAAAAAGGAAATACACAGAGATAAATATGTGGTATGGAAAGAAACATTTACTAGACCAAAAAACTGATTATTATTCAAAATAATGGCTAACAAATTGCTTGTATCTAAAATATTACTCCAGAGTAGGACGCTGTAGTTTAGTAATGACAAAGGTGATGCAGCATACAGTGAAAATGCCACAACTTTACTATTATTTCATCTTCTGCTTATACAAGTAATTATTCATTATTTTAACTGCCAAGAGACATTGGAAAAATATTGAACTGGCTATTTACTAAGGCCTTACGTCTTCTCTATAGTCCAAAATACCTTCCTCCTGGAATCAATTGGTGGTGAAAAAAAACTAGCTAAGGAAATAAATATTAAGAGATCATTCAAGTTGATATGCTCAGTCACAGTGATCCAGTCCTGACTAGATTTCACCCAGGAGGCCCTAGTAAAAGCCAGAGTATGACGAAAGGTCAGCAGCAGAGCAAGACAAAATGATGCTGGACTCAGGTGTCAGGAAACTGAATTGCCTGAGTATAGTTCTGCTGTGTCGACCATTTAGAGCTTGTCTATCCAATGCACAGTTTAATACCATGGATTGCCCTATAAAATACTGAGTCTATGAACCCATTTCAATTTCAACAGGAAGATTCATCCAGAGCAAAGCCCCACCATCTGGTGATAGTTTTTAAAAAAATAACAAGACGGTGCTGCAACGACATCTTGTGCAGTTTATGTGGGCTAAAGAAACACACTTCAGATGTGAAACAGAGAATTCAATATTTGTCTAATTGAAAGGTTTTAGAATAATAAATGTACAACAAACAGTTAGTTTAGTGACAATGACACTAAGGATCATAGTCAAATTATCTATTGAATACAGAAAAGTCTAATAAGACTATACAATGTCTGTCAACTTTTCTCTGATATTCTCACCCTTTCTCTGAGTATTATGGTTGATGGCTTTGTTCTCGATGAGGGTGTTACAGAAAGCCATCAGTGTCCCAAGTCCCTCACTCAGAGAAGTATGATTTTAGAAGTGAGGGACTCCTTCCTCTTTGCTGAGAGGAGTATGATGTTGATAGCTACTTCCTCTTCACATTGGTATCCACTCATGACTATTTTAAACACATGCTCTAGCACAGTTATACCTTGCTTTTTTCTTAATTGGTCTCCATTTCCAGATTATATCCGAATTTACTGTACATGGCATCCATTACATATAATGGAGATTTGTTCTTTGTTTTCTTTATTACCCCTAAATTGTGTTTTACTCAGCTCCCAAAGATTCTTTAGCTTAATGACCAGTAATTGACCACTGGTGATTTGTTTACATCCCTTGTAACCTCGGATGTTATACTGAGTTCACACTTTCAAGGCCTTTGCTAGCATTACTCACTTGTACTCCTCTATGCAACATCCTTATTCCAGGGACATCAGCAGTTCATTCTATATAGAGTAACTACATCTTATCACCATCTATTGCTTTCAGAAATGTGTCAAAAATATTGTAACAATAGGCATTACATGTTACAACTGTACAAAACCAAGGAAGACTAAAAATAATTGGGTGACAGTCACCTTGTCATTTGAGAATTGATGTTACAGATAAAACAAGCAAGCTCCATGCAAGTTTAAGATAAGCCCAGTCTAAGCAAGCCTGACAAGACCCAGCCCTGAGGCCTCAGAGGTGCAGTAAAATGCCTTTAGCCTATTATGAGCAAAGGCAATACCATATTTACTGGGTTACATGAATCGACCTTTTTCTGGTTTAGTCTTCTTTAGTTCATAGTAATGACCCCAAATCAAACACTCAAAATCTTAGCACTGCTGCATGGTTTGCAAATACCTTTTCTTGCATACTTCATGGGGAAACAAGTCCCAGGAGAATCCAGATCTTTCTTTCCTGAATTTCAGTTTTTCATATTGTATGCTCAGGTTAATTTTTAAGCACACTACTCTGCTCAGAAGTATACCTTTAGCATGCTTCTGAATTATCCATTTTTCCACTATGGCAGCATTTCAGAATACATAATGGAACAGAAATATGTTGCAGCAGTAGTTATGAAAGTGTGAAAATATCAGCTACTCAGCTGTGTTCTACTTTTGTGTAAAAAACTGCTTCAAGGGAATTCCATCTTCTGTTTCAAAGTTTTTTGCAGTGGTTGAGAGCAAATTTCCTATACGTTGATATATATAGGATGAAATGTTAGTTGTAGGGCTAGTAGAGGCTCTAGATCACCCCCTCTGGACCTGATTTTATGATTCAATTAAAATTCAAACAAATAACAAATTCCCTGTTTGGATATAAACCCAGGGCAAGACTCAGTTGCCCTGACTTTGGTGTTACAGCTAGGCTGGGGAAATTAGGGTAACTCACTCAGATGTGAAGGTCTAAAATTAAGGCTGGGATTCATCTCACCTGCTTTTCCTAGTAAGTAATGGTGGAATGAATGGATATGGACGTGCTGGAACATTTCCAGAGAAGAGCCACAAGGATGATCAGAGGGCTGGAGCACCTCTCCTATGAGGACAGACTGAGAGAGTTGGGGTTGTTCAGTCTGGAGAAAAGAAGGCTCCGAGGAGACTTTATAGTGGCCTACCAGTACCTTAAGGGGGCCTACAAGAAAGCTGGTGGGGGACTTTTTAGGATGTCAGGTAATGGTAGGCCTAGAGGGAATGGATTAAAACTAGAGATGGGTCGATTCAGACTGGACGTTAGGAAGAAGTTCTTCACCATGAGGGTGGTGAGACACTGGAACAAGTTGCCCAGAGAGGTGGTGGAAGCCCCATGCCTGGAAATTAAGGCCAGGCTGGACGGGGCTCTGAGCAACCTGATCTAGTGGGAGGTGTCCCTGTCCATGGCAGGGGGGTTGGAATTAGATGATCTTTAAGGTCCCTTCCAACCTTAACAATTCTATGATTCTATTCTATGAATGAATCTCTGAAGTGTCTGTCTCCTCTGACTATAAAAGGGTGCTAAATAATTTTGTTGATGTACACAGCCATATCTGGTCTAATGAAACCAGCTGTAAAGGAAGCTTTAGGTGATGAAATATCTATAACCTAAACATCTAAGTTGAAAAAAGGTTAGATGAGGTGAATGCTACACCCTAAGAATAACCGTTTGGCATGACAATTTGACTCAGAACATGTTTATGTAGACAAAAGGATATGTCACTAATAAAGGGTGACCTAGATGTGATGGTTGTCACCTGCACTCTTAAGAGACCTTCCTGTGTTTAACTCTTCTGTACTGAGTACTTCTATGTCCATAAATCCTATCACATGTCTTAATTCCAGATTGTGTCATGAGTAATCCAGTTGTGCTGCAGACATTTACAAAGTGATGCATGATCATGAGGAAAATGACACAAGTTGAAGTCTAACTATGAAAGGCCAGTAATGATCAGAAAGATTTGGCTAAAACAAAGAAAATCCCGCCATGATGAAACAAGTCCAGTAAATAAAGTAGGCAAATAAGATTCTTAGAAACAGAAGTTCTGTTTACTTGCAGTGTGGTGGAAATATGCTTGTCTTATCAAAGTGAAATTATATGTCATAGAAGATGACACTGCAGTTTGGGCTGTTAAGGCAGGCAGGCAATCCAAATGTCACAAGACAGGATGGTATAATGTATCTTAGCTTAGAAGAAAAATGGATCTGAAAGACTCCAGGCAAAGCAGGAGTTCTGTCACTTGCAGGGCACAATGCCTGACAATTCCTCCTATTCAGTCAGTACAGCAACATTATACTGTCAGATTTTTGAGGAATATTCACTCTGCTTCTTAGTATATTGAGCAGCTGGGTTGGTTTTTGGCTGTTTGTCAAGGTTATTACACCATATTCATTAATTTATGTAAGAGTTGTCAGTTGCTTCATCGTTATATTATGCTGAATACAAGAAAATTGTATTTGTCACTTATTATAGTAGACCATGAAGATCATCAGAGTAGAAGGTTTTCTGTATATTATTATTCAGTGATACATACTGTTGGTTGCTCTCAGAGAAGATAGTCCTGCTAAAAATGTGAGGTTGTTTCTCTCTTACTTTTTGTAATCACTCATGCTTTTTTTTTTCATTTGCTTAGAAAAAACCAAAGATTATATAACAACAACCAAAAAAATTCAAGTATTTCAAAGTTTACTCGAAAAACATCAGGTTACAAAAAGTTACTATCATCTGACCTGTTCTTGACCTCCACTGTTAAATGTTTTGCAAATAACTATGGAGTATATAGGCAGTATAGCTAATACTGTCTTTGATGGAAAAGAATGATCTGGGACTCTCATTTCTATTGCTTTCTATATATTCTCAAAATTCATTCGATATTTAAAAAAAAGTTAAAAAAAAGAAAAAAAATATTATCAGAGTACTTCCATAGCTTATTTACACTGCCTCTTCATGCTATTTAGAAGTAGACTGAATCACCACATTATTACAGTCTGTGATATGGTCTGCAAGGGTATATTTTGCACCTGTCAGTACTAAGGGAGTGAAGGGAAGTGTTTGAGCTCTCTGTTGCATTAAAGTACTGCCTAATAAAATGAACATATCCATTCATGCCTCAGATAACTGTTTTTTTCCAGTACTGCTGTCCTAAGACTATGCCTAAATTTTGGAGCATTTTTGAATATACTGGTGGTGCGTTAAGCACTGAGCACATTTGACAAGCTAATATTATGCAGCTTTTTTGTGTGAGAGTGATTCAGCTGAATTTACATGTCTGCACTGGAAGTGGCTGAGTGCAACAAAAACCACTACAAAAGTTCACATCAGTGAATATTATCTTTTTTTTAAATTGTAATTTTTTTTGTTTAGCTTTCTATAAACAGTCTAATAGGCACACATGACTACATTTATTTTGGGTCATGAGTACAACATAATTATATTTGAAATGGTTGTTTCACTATCTTAAAATCTAGTTGTGCTTTTAGAAGGCTTATTAATCCAGAACCATTACTTGCTTAAATTGATCTACTGTACAACAAAATGTCCAAGCAGCATGTACGTAGTTTGTTGAACACAAAAACTTTAGAAATGCTCTATTGGGTCAGATCAATGGTCTCGTATTTTGTTTTTGATAATGGCTCTACAAGACATAAAGAGAGTTGCTTTATTCCCCTTTTATTTTCCAAACCTGTTGTATTAAGGATATGTGCTCCTGCAGCCTTTTACTCTTCTTTTAAGGACATGTTGGCCATCAATTTGCCTAATCCTTTTTTGAACAGGCTGAAATGTCTACCTCCACAGCTGCCTGTAACAACAAGTTCCAGAAGTTTAGTACATACTCAGTGAACTTTATTTGCTTCTTTTGCTGAAACAATTTTGGACAATATAAAAATGATAATATTTAGCTTCTGTCCACATATTTCATGAATGTAATGGAAATCCATATTTACCATACAAATTGTTTACAGGATATAATTTTCCCACTCTTCATTGTTATGCTAGGATATGACTCAGTAGGTTATCAGAACATGACAAATGTTTTTCCTGGTATGTGCTGATAACCTCCATTTCAGAGACAAGCCTTTCAGTGATGGCAAAAAGACTTGAGAATTCCCAGCTCCAACTCTATTGCCTGAATAATATCTAAATGATCTTATGCTTGTAGGAAAATAGCTCTTTTCAAGTGGCAAATTTTACTTTTTAAATTTTATTTTATTTTATTTATTTATTTTCATTACTGATAATTTATTTTAAAGAATTGGGTTTGTAGTACCATGCTTTACAAAGTAGAAAGGTAAGTCAAATAGGTTCTATATGTACCCAATATATGTACTGTGACTAAAACATGTACTGTCTTTAAGAGAGAGAATTTAAGATGTGTGATGTTTTAGTTTCAAAATACAGATATGAAGAAATTCATTATAACAGGTTGTTAGGAGTAAGGCAAGGATTCCCAGCTGAAAATACAAGTACATTTAGAAAACCTACTTTTAAATTCACTTTAGGCATGTCAACTTCAACTTTTCAATTCTCTAGTATTTTCTTCAGCATTGAATTTATTAAGAAGAGGAGGAAAAATGAAGGTGCATGGCAAAACCTATGTGTTCAGAAATCATGTTACTTTTCTGCAGTGACATGGGAATTAAATAACTGATTTTAAAACAACGAGGATGGCTTTAACACCTTTCTAGAAGCCTCTGAATTCCAAATTACAAACAGCACTCAAAAGGCAGCAGAGCAGTAGTGCTGAAAAGAGCACTTAGGTCTGGCCCTTTTTGAGCTCACATTTTTGTGGTGTTATTTCTGTCTTTGTGAATTGTTTTGTAAGGTGAAAACATTCATCTTCATAACAACTCTGATGACAGATTCAAAATGTATTGACCTTGGAAAAAGATATTTTTAATGTTGCACTCCAGTGAAATGAAAATATTGCATTTCATAACATTTAGTTTGCAAACACTGAGGAACAAATTTGTACTTGTATGCATCACCTCATTCTTCCTTGTAACAAGTCATGAGGCTAAAAAATATTCCTGAATTTTTCCTTTATGTTTTATTATCATGAAACACATTGGATATGGAATATCATATTGCTTTTTTTTTCTCTTTCTGATCAGAAGAAACTATTCTTCTTCAGTTACAACAGAAAAAGTGGAAACAGAAAACATGTTACTTTGCAGTAGATACAAAAAAATCTGAAAACTTAATGCTGAAAATCTTTAAATGTCTTTGCCATTGCTTTTCTTCTGTTCACTGTCAAGAGGTTGCTACAGTAACCTCTGCTGATTCCTTTTACAGTCTTTTTCTGCAGAAATTCCATTAAATTTTCTGTTGGGGAAATATGGTGAATATATCCTCCAGCTACAACAGAAAGATGAAAGCCAAAACTTTATTTTTTGTATTCCAAATAAGGAATGCATAACCCTAAACCAACTGACAATTGCTGCAGTGCTTTTGCTTTTTCCTAACCAATCCCACAGTATTATTCAGCTCCTGTGGGAACTACTTTTGCTTTGCCAGCAGAAGATACACTATCACGAAATTACAGCTTATATCACTTCTTGGTCCGTTGGCCTGTTATGAATGCATTTCATTTCCAGCTCATAAAATTTGATGTTTGTAAATGGCAAGCCCATAACTTCTTATCAGAGTATGTCCAGCATAACTGCTGTTAATTATAAAACTCTCCATCATCCCAGGTTACTGTATTGAAATATCATGAGAAGAAATTGCTGCTGGTACTTCTATCATCAATTGGACATATATTTTCAACTGATTCTTCAAAAAATAATGTAGATTATGCCTCTGGTTATGTCTTGGTGAATGTTACTTTAATAATAGATAATGGCTATTACTGATTCCTTGAACAATTTTATAAGATAGTGATGGAACATTTTATCCAGAGATGAGGCAGGCACATGGGAGCAACTCTTCACAGCTCTGCAGCACCTTTGTCCTGACCTGTATCTGTAAATTAACTTCCTGCTTCCTTTGGATTTAAATAATCAAGTTGTTCTGTTCCCTAAATAAATGACGCTCACATAAACATAAGTTAGGAAAATTCCTTCTTGTTCAAGGGTAACCCCCCACCTTGTCTCACACACACACATAGACACATTATAATGGGACTGCAAGTAAAAAACCATAGATATATGGTCCTGTCAACTTGTTTAAGTAAAGGAAAATTATTTGGTTATTATTTATTATTGCTCTTTGAAATCATTGAAGCTGTATCATTTTTTACCTGCTGAAGCTTGTCACATCTGAGAGAAAATAATTTTGGATGTCAATGAACAACAAACTTGTTGTAAAACATAACTGAATAACAATGTCTCCAAAATGGACAAGCTTAGTACGGCCTTTGTATTATTACCCAGTCTTGCTCTTTCCACCAAAGATGTTGCTACAAGTAGTCCAAGTCAATCAAAAGAGATTTCAGAGCCTTGGGAAGAATGCTAAAAGATTCACGAGCACAGATAGGTAGTATTTTCCTCAGTCCTCCCAGTAATAGGAGAGCCATTGAAAGAAACAGGAGAGCCCAGGACATCAACACTTGGCTCCAAGACTGGTTCCTCCACCATAACTTTGGATTTTATAATGATGAATAGTCTTCAAGACACAAAATGAGATCCTGTCACGATGGGGAAAATGCTTTGCTCATAAGCCGGTGGGACTGAGAGGGCTTTAAACTGGAATTGATGGGGGAAGAGGATACCAACAGGAGAGGTGAAGGTAAACCAAGGGATGGAACAGCACTACCTGAGGGTGGCAATGCTAATGGGAGCATTTACAATGCTTCAGGGAACACTGAGGGTTTAGAAGCACACCTGAAATGCCTGTACACCAATGTTTGCACTATTAGAAACAAGCAGGACGAACTGTGACTGTTGGTCTGTTTCCAGAGCTTTTGTGTCATTTGTATTAGTGAGACTTGGTGAAATGAGTCACACAACTGGAGCTCTGGGATGGAGGGCTACAGGCTGTTCAGTAGGGATAGGCAGGGCAGGTGAGGTGGAGGAGTCTTACTATATGTAAGGGAGAGGTTTGACTGTGCAGCCCTTGCAGTTAGTGATGATGTGGTTGAGAGCCTCTGCATGAGAACTGGGGGAATGGAAAACAAAGTAGATGACATTGTGGGTGTCTGCTACCAATCACCCAGCCAAGATTTAAGCAATCATGAGTTATTTGATAGGCCTTAGAAGAAATCTCTGGATTGGTAGACCTTGTCCTTATGAGAGATTTCAACTTCCCAGACATCAACTGGGAATATCATCTTGCTGTGACAAGCAAGTCTGGGAAATTCCTGAAGTATGTTGAAAATAATTTCTTGTCGCAAGTACTCAGTGAACTAAATAGGAAACATACCCTCCTAGACTTGTTATTTGTGAAGAGACAAGGACTCATGGGAGATGTGATGGTAGGTGGCTGTCTTGGCCACAGCGGTCGTGAAATGGTTGAGTATAAAATTTTTGCTGTAATGAGAAAAAAGGCCATCAGAGTTGAACCCGGACAACATTGAAGCACCCAGCCAGGCACTTGCTCACACACTTCCCAGTGTGTGAGAACCAGAAGAGCAAAATCAAGAAAACTTGTGGGTTGAGATAAACTCTAATAAATGAAGGAAAGAGAAAAGAAAAAAACGCAACACACCAACCACAAAACCCCACTGACAAACAAAGGAAACCCAAAACAAGTGATGCAAAGGCAATCACTTACCTCCCACAAGAAGATTAATGCACAACCAGTCTTGGAACAATGGTTACTTTAGAGACACCAAACCACTATTTTTTTATGTCCATGATGTTATATGGTGTGGAATATCATAGAATCATAGAATAGTTTGGGTTGGAAGGGTTTAAAGGTCACCTAGTCCAACCCCCCTGCAATGAGCAGGGACATCTTCAACTAGATCAGGTTGCTCAGAGCCCTGTCCAACCTGACCTTGAATGTTTCCAGGGATGGGGCATCTACCACCTCTCTGGGCACCCTTTGGTCAATTCGGGTTAGCTGGCCTGGCTGTGTCCCTCTCTTTCTCTTGAACAACCCCAGCCTACTTGCTGGTGTGGCACAATGAGCCTTGAGAAAGCCTTGATGCTGTGCAAGGACTACTCAGTAAAACCTGAAACACTGGTGGGTTATCAACGCTGTTTTAGCCACAAATCCCAAACAAGGCACTATATGGGCTGTTATGAAGAAAGTTAACTCCATCCAAGCCAGATCCAGTTCACCTCAGATTTTTTGCATATCATTTTCTAGTATGCTATTATAATACCCTGTCTGCATCAAGCCATAAAGAGAACTCGTATTTCTAGGACGCCTGCAGATTTTATGCCTGCTGCTTCTGAGTGAGCACAGAGAAAGAACTCTAGAGAGTTTTATTTTTAAGAAGGAAAAAAAAAAGAGAGATAATCCACCTTTTAATTCAAGAAAGAGGTCCCCATGCTATTAGATTATAGCAGAGCAGGTGTTTTGAGGATCAAACTATTTATGAAGACTGAAGACACAGTAGGAACACGTTACTGCAGGCTGGTAGCAATAAATGTGCAATCTGATGTCAATCAGAAAATAAGCTGAAGTAGCTTAACCCTTGTCACCTCCCACTCAGAAAAGAGGGGGGGGTAAGTGACTCAGATTTGCAAATCCCCAGCAGTGCAGACTAAGGTGAGACAAGTCCATATAAAAACATTTATTAAATTAGTAATTAGGTCCATGATAATTGGTTAGGTATATAGCAAATTATGGCTAGTTGTAAGGTATGCATTGCATTACTTAGCAACAGGTATACAACAAATTATGGCAAGTGGTACTTCAACTTTAAAAGAAAAAGGGAAAAGAGAAAGGAAATAAAGGGATAGAGGAGAGAGAAAGATCAAGAGAGAGAGATAAAGAGATCACCAGTCCTAGTTCCAGCACTGGGGCTAAGAGCGTTCTTCTGTGTATTCCCGGGGAAAAATCATCTTTGGGGAAAAAATTCTGTTCAGGGAAAAATCTTCCCAGGCACGACTCCTTCCTTAGGGCCATTTATTATCCCCTTTTATATTTTCTGAATTAGCATGACCCACCCCACTTTCCACAGGGCAGTGTTGTCTCAGGTTTCTCTCCCCTCCAGGTGACATGTAGCATGATTTGGGTGGGGAGACGAAAGCTATAGTCATACATGTTTAGCATGATCTCTATAATCTTCATTAGCATATGCAGGGGTGTGAGCTTTCATATGCATTTTGCGGATAATGAGGCAAAGGTCACTTATCGAATATGATGGCCTTGAGAACAGAGAACCAATAAGCTTACTACATAAGTGGTAGAGCTGTCTTGTCTCCACAAGGCAATCCTCCCACAGCTTTAAGTGTTATCCTTATCAGTTCTTTGGACACCAAAGTGAATAACGCTTGCGTTATTCATTTACTTGCAAGTGTTTGAGACATTCCATTCCTGGAGAAGGCTTGGAGAGGGGGGCAAACCAGTCCCGCTTCTTTGTTTCAGGGCTCTTACGCCCCTTAATGAGGAAATAACAAGCTACCACATATTTTCAATGAAAGCAAAAGCTTACAAACAGGCAGTTTCCAGAGAATAGCTAATATACAGGAACATATTGCCCCTTAGCAATTGCCTGTGTGTGAATACGTTCAAGTCTATATTTTCAGTACTAAAAATTAATCTCCATGGTGTCACAGAGAGTGGGTTGGACTGAAGTAAACCATGATTAAATGCAAGCTTATGCAACATGTTTCACACAGTAATTCCATTTGTACCTTACTTTGTTAAACGCTGAACAATTTTGGTCGAAAAGCACTGAGATAGCGACAGTATTTGTTAGACAACAAACATTTAACCTTTTGCTTTGGCACACATCTCAAAGGTGACCGTGAGGGTTCAGTGTGCTTGCTTTTGCATGCTTGAGGCAGGTGAATGATTCCCAGGGTACGTGCCAGGCACAAGAAGTGACCATGTCAGAAGGGCCTGGGGCAGCTCCTGCAATCTCTGAAGAGCAGCTGCTAACCCAAGCTCCTGCCTCCTACTGACCTAGGAGTGGGACATAGAGGTCACTGCCTCACACAGACACAAGAAACTACTGGCAACAGGTTTGCTCAGCTTCTTCTGGCTGTGTCTAAATTATGAAAGCACTTCACAGAGTCTAGGGCTTGTCTTTATCCTGTTCACACTGGGTCAGGGCCAGGATCAGCAAGGCACATGGCCGGGCAAAGGCATGCCTACAGCATTGCACAGACAAGGATTAAAGGTACTGGCCTGGGTTTAAATGCAGCTCTGTAGTCAAAACCTCCGACGTTCAGGGCCCTGACAGCTAGCATGATAGTAGGGAACCAGAGAGGCAGTCATAAATTTTTTCCCTTGGTCTTAGTTAGGATGACTGAAGACCAGAGTTGCACAAGACATAAAACATGACTGCAGAGGGCACCCTCCCTGCGCAGGAGTCTACACTAGGAAGAGGTGCTGGAGATTAAAACACAATTTAGAACCCAAACATTTGAGCTGCTAAGAGCCCTGAAAGGCTAAGCTAATACAAAATGTTATTTAAAGTAAGGATAATGAAAAAGGATGCTTAGCAGTTGGAACCTGGAGATACAGGTTTTATGAGATACCAGTTGGAGAGTGATGTTTTGTAGTTGTTGCCATGTGAGCATATGAGTGACGACTGCAGAGGACAGGAAGGGAGGACAGGATTACGGCACACAACAGACAGCTGCAGCTGATGAGAGACTACTTTATACTGCATTGGATTTCCAAAACACCTGAATGAAGAATGCAATTTGTCAAATGTAAACACTCCCTTCTTTAAGCGAACAGCAGACCCAGCAGGCAAATGAAAGATTAAAGCACATTTCTGCTTGCAAACAAGGTAACATAGGGGCCACATAGGCACTTTCATTAATTCAGGCTCAAGTCCCTTGCTAGGCTTGTCTCGGTCATTATTTGCCATCTTATATTTGTATTCATGACAGTTCTCTTTAGTACAGAACAGAATCCAACTCTCAGTATTTTTGACATAAACAGTGAAAAATTTCCTTCCAATGATCTCTAATTCAGTTGCCTTCATAAAAGCAATTACCAGAAATTAAGAGGAAATTTGTTTAGTCATTTCTTCAGATATTTCCTGAAAACACTTCTCTCTGTCTGTCAGAGTATTTGACTTTCAAACATTTATTAAAAAAACCCCACAAAATCTGAATCCCAGACTCTTCATTTTGGTGCAAGGTAAAAAAAATAATTTGGAGTCAATGTTGCCTCTCTTTTCTAGGGCATTAACGTATCCCGGAAATATTTAGATAAGATTATTGGGAAACATAAACAGAATGTTTGTAAAAATTCTGGACCAGATTTTTTTTTCAAAAAGAGATGTTTTGGATGTACCTGATGACTTACAGTTCAGCTTTTCTGATTAAATAGCAAGATCCTATGAATGGGTGATTCTTTTCTAATCTAATGGTAACCAGAGAAACAGGTTCCTTGTTTAAACCTCGTAATTATGAATACAGATAAGCTATCTGCATTATTTTATATTGTCTGCTTTATTAATGCTGTTTCATTTAAGGAAAGTTTAATTGAAAGTAGGGCCAATTCAGAAGTCTGGTTTTATTTCAAAGATAACATTCTGAACTCAGAAGCTTCATCTCTTCAGACCATTTGATGGTACAGATAAAAAAGTAATATCTACACACTGAATCTTGCAGAGGGAAAAAATGTCTCTTCTAGATAAATACAGCTATATCAAAAGTATCTATCACAAATCAAGTGGGGAGCTGAACTGAGCAAATATGTTTTGAGAAGCTGCTCTTGAAAAAAGTTATTTATACATTGCCAACAGTAAATATGCTTTGAGGTTTGGTGTTAATACATATTTCAGTTATCACTATGGAAACTCAGAGTAACTACTTAGCTAAAGATCTATAAATACGTGAGTAAAAACAGAAATAGATTTCCAAGTAGCATCTGAAGGCAGAAACAAATGCATCTGTCTTTGCTTATGGCAGTAACTGCCAGAGTAGAAGTAGCAAAAGGTTTCCACTGGCATTTCTGGGTTTCAGTTCCTTTTCAAAATGGTAAATTTGTGATAACAATTCAGAACACTTCAGCATATCTTTCAACTAAATGTTTCAACATACACCCAAATGTTTAGCTCAACTGGGGAGAGATACAGCCTAAAAACTAGAAAAGTCTTAAAATGTTCATTTTTTACAATATAATTCAACTGGTAACTGAGAAAAACAGGCAGATATTGACTAAGGTAATGCTTGAAGGAAACTAGATGGTTCTCTGCTTTACAACTGTTGGTCAGATGCATACATATAAAAATAAACTGGAAAACCCGGTTATTAAGCTGAGTTGTTTATGATCAATGTTTAAACTCCGTTCCCTCAGCCCAGCACTGCTTCAAAACTTGTTATAGTTTGGGATATCTAATGATAGCATACACAATCAGTGATAAAACATTGAGCTTAAGAGCTATACTTTGATGTGCACTCTCTGAAAATTTCTGAAATTTCTCGATTTCATATCCCAACATATCCCAAGTACATCAGGGATGAAGCTATAGACTGCAAATCACACTAGGCCTTGAACAACAACAACAAAAAGGTTTTTTTGAATACCTATCACTCAGTTATGTCTACTTTAAAAAAAATCTTTTGGTATATTCTTTACAACACATGCATTGATGTATTATTGTTTAAGATGCGTTGTGAAGAACTGATGGTTTTACAAGGAAATTCTCAAATATACATATTCAAGGATGTTCAGACAATAATGCTGCAAAGATAAAGTCTGTAGGGAAAGGTAGCATCTTTTATTAAAACAGCTGATATAACAGGGAAAAGCAGATAGCTTTTGGACTTGCAGACCTTTTACAAAAGCCCCTGTGAGTCAAATGCTTTATCTACTCTTTTTCCAGTTGGTTCAGTAGGTGAGATTACATCTCCCTTTACATTTTGCCTCTTATGCTTTGTTGCTATACTGGTTTAATACCACTACTTCTAAAATAATACACAGATGTGTTCTAGTAACATATAAAAAAAAAGATAGCTTTTTTTTCCTATTTTGCTCCTATAATATACAGAGAGCACCAGTGTCATTGTTTTTGCTTCTAGGAGCAGCAGTTACCCCACTTGTTTCACATCTGATTAATGCTTCAGACTAGTGTTTTTAGTTCCTAACCCCTTTGGTTTCTCTGACTTCGTTTCCCTTCAGCCCACAGATTTTTCTCCCACATTATCAGGGTGACAGCAGATGTCCTGACTTCTGTTCTCATTTCTAAGCTTGCATCATATATTGTACTCTGATACTAACTTGTCTTCTGGTTATATTATTGTGTGTAGATAGAGATCTGTTTGTAAACATTTCAAATTATTATAGGTTTAATGCATGTTCAGTAAAGCTCTAATTTTAAGTTCTAGAAACCTGAAATACAGTGCTGTAGAATCATAGAGGGGTTTAGAGGATTTTTACAGTTTTTGTTTCCTTCTTGCCATTCTTAAAATATCCGACTTGCTCAGGTCAGCCTAGAAATAAGAGAGTTGAACAATTCACTTATTCAGGTCTGGCAGAGCTTGAGGAGATTTCTATTTTAAGAGCATGCTGGCCTTGATTAGAAATCACGTGTCTGGCTTGAATACTCCTAAGAAACATATATATTGACATTCTGATTTTCTCATAACGTAGCTAACAGCTATTCTAAGATCAGAAACTAAGAGCAGCTGAGGGTTACACTATTCATAGAGCCAAAATGAAAGCTGAAATGTATGAATTTAAAAGGGAAATCTTGACCCTGACAGGGTCTTCTGGGCAGGACAAATTTAAGAAACAGAAAGATGTATATACATATATACACACAGGACTCTTCTGAGCACTATTTAGTGAGTCGTTTAGCTCTCATATGGCTTCTCAACAGCTTCTTCACTGAGCCTGCAAAGAATTGAATTGCTTTGAAAATAAAATACTGTCTCAGACTATAGAAAAGAAGCAGGACGGGATCTAAAGGACATCTGAATATCTAAAAAGAAAATTTTTTGGATGTAAGTATTAAAGTCTAAACCTGAAATCCAGCCACCTTGGCAATGTTCAGCAATGATTCTTGGCTCATTAGATGATCCTGAGTTGTATCATCAGTTCTCTGTTTTCTGTGCATCATAGGTGGTTTTACTGCTGCAGACAGCAGTGGTCCGGAAGGGATCTCTGTTAATGCTAGAGCTTCTGAAATAAGAAAGTCCTCACTATTCTTTTCTGTGAGCAGAAGATCACACTGGTCTTTTACATTTTGCTTGTAGTCTCTTGTAAGTGGCTACCCTGTAGCTATATTCCAGAAGGCCTAATGGTTTGCCAGTGTCCCCTTTATCATTTGGTCCTTTGATTTCTTTCACTCACCTTTCTCTAAGGAACGACTTGGCTTGTGACAAAACGCAATTATCACTGGTCACTGTTACAAAGCAGTACTTCCATGCTTTTTTCCTTAATTTCCATTTAATAAAAAATATTTTACAAGTTTTTTTCCTTCTACTTTTTTGCATTTTACTAATGGTAACTGATAATATCAGAAGGAAATGATATCTACAAGTAAATGCCATATACATTCTGTCTGTTTTTCTGCTTCAATTATTCTTTAAAACATTTCTCATCCAGATTAATGTATGCAAAACCTCATTTCAATTATTTTTATTATGCCTGGCTTCAGCTTTCTGCCATCAAAAATGTGAGTGTACAGTTCATTTAAGGATTCAATATCCCTGTTAGACAGTAATTCATGTCAGCTTCCCCACTTACATTCCAGCAATTCATGGGAATTAGTTGATTTATAGAAGTATTTGGAACTGGAACGCTGCCTTTGCCACTGGATATGGTTTTGTGTAGGGACTATTTTAAACACTAAAACATAACAATCAGTAATAAGCCATTTCTGTTTTGGCCAGATGCTCCTGATATTGTGTTTTCTGATTATCCAAAGGCAGCTTTCTCTGTCTTTCCTAACCACTTTTTAAATATTGATTTAGGTACTAAACTGCTTCTTAGTGCTGGAGATTGCTGCTTGGCCGGTCTTGGCATGAGTCCCAAAAATTAGAAGTGAAAGAACTGAGACAGATACAGAGGTGGAAATAACATTTTTAGTGTTTATGTAAAAATTCCTTTTGCAGCTCTGGTGAAACATTTTCTGCAACAGGGCAAGACAAAATCCTTAAATGCCTGAATTAGAAGCTTTTACTCTACATTGTACTAATACATGTGTCCTAGTTTTGAAGAGACGGATTGAGATTTAGAGGGAAAAAATAAGACCAAGACACAAATGGGTTTAGAAGTCAGTGCCGGGAGTGGTTTCACCTCATGGCCGCTTGTGACTGAATGAAGTGGAGCAGTCAGTGCAAATGCAGGGCCAGAAGGCATTGGCTGAATAGTCATTCAATTCCATTGGATTCCTGCTGAATAATTTACAGGGTATTATTTCGGGGAAGGAAGACACTCCTTATGACTAGGCATGAACACGTACATTGGTGAGCCACACTTAAAGCTCAGAAGATATCTTTGCCTCAGGATGTCTGTCATCATTTTTCTTTCACTGTTCCAAATAATCACTGTTCTTTTCCTGAAGGGCGACGCTTTCAAGGATATACTGTATTACCTCTAACAGGCTTCCCTGAACCAAAGTATCGCAATGCTTGCTAGCAAGCAAACCAGTTGGACAGACACCATTTATAAGAACTGCAGCATGATAAATCAGAACCAACCTGTGCTTGTTCTTGCCTCTCTTTAAAAGTCTTACTTATCTCTATGAACCTGAATGTCCTGAAGTGACAGAGATAAAACAACAGTAAAATGCAAACACAGTAAACTGAAACTTTTTGAACAGGTCAGGATGTGGCTGGCAGCACAATCTCTTCTGGAGCACCATGTTTTGAGGAGATCAGCTCCCCAGGATTCATAGCAATGCTCTCAAAAAGATCTTGAAGCCTTGATTTCTCTGAAAATACAAACAGCAATCAGGCATATGAAGATGGATGAAAGTTGCAATTTTATATACCTTGATGACATTAAAGGAAAGCTGATGGCATGAGGTGTTCATGGCATGAGATTTCTCTGGCACAGGGTGATTGTCTCACACTAACAAAGCTGAGATGAGGCAATATGCCTGGCCACCAGAACACTTGTCAAATTATGGGCCTGACATTTGGTGATGCACTGATATTAAACAATCTTTTGATTCTTTCAACCTATATACACTCAAGAGCAGAAGACACATCTGCAATTGCAGGAAAATTTGTTGGTGGTGTTCCCAGTGCACGGGGTACACCTTGTTGAGGAAGACAAGTCTCCAGCCTGGCAAACTGAGAGATGCTGGATCATTTTGTTGTGGTAACCACATTTCAGCCTGAATATACTGATGAAGCTACTACTGCTTGCAAATACATATTTCTTTCCTTAGTCATCTTTCAATCTAATTTTAGGCAGAGGGTATCCTGCCAGTGCATCTGCTGTGAGGTGGATCCTATAAAGGACATGAAAAACTCTATCAAATACCTCCTAACACAAATTTAAACTTGTGACAATAACTGTCAAGACATATTGAAGATAAACAGGTACCAGTTGTTATAGACTACTTTGCTTAGTACTGCAAAGCTTGGGCTGAAATTTTGAGCTTGATGGTTTTGGACTCTTTTAGTTTTCTTAGTCTGTGCAGCAACTTTGGGAACAATTTATTTTCACACTTGAGATCTCAATGTGTCTCAGCCTTAGAATACAACTTAATTCTTTGCTTGCCTTACAGCTTCACAGTGAGTTCATAAGTGTTTGTCTGTACAATGCTTTCCCCTATAAATATCACCTTGAGCAGAAAACAGCCAGATAGTATTACAGAGGTTTATTATTTATAGGGATTTTTTTCTAAAACGTGAAGTTTTTTATTAGATGGTAGATCATGACATGGGGCAAGGCAGACCTTTGCAGTTTCTCATCATAATGGTGATATCAGATACCATGTCAGCGTTGGTGTACCTTGAAGTGTTTTAGAGCATAAGGTTCTGCTTACCTATGACAACTAAAACCTTACTGCTGGGAAATTTTCTCATCGTTATTGACATCACCTAGGTTTTTTTTTGTGGGACATTTGCACCCTGGAAGAATTTTCTGCATAAATGCGATACTTATGCTATCTGATACACATCTTTCTTAGTGCAAAATTAATCACACCTGCTGTTCAAATACAGTTCATACACTGACCCTGCTTTGAACTCATCATTAGCATTATTCTCCCTCTCAGATGGCTTGTGAAGTTCTTGTGGAAAAATGTCTTTTCTTAAAGGCAGTATAATACCATGACTGTTGAGTATAGAAGCTTCAGCACAGCTTATATTACTTTCCCTTACCTAACTATTACTTTCTTGAGTGCCAAATCACTGTTGAGCTTCAGTCTGAGTGTCATTCAGCAAGCTTCCTTACCCTGAATAATAACCTTGTATTGTTAAATCTTTTTATGAAGCTATAGAATTGTGTAAGATTGTGGAGGGCTGTGCCAATATCTTCTACAGACTCCTTCCTAATGAAATGATGAAAAACTCTTCTCTCATAAATGACATTTCAGAGGGAATTAAAGAGCTATCAGATTTAGTGATGATAGCATTATATAATATATTGGGTTTTAAGTTTTATTTGTTGCATACCTGAAAGACATCATGATTGATTCAGCCTACGGGTTTTTCAGTTGCAGATCAATTTTTTTTTTTCCTCTTCTGTCGTACATTTTAGGTTAGGCAATGTGAAATATGTCTGATAAGCTAAAACGTATCTTCTCATCCACTCACTACCTGCACTGAAAGAAAATTTGCATCTAAGGAAAGACAGTGGAGTAGCGAGGAAGTCAAACATTGCTTGCAGCAGCAGCAGTGGGGGAGACCACAGAGCTGAGCAGCAATAAGAATCGTGTGACCCCTGTGCATGAAATAGTTGGGGAACATAAAAAGAAAATCATCTGTTAAAATGAGAAAGAGTCATGCTAAATCATTTATTCAAACTTCTGCTCTTCTACTATCTGAAAAATGTTAATAAGTAATAATAAAAATAAATATTCCCATTCATCTTTTCAGGAGAATTCTTTGAAAAGATCCCAATAATGTGAATTAACATAATATTAAAAAAAAAATTGTTCACAAATGGTGTAAGTAAATGCTTAACATCCATACACAAGGTTTCAGTTTGGAGTTTGATTTTCCTTTCTGTTGCTCCTGTGTTAAAGTAGGAGGATTTTGCATGAAGATAGTTAAATCACAAGGATGAAAACTGAAGTAAATGAGAGGAGAATTAGGTCCTACATTCACTTATTTTGACTACTTAAGATTAACAGTTCATGGAAAGTGATCCCAAAAGAATCTCAAACAAGTTCTATTTGAAATTAGTTTTCAGACTCAAATGAATTCTGACAATTCACTATCACTTCAGCTCTGCTTCTAGTAACTAAGTGATACTGACATTTATATTAAGGTCATCTAATGCTTCTCATTAAAATCTCTCATATCTTAGCTATCAATGGCTTATATTTTTGGCAAAGCTTGCCACTCATGATAAAATATTCTGCCTTTTATCCCTGACTCAAGATGTTCTTTCTTCTCTCTGCCACTCCAAAAAACTTTTGGTAATAACAAATTAGTCTCTTTTGAGTGTGAAGTACAGAATACTTAGGCAGACTCAACATCTTTGAATACTTTTTTTATTTTATTAGGTTAGGACTTTTGAAACAGATGGTGGATTATGGCAGAAGCAATCAGTGCTCTCTGAGAACATGAAATAGCTTCTCATTTCTTTTGTACTTTAGTTTGCTCCAAATTCAAAACAATAGGTTAATGGAGCAGCCTCGTGGGCGAAAGAAATACTTAAAGCTAACATAGTGATAAAGACTCTTCCAGCGTGAGAAGAAGTTGTTGATTTATAATATTATTAAAGGTGAACTGTAGCCTACATCTTATTGAAGATCTGCCAATATCTTATTCTCTTTCTTATTATGTGCATTAGATTACTGGGATTTCTAGTTCTAAAGAACTAAGTTTTGCATAACCATTTTTATACACAAATTATCTAGAAATTCAAACATTTCCTTCATGTCAACTGACATGCAAGAACAGTGTAATTAATAATCCATTATCACAAAATTGTTTA
Source organism: Stercorarius parasiticus (assembly GCA_013396915.1). NCBI lineage: Eukaryota > Metazoa > Chordata > Aves > Charadriiformes > Stercorariidae > Stercorarius > Stercorarius parasiticus. Next base: position 365,474 of record VWZL01004881.1, read on the forward strand.
AAGCAGCTGGAACCGTAGTATAGAAATAAAAAGATATATTTTCCAAGTTAGTATGAAGTCATTCTGCTCAGCAATTCTGATTATATATGTTATAAGTTCTATCTCCCTATTCTTTCTAAGAAGCTTTTCTGAAATACCACTGAAACTGGTATAATTTTCTTTCTATTTTGTGTAGAAAATGTTTTTTTCTTAATTGTATTGTGCAAGATCTGAAAATAATTTGGAAGTAGGCTGAGAGAAAAAGATGTTGTTATATCTTTCAGTGATTTTATTGATTTATACATCCTTATATAATGAAAGTAATCTTGTTCTCTTTGTCTTCAACTTCGTCATCGACTTTGTGTGGTGGTCCATCATATTCCATTGATCTTTACATGTCTTGCAGCCACAGACTGAAAATTACGGCTTCATCACAAATGAGCAAATGCTCCCTACTCATTTTGCTGGGATGGGACACATTTAAATACTTTTGACTGATCTCTGCTACACAAAGGCTGGCTCTGTTAGTGAGGGAGAATACTTACGGGAGGGTTGGACACTAGAAAATACACTGCTTAATAGCTTACTGTAATTTCTCCATTAAAGATGTACATGGAACAGATAAAGAGCACAGATCACAGCTTTTGCTCTGTAAGGCAAGTAAAAGCTTATAGTGGCAAGGTTACTTGATAATTATAGTTGAGCCACTATGTATTGATTTCTGAGGTTGAGAGAGGGATGGTGATACAGGTAACAGTTTGTAATGCCCATCCATGCTCCATCACAGGCATTTTTCAAGAATCATGATCTCTGCATTTGTGAGTCCATTCTCTATTTCACAGAATTACTCAAGGATTGTGTGTGCAAGGCAGTGGTGCTGGGACCCTGAGGTGCTGCAGGTGCACAAAGCAGGCTCCTTTGATGCACTCCCCTGTAACAGACAAAATGAAGTGATGAGAGTGCTGTTTCATACAGGCTGAAAGCAGACTAGCTCTGTGAATTGCTAAGAAGCAGGGAAAATACAGAGATTCCTGAGACATTAAAATGTGATGGCTCTGACCCTGGCTCTGTGAAGCATGCATGGCAAATGGGTACACATGTTGAAATTTCTGAGCCAGTTTACTTGATAAACCAGAACATCCTTGGCAGAATCCCTTTCTGTCAGGCTGAAAAGTAACATAAAATAATTCCTATGGGACACCGTGCTACCACATTTATCTTGGGTCTGTCTGCACATTACATTCTGCAGAAGCAGCCTTCATTCATAAAATGGTACAGTAAGATATTACTATTCATCTCCTTGAAATGATAAACCCCACTTTGTAAGATGAAGAATAACAAGAGTTTACTTATATCAAGCCAGATGAGCAACTATTTATGCTTTAGGTCTGACTCTCCAAGGTGATAAAACTCTTGGTAATAAAAGTTGAATTAAAACTGTCCGCTACGTACAGATCCAATGCCTTCTTAAAAACGTGTGTGCATATTTGTTTTCAACAATTTCTGATCAACCTCAGCTTTCCTAAGGCTTCACGCTTCAGAGAAAATTCTTCTGATTTCAAAAGACTTATGATTTTGCCAGACTTCCAAAGTCCAAATGCAGAACTCTGTAAGTTAAAAGAGTGTTAGAAAGAAAGCATATTGGGAGGAAACCAGCAGGAGGCTTCCGAATCAGTTCTCAAATCCTACGTTCCTATTTTGACTACAATAGCTTCCTTTCAGTACTTATTATTTCAATAACTAAAAATTATGTTACCTTACTGTATCCACATTTAACATTTTAATGAACCAAATGGTAAGCATTATAAGAACATTTGAGAGTTATATGTGTATATTTTTCCTTTATTAGTGTCTATTTGTAAAATGCAAGTATGTACTGGGAAACATAGCCTCACAGTCTTGAACAAATTTGAATGCAGTAGGCTGCTATAGGTATGAAATATTAATATGATATATGATTTTTTCAGTGAGAACAGGGGTTTGTGAATCTGGTAAGCAAGGAAATAACAGTTCATTATAAGCCTTTCTGTCTCGTCTGAGTCTTCAATCAGAAAACTGGGACATACATCTTAGGGTGGCAAACGTAGCACTGAAGCTCTCTACTATTGTGATTCTCAATTAGATTTGTTTGCATCTGCAAGCTTATTTTAAATGTGGAGGAAACTTTCTGAAACACAATAATACAAGTCGTTTGGAAAGTAAGCCATTTGGAAGCCAAGGTATTATATTTTGATTGAAATGTTGTCCCTTCATTTTAAGACCTGAAAAGGACAACGCAATAATAAAAATGATCAAATGCAGTCTCCAGTCTTACTTTTGATCCCAAACCAACCTACTATTTTCTAAATTGGATGATCTGAAAAAAATCTACTGCACAGAAATGTTACTTCCCATCTAAATTTCTTTAATATTAATTCATCGCTTCTACTTCCTCTCTGAAACAGGTCAAATTCACAGAATCACAGGAAGGATGAGGTTGGAAGGGACCTCTAGAGGTCATGTTGTCCAATCCCCCTGCTAAAGTAGGGCCACCTGGAGTCAGTTTCCCAGGACTATGCCCAGATGGCTTTTGAATATCTCCAAGGAGGGAGACTCCAGCACATCTATGGGCAACCTGTACTAGCGCTTGGTCACCGTCACAGTGAAAATGTATTTCCTGATGTTCAGAGAGTTGTGACCATTGCCTCTATTCCTGTCATTGAGCACCACACAAAAAAGGCTGGCTCATCCTCTTTGTACCTTCCCTTCAGGTGTTTATATACATCGATGAGGTCCCCTCTCAGTCTTCTCTTCTGCAGGCTGAACAGTTCCAGTTCTCTCAGCCTTTCCTCACAGGAGAGATGCTCCAATCCCTTAATCATCTTCATGGCCTTTTGCTGGACTCTTTCTTTTGTACTGGGGAGCCAAGCACTAGACACAGTACTCTAGGTGTGGCCTCACCAGTGCTGAGGAGAGGGGAAGGATTACCTCCATCGACCTGCTGGCAGTACTTTCTCTGATACAGCCTAGTAGTCTGATACTATTAGTCTTCTTTGCAGAAAGGGCACTTTGCTGTCTCTTGTTCAGCTTAGTGTCCACCAGGACCCCCAGGGCCTATTTTACCAAGCTGCTTCACAATACACATTGGTGCATGGGGTTGTTCCTCACCAGGTGCAGGACTCTGCACTTCTCCTTGTTGAACTTCATGAGGTTCCTGCAAACCCCTTTCTCCAACCTGTCAAGGTCCCTCTGGATGGCAACACAACCCTCTGGCATGTCAGCCACTCCTCCCAGTTTGGTGTCATCAGCAAACTTGCTGCAGGTGGACTCTGCCCCATCATTGACCCATGGGGTACACTGCTAATTACTGGCCTCCAACTAGACTTCTTGCCACTGGTCACCACCCTCTGGGCCTGACCATTCAGTCAGTTTTTAATCCACTTCAGAATATAGACCTGATATGGATAAGATGTGATAATCAAGGCAGTTTGTTGCACTTACAACACTAGGACTGCACTTACAACACTAAAAATACCAATGGATTTAATTCCTTATTGTTTTCCAAGGTTATCACTGAATTACTGGACATATCCATGTGCTTACTTAAGTATTTGCATAATAATTTTTCTGAACATTGATCTTAAACTGGATATTAAAATTTCAATTTGTTTGTATTGATTTTACCTATCTACAACTCCTCATTAGTAACACCTAATGAAGCACATACTTTAAAGGAGGATTAGTTCCTCAGTATGGATATTTTTTTATTTTGTAGAAAGAAACTATAAGACCATTGTCTAGTTGTAATTCCCTAATCTACACATAATTTTATTTCAAAAAGGCATCTTGTATATGTTGATCATTTCTCCGATACTAATCTATATTCCTAGCTGTATACTGTTTTAAACTAAAGTGGAAGTAGTAGAATAACCTAATAAAACATTTTACTTAAAATGTTGAATCCCATAATTTTGTAACTTTAATTTCCAACATCTAGATTGTGAGTGACATGACATTCAAGAGGTCTTCTGACATTTCTGGAGGAATTTATAAACTTTAAACAGAGATCACAAGGGAAAGCAAAGCATTACATTGGGCACAACATATTAGTCAATGTTCTTACCTATGGGTCAGTGAACAATATCTTATTCTTTACTAAACAGATGTCTTGCACAATAGCACCCAGTCTTGATTTAAGACAACAAATGATAGCTTATCTACAGTTTCCTACAGTATTATTCCTCAAACCTGTTCATTGTAATTTCTTATTTAAATCTTTTCTCCTCACAGATTTCCTCCCACCTCTGGCTAGTTTTAGTGCCCTTCCCATTCCAAATTCCACTTCTGTCTCCCTCCACCTTTCTCCCTCCTTCTGCCTTTCTGGACTTCATTTGCCTCACTTCCCTCTCAGGCTCCACTGTCCCAAGTCTTCACATTCAAGTCTTCTTGACTTTCGTCTCACTTTTCCCTCTGGCTCTCTTGCCCTGACTTTTAATATTTAAGAACAGGCTTTATGACTCTTGGATGTGAGGCAATAGGGGAAGACAGCCTCCTCTTCTGGTAGTCTTTTTTTCTAGAAAAAAGCAGAATTTAACCTGGTTGGTTAGCAGGGCATGTAGAAAAATATCATAATAAGAAAAGTGCTCATTGGAGTTTCTGTTTTTCACGTTATTCAAAATCTATGTAGTCAATGAGTCAGTGAAAGAGTTAAAGTCTGGCTTGACAGAAGCATCTGTCAAAGATAAATAACGGGTGTGAATAGAACAGCTTCTTTTATGATAAACACTGCTTTTTCCCCAAGCATAATAAAAACATTGGGAGATATGATCTGGTACTGTATCACGATGCACTCAAATCTGGGTAGTGTTCTCATGTGGCTGTCCCTCACCCAAAATGCTTTTTTCACAGCAGTGAAATAGAAGGAAAGTTGAATTCTGGACAATGACCTGTCTAAGCTATCTTTGTAACCTTGGACATCTTCAAATACAAACAACAAATGCAACAGAGACTGCAAGATATCTGCTCACGCCAAAAATTTTGTTTAATCAATAGCTAAAGACAGATATCCATTTCCTTTCATGTATTATCAGCTATCACATATAAAATAAATATTGTAACTTCAAATTGTTAAGCCTCTGTAAAACATGTGCAAAACCCACATTTTTTAAATAATCAAAGGATCAGATTTAGGCAAAAAGATATCTGACATAAATCACTTCTCTGCGATACCCCAAAGCCCAAAGCAAGTGACAGAAAATGACCTAGGAAAGGTCATCTACAGTTTCTTCTTTTACTGAATATGGGCAAGAGTTTGTCCTGCTTTCTAATCCCTTTCCTGAACACCTAAAATATTTCAATTACAGTATTATTCTGAATTTAGCAGGAATGTGGAAACCCAGCATAAATAGTCCTAGTCTGAATGATATAAACTTGATAAGAACAATATTCAATTTAAAAGAAGGTCTATACGATATAATCTATTAGACACACCCTCAGTCACTTTGACATTGCCAGGGCAAACTATTGCTGGTACAGAATATAGAATTCCCATTAAAAGCAACTGGAATTTTAAACATGGATCAATAATGTGGCACAATGAAATCACAAATACCTTCAGTAGGAGTAAGACCTCTGAACTTGCTCCTTGTTGTCCAAAGGACAACTTATAAGAATCTTTACAACCTCAACTGAGAACAATTCTACGAGCTAGTGTTGAAATTACGAGTATAGTAAATAATCAGTACAGTAAATTGCACAGTATGAGTCACTTTTTTGTGATAAAAATCTGAGAAAATATAGGATTTAGTCATTTTTATTTCCTTCATGTTTTAAAACCGCATTATGCTAACATTTTTGTCAAATGTTTACTGAGAAATCTGTGGAGTTCTAATCCTTTAATCTCACATAGCCTTTCAGATTAGAAAGACTATTATTTTTGCATTTTCTATTACATGATATATATGTGTTTCTTAGCCCATAAATGCCTTCTTTTGTTCAGCATGTAATTTTTCTTCCCATTTCATTTTTATATTACTTATTTTCCTCCCCATGTGAAATACCTACCCACAGCTCCACAGCATTTCAGGTAATTTCTCTGTTATGTTCTTAGTAATAGTCCAAAATGCCAATATCAGAAATAAAGGACTATGATTTTTAGTATCAATCTTGATCATCTTAATAACAAGCATTGCTGCCAAGAAGCAGCTTCAGGATGAGAAAGTTCAAGTGCCAAGAGATAATGGCTTATGATATAAATGACCCCTCAGTTTAACAAGAATTTTATCAGATTGTAACAGACTTTTTCATGCTTGATTTCTCCTGTAATCAAAGTACCCTGAAGGAAACACCACATTTTGTTCTGCACTAACAAAAGGGTGATAAGAAAAAAAACCACCAAAAACCAGAGAAAAGAAAAAGGGAGCACAAAGCAAACTTTGACTGATGTGTTATTTTTGGAGACCTCTGATTCAGTTTCCCAGATAATATCTATTCATCTTCCTCAACTGCTTTGAAAAAGGGAAATTTATGATTTGCACACTTTTGCTCCCATCTAAAACAGTCACAGAGTGTTGCTGTTTGGCATGCTACCAGAAGCGCGGTCACTGGAGGAGGCTGGTGCTACATGGCTGAAAGGTAAATGGATTCATGTTTGCAAGGATACAATGTACTGCTGTAACTGTAAAAGGTGATAAAAAAATAACTTTGAAGGAGGTAAATAGCATCGCATGTTATTATGTTTCTAATGGGAAGACTGCACAAAGATATCAACATTTTAAAAGCATTTATCCTTAATGCACCATTGACACGCTGGATAAATTTCTGCTGTGAATAACCCTTGTGCAATCCCATTATGACTAACGGGGTTGCAATACTTTAACCTAAACCTAAATTTGAGGCAGTATGCAAAGGAAGATTTCGCCCTTTTTTCATTTAACAAGATACCATAGCAATCTAATCTAACTTCACTTGTTCTAATGAAGTAAGTCTTCATTTTCACCAGTTTGATAGATGAAATGAAGGAAATTTGCATAACTGTCATTCTGTGCAATTTTGTAATTTGAACAGAACACTTTTATACATTAATTATCAAGGAAGTATGTTTTTCCACTGAGTATCCTGACTCCAAAATAGGTGTTGGAACAATTTATGTAATTAAACAACTTATTATCTTAAAAAGCTGTTTTAAGTTCAGACATATATGAATGCCGGTTGAACTTAATGACTTGTTTCAAACAAGTAAAAGAAATTAAAAAGAAGTAGAAAGGAGACAAACTTCAGAGTAGCTGATATGTTTTATTAAAAATTTTCCTAAAAGTGAGGCATTTTAAATCTAGCTCCTGAATATCCTGAGGATGTTGACAACTTTCACAAAACAGAGTAGGAACTGATACATACCCACTTCACTTGCTATTGGGACAGTATCTAAAACACAGACCTTTGCATTTACTAAACGTTCCAGAAGAAAAACCATTAATTTTGAGTGTAATCAAACTTTGATAGGCTGAAACAGTTCTTCTGGATTTCCATAATACTGACACTGACTTTTTTTTAAATATATAGGTTTGAGAATCTCACTGAGAAACTCTGGAAGAAAGACGAAATTGCATAAATAACAATGAATAGATTGTCCATTTCTGTCACCGTGTTTTGAGAGCACCATTTAGACATGAACTATAATATAGCTAGTTGCAGCAACAAAAAGACTGCTTTTGGTCTTATGGTCAGAAGCCTGACCTGGAAGTAACTGAATCTAAATCACATAACCAAAATTAAAATGATTAAACCAGCAGAAGTCTTGAGTTAGGCTTGGAGAGACAGTTTTCTGTAACTCAAGACAACATTTTATATTTGCTTATGGTAAAAGAGAATCTTCTTCTCAGAGGTATGCAATAATCACATGATATGCATGACATTCACAACATACAACATTGAAATATATTTATGTAGAGTGTTAATAATCTTATTTCCCTGGACACTTTGAGAGACCATAAAGGTCCAGGTTACTAACAGGGTATCTGGATACATTAGAGGATTTTATTTACAGCAGTAAATGAGGAGGCTTTCAGTGAATAATAAGCAAGCTTTTCTATCACAGATTTTTATCACTAGATGTAGCTCCCTTGTCATAAGGGAAACAAAGAGAATGCAGCACTGTGATAGATACTAGCTATGAGAGTTCGGGAAAACTGCACAAGAGCCTGCACAGTTCATAGAATCATAGAAT
>VWZL01004883.1:0-155438 GCA_013396915.1 Stercorarius parasiticus
CCCAGAACTTGCTGTAACTCCTTTGCGCTGGATGGATTTTGTCCATGTTTTTTTTTTTTTTCAGGGTATCCTGAGGGACAGAAGCAGCTCCCTTAATCCACCAGACCCCCAGGAATTTAACTTCCTGTGCGGGTCCCTGACACTTTGAGTCTGGAATTTCCAATCCTAAATCCAGTAATGTTTTTCGGATGTTTTCCATCATGTCTTTTACACTTTCTTGGTTCTCTCCCCCTATTAGGATGTCATCAATATATTGGTATACCGTACATCCCTGTGAAACAGGAATCTCTGATAGGACTTTAGCTAAAGCATTGTGAGCAATAGTGGGGGAATAATTGTATCCTTGTGGAAGTCGCTTAAAAGTATATTGGATTCCTTTCCATGTGAATGCGAACTGCGCTTTGTCCTGCTCAAGGTGGGGAATAATGAAAAACATGTCTTTAACACCTAAGGCAGCCATCCAAGGATGGGCAGCTCCTTGTATCATTGTCACAATTTCAGTGATATTCAGAACCGCGGTGGTCAGGGGTGCAGCGTTGGCGTTTAACTTTCGGTAATCTACTGTGAAACGCCATTGCCTGGTTGGTTTCTTTAATGGCCACACCGGTGAATTATAAGGCGAAGGAGTTCTTTTAATCATGCCTCTTTTTTCCAAATCTAATACCACCCCATCAGCTCCTGCAAGTGCAGCTGCAGTCAGTGAGTATTGCCGAACGTTGGTCATTTTAAAAGGAGATAAAGGTATAGAAGTTTCCAACAGACTCAATTTCGCTGTGTCTAATCCTTTTTTATGTCCTGCAAAACTCCACACAGTTCCATCTGGGAATTTCCACATCCGCCCACGCAGCACATCAAATCCTAGAGATTAGTACATGAGCCATCCACCAACACTTCTGTCCTGGTCAGTCGCTGTTCCCATGGCAACCAGAGGTTAATTTCTGTGATGGGGCACACTGTCAATTCCTGTGAAGTTGACTCTGTATCGGGTGGGATTTATACCTAGAAGTTGTGCTGTTTCATCAGTGATTGCAGACATTTGGGGTCCAGTATCAATAATAAAGTTTACTGACATCTTCCAAGGTCCAACAGGAATGGCAATAACAGGTTTGGAGTCTTTATGAGAGAGCCATTGAATCGCTAGTATCTGCCGGGCAGGGTGGCTCACTGCCCTCCCTGGCGATAGGAGTTTTTTGGCTGGGACTCTGACAAATCAATCAAGTTACGCTCCAGTGCAGAAGGCACAGTTTTCTCATGGCTTGGGGACTCTCTAGTTAGATTTTTCTCCCCAGCTGAATTATTCTTTCTAGTTAGAGGTTGGACAAGTGTATGGAGATCTCCCGTAGGGACACCATGCAAGAATTGTTGGGGTACCCCCAGTTCTAGGGCTTTATGCCACAACTCATTTCGGTCCTTATCAGGCTTAAACCTTTCATCTGATTTAGGGTTTTAAGCATGAGTTCGGACTTGGCGAACCTTTTGGGGGTGATCAGAGGATTTTTCACTAGTTAGGCTGGCCCAGCCCATTCGGCACCTGTCTTGGTCTATTTCTTGTACATATTCATTCCAGGTGGGTATGTGATGCCGGCTCCGCCTGCGAGTACCCCAAACATCTCGTATGTGATCTTGACTGCTGACAACAAACGGTTTCAGGCAATCGGGAAGACCACAGATGAGAGGGGCTAATTGACTGAGGTCGATAGGAGCTCACATTGGGGATTTCCAAAATTCTTCTCTGTCATATATGGCTTGCAGACAAGCTGCTTTCCGTACTGCCACACACAGATCAGTGTAGCCCGTAGCTATAATCTCTAACGGCTCCCCCCTCTCTCACGGATCCATACCACCTGCCCAACAGGCTGCCTGAGCAGTTCAGGAATAATTGTGATCCCCGGGCATAGTAGTTAAAAACACTCCTGGTCCCCAAGAGTCTCCTGCTTCTTCCTCAGTCAACATAATTCTGTCTCCTCCTTTAGAAGAAACTCACCACATGTACTCAACACCCGACTCTCCTGGCTGCCTTGAATATTTCTCCCTTATTTTTGCCAGCTCTGTTGATGTCCTCGGAACAGTACGCACAGTGGTGTGGACTTCATCATCATCATCATCATCAACCATGGTTTCAGTTTTAACCGGAGGTCGTAAAGGAAAGACTTGGGATTTTAAAGTAAAAGTCCGTTCCGCCTCATCTTCGTCATCATCCTCACTGTTAGACTAAAAATCTCCAGTCTGGGTTCCGGAATTTGGACAACACATTAACTTACAAATTTGTTGGACCTGGGCCAAAGGCTGCATTTTATCTAAGAGCCCAGTCATCCTTTCCAATAACATTTTAAGTTGGAAATCTTCACTCCCAAATCGAGCATTCTGGTTTCCTAAACTTTCCTTTTCACTCACAAGCTTATCAACTTGAGTTCTTAGTTTTTCTCCTGTCTCCTTCTGAAAAGCTAATGACGACTTCAACACCTCATTTTCTGATTTCAGAGTTGCATATTCTACAGCAGAAATCAGGTTAGGAGCCGGGGTTTCCCTAGCTTCTTCTTGTGCACAAGTTAAGCAGGCGTCTAACACCGCACAAATCACACCCTTGCCTTTTCCCACTCTGAGCTTTAGTGAAGCCCGACACTCTTCAATACGTTCTACCACTTTCTCTTCATCCTTCCAAAATTTTTGGGCCCACTCCTTTTCCGCCTGGGAAGGGGCACAATCATATTTTTTGCAGCAGTTTATTCACAGCAATCCTGCCGACTACACCAAATTTCTGTTGCATGAAAGGCGCAAAGCGGTTTTGTCAGAAAATAAACTCCCTTGCATTCTAACAAGGCTAGGTCCATTTAACTGTTTTCTTCTCTGGAGGAAAGAGAGAGAAGCAGGGGAGAACAGAAGTTTCTCATGCACTGTGGATTGTTTGACTGTGGTTGACAGAAGCCCATTGATATTTTTTAAAAATGTGAGAGAATTAAAATAAAAAAACCCTACCTTAAGTTTTTTCCACGTTGCATGAAATCTCTTAAAGTTTTATTTTTTCAAGGTGCAGGAAAAATAATTGACTTTTGGTAAACATTTATTTCTGAACTCCTTAAAATGCTGAAGTATCTAGTGTTTTCATTTTTCATTCTCCAACTAAAACCAGGTTTGTGGTAGATTTGCAAAAAAAATTATTTTCAAATAACTACACCCTTTTCTGGATTACTCATCTCAAATCACCTTAAAAAACTTGTCAAGCGACACATGCCTTTAAGAGCAGGCATAGTGTTATAAATAAATAAATCTGTTTGTGCTTCTGCAGAGTGAAGGGAAAAGGTAACATAAGACAAGGTAAAGGTAAGGAATGCTGAAGATGCGTAGACAAGCAGAGGGATCCATGGGGCAGATGATGCTGGCATTGTGGACTTTCTGGGCTGGAAAGGCTCCTCGAGGTGGAGGGATGAGCCTGGGTTCACTGTGGTGGGGCCAGACCCATGTGGGGACACTGGGCTGCGTCCCTGTTACAAGCGGGGCAGGGGACCGTCCCCAGCAGGCAGGTTGGATGTGACCACCCTTGTTGGAAGAGTTCAGAGCGTGGCCATGGTTTGCCCTGTGCCAGCTGGTCTCGGCTCCAGAGAACAATCATGAGCACAATTAGTTTCAGCTGGGTAACTACAAGCCACACAGGGAGACAGCATTTTTGGATGTAAAAGCATTTTGTTAGGATTGGGAGTTCAATTTAATTGGATTAGAGTTCGGTTTAAAATGGGAATGCTTTTCCCTTGACAATGTTACTTACTGTGGGGGTTTCTTTTTTGGTGTATGTGAAACTCTCTCAATTTTAATGGCAGGAAAAAACCCCAAAGGTTTATGCTGTGAAATTAGTCTTCTTTTTGTATAGAGTTCTGATACTTCGTGCTTTTTGTTTGTTTGTTTGTTTTTAACCTGCTAATTTAATGGTATTTGAAAATCAAACATTTGAGTGGATGTGTTCATACCTGCACTTCTCACTGCTGAAGAACTTCTCAACAGTGATGGTGACAGGTAACACATTAAGAAACAATGCTAGTGCATGTAAACTATGCCAAAATACCCAGTGGCTTCTCTTTTCTTTGAGGCATGGTGCCTTTCTTATACCTTCCCTCCTACCTAAATTCAACAAGAAATCTGAATTTTTGCAAACTGAAATTGACAAGATCTCAGTCTCTGTCATGAGTGTATAGATCATGTTAGGTGTCACAGATTTCTTTTTCTTAGTAGATTTAGTCCAGTGCTGAACACGAACAGACAGTTCAGACTGAACAAAACGAAAAATCAAACACGTATGTATTCAGAGCTAGGTAGAAAATGGGGAGTAAGAATTCCAAAGGTCTCATGAAATCTCTGTCTCCTTTCTGGTAAATTCTGAATTCAAAGAGCTCTGCTTACAGCTTTGTGCACAGTAACAGAGCAGGTACCATCACATAAAGTTAATCACAGCCTGATGCAATCTGAGACACCTGAAAGCACATTAATAATTGTTCAGATTCATAACTCTTTAACCAGCTCAGACACGGTGCAGTCCATTTTTCAGAGGAGGTTGCTAAAGGTGGACTGAACATCCGTCCACGTATGTGGGTGTACGTCCGGGCTCACTGGCAGAGTGCAGGAAGCGCAGCAGAAGGCAGCCGACTATCCAGATGTTAAACTAGCTTATTCTTTCGCTTCCAAGAGCCTGTCCTCGCTGTTCCGATCTACATGCACCCTTCTGGAAGCCAGTGCAAATTCTGCATCTGAAGAATTGCTTTACTCAGGTGGGATGCTGAATTTCCAGGACTAAGTTGTTGTTCAGACAGAATTATTTATTTCCCCAGTCTCGGTGTCTCCGTTTTGCCTTTGCAGTGAGTGCTGGCAGACGGCAGGGGCTGCTCCTCCTGCACCCGCAGCGCAGGTCACATGCGGAGCCCCTTATCTCGTCTGGATTCCCAGGAGGCCTCTGGAGATCAATTCACAAAGCAAAGATAGCAGACGAGGGGGATGTTACATCGTCACAAAGTCAATGTTTTTGAATCCCTGAATGATTAAATAAGCACTGTTTCCTGATTGTGCATTAATGTACAATCCGTTGCCAGGTGGGAGACATAAAGCGTTTACAAACTCTTGCACAAGCTACAGTTTAGTACCAGGAAGTACCTGTTGATGAGAGATAAGCAGCCCGCCAGGATGCAAATGTTATTACTCTAGTAATTGCCTAAAATAATTTTCTGCTCTTGTCACGAAACGATGCACTTACTCATTCTTGCTCGGCGTCTTATCCATGGGCAGAACCGGTCTCCCTCTCTACTTCCAATGTGCTCTTACACTGACTTCTACGAGCTGCCATTGCCATCAGCCCTGATCCTGCATGCTCAGCCGCCCAAGAGGGCCAGGGACCATAGCATAGGCTATTTTTTACCCCTAAGGAATCTATCAATACAGTTCTCCAAGTGTTACAGTATGTCACTGGTAATGTTTGTGACCTTCTGCTGGCAGAGTTGTTAATAGCAGTGTCTAGACAGAGAGCAATTTTTCCTCATCATATGGGTGTTTAACCTTTTCAGTTTTCTTCTTGCTGCAAATAAACACAATCTCAGCATCTCCCTGGAGGTCCTCACAACCAGCAGGTCTTCAAAATTGCAATTAAACAGTGGGGAAAAAAAATACACCGGCAACTCATTTTTTTGTGAAACACAATCGACAGGCTTTTACTTATTTTATCCTATTGTGTTTTGAGGAAAAGATTGAACCAGCCAAGCTTTTTACACCCTGTCAAATAGGGAGCAAAGAGTGTTATCAAAAGATAGCTATGCCCAACGCGGATGTGATGCTGCTGCTCCCTCCTGCAGGCATCCCCCGGCATCTCTGTGTCCCCCACCTCCCCAAGGCAGCCCGCCTGGGCACAGAGGAGAAGGCAGGCATTGATTTAAGAAGAGGTTAAATAAAAGGACTCCTGTAACCCAGCGGCGATCGCCCGGGGGAAGCAGCATAATCGCAGGTTGGGCCAGCCGCAGCCACCAGCGTCACCGTGGAGACGGTCTGGTAAACTCCAGGACTCCCAAAAAAGGCGGGGGCCGAGGCAGCCGGGTGTGTAAACAAGTAAAACGAGATGGACCAGGAAGCTCTGCAGTGAGCCTGCGGCCCTGCATCCCCTCCGCTTGCCGCCCGAGCCCGACCAGAGGCCGGGAGCGGGGAGGCGGGGGGGCACGACGCTGTCCCAGCCCCCTGACACCTCCCAGGTCCTGGGTGGAAACTCCGGGTGCAGGATAGCATTGCAGGTAAAGCATTTTCTCTCTTGTTTGCTAGCTCGCAGTGAGCTTCTTCGACCAGTTGAGCCTGCAGCTCAGCCAAGAGTAGGGTTTTCTTAATATACATATTTCATTACATATATATTTTGCAAAATATATGTATATGCAAAATAGACATATATATGCAAAATATGTGCATATATATCTATGTATGCAAAACAGGAAGAGCAGTAATGCCCCACCTGCCAGAAGATGGGAGCCGGATGATGCTGGGGATGGTGGAGAGGCAGAGGGGAGGCTGCAGGTAGCTATGGAGGGGTCAGTGTGGTCGGGAAGTCAGATTTTTAGGGAGGCGTTTAGATGGTTGCCAAATACTGAGTCAGTTTTCATGCTTTTAATAATTTAATGAAGTTATTAGGAAAAAAAACGAAAGTTGTGCAATTGGCTTAGGTCACTTAATCACTTCCCAGGCTCTCAGATCTTCCTCTCAAGGGTGGTGGATGACTTGTGTGTTTGGCCGGGACAGGGGCTTTCAGGAGCCTATAGTAATCCAGAGGCTAGCATGGGTTTCTATCAGCCACATTGGGGTGTTTTTCAGCATTTTCAAGGGAGGCTTTTGGCCTCAGCTGAAGGATAATGTCCAAACGAATGGTGGTGAGCAGTAACGTAGCTTAGATTAAATCTGGCTCTTTCCAGGTTTAAGCCTCAGGCTTAAAGGGATATAAAGGGATCGTTTTGCTGAACAACCTAAGGTTTTTCTGGAAAAACACAACGCAAAATTTCAGGTTTCGTGTTTGTTAAGAAGAAATGCAATCATTTCTGTTCAACCTGCACAACACAACATTACCCATAGAAACAAACAATGCTGAGAACATGGGGTGATGGAATTGCTCATAGCCCAGGCTGTTATGCAAAACAAAACCCTCCAGTGTCCAGAATTAAATTAACCAGACCCTTTTCCATTTCACCGTGGGAGACACCTGATGATCTTGGAAGACACAGAAGAATTAAAAACATGCAAAATCATAGTTAGGATCTCTTCTTGTTTTACTAATGATTACTTTGTTATGAATACAGCAGAGAACTGTTATATTCAGCAAATCCTGACTGTATCTCTAGTTACTTCACATTATCCAAAAAGAAGCAAAAGCAAAATGAAAGGAGAGAAGACAGTAGACAAATCACTGTGAATCCTCCATCATTGCTGTGATTCAGGATCTGTTTTCTTACAGATATTTTCTCACAGTACAGTACAGTCTTTTAACAGCCTGGGAAGGGTTTATCTCTAGCTTAACCTAGCGGCCAACAGAAATAGAGAGGTGGTAGACATGTTATTATGGACCAGACTCACAGTACTAGGACTTATATTTAATTGGGTTTCTGTATTTATTGAATGTATAGAAAGGATTCTCAAATGTGCACTGCTGTGTGACACAGGAAGCCAGGTCATGTTTAAGAGGCTTTAGTGGAATATGTCGTTTAAGTGCAATCTCTTTATGAACAGACTGTAATTGCTCAGTTTTATATAACACCATGGTGATGGTAATTTAGTTGTTGAACATTTTAGAGAATGTAGATTTGCAAGGAGAAGCAGAAATATTTACTGTTAGTGTTTTCAACCATGATGCATGGTGAAAAAATGGCAGTATCTTTGCCTGTGGTATTGATGAGATTATTGGAGAGCTCTGTCCCACCTCAGAAGGAATACTGGAAAAAATTGGAAAAGTTCAGGAACAACAGCAGAATTATCTAACATCTGGAAACTCATTTTGTAGTGAGAGACCTAAGATCTGCCTAATTACTTAGCCAAAGAGCATTTAAAGGGGACCTACAATCTCTCATCTGGTAAAAGAAAGTAAAACAGCATCTAAAGATGGGGGAAAATCACACTAGGAACAAAGAACATATTTTTAAAAGATTGAATACAGGAACAACTTAGCTAGAGATGGTGAGTTCTCAGCTGGAAATGGTTCGAGGTGCAGAAGCGAACTGTGTACTTACTGCAGAGATAACTGAAGACTGGCCAATTTCAGTGGCTTTTATGGAGGCACAGGAGATCATAATAGATATCATATCAGATGATCCCTCTCCAGCCTCAATTCATGAATCTCGCTGCAGCGATTATTTGACGCACATTGCAGTATACTGGAAATGAGCCTGAGGCAAAGAGCTCCTGCCCTCTTTGCGTGGTGTGTGTTTGTGTGGATTTTTGTAGGGTGCAGTGGAGATGAGTTATGTCACCGTTGGGCTCAGGTTATGTTTGCATGGTACTTATAGACCTATATAAATACATAACATAGTATAGAGACATACTGCGCAGTGCTATGCATGCGATATGCACTCTGTATATAAACACATAGGCATTATATATGTAAGCTATAGTACATAATTATATAACGTAAATATAATTTGCACTGTGTTTATGTAACCTCAAGGTATTTTATATTCTTGCCGGCTAAACATCTCCCCTTAAGGACAGGTCATTGTTTGCCTAAAACATTTTTGACTGCTGATCTCACATAGCTGTAAGGTCTTTCTGGTCACTCGTTAATGAGTTCCCAAAAGAACTTTGCTTGTTCTGGCTGAAGCAAAAGCTGAAATGGTCTCTTTTCTACCATGCTGGACTTCTGCAATATGCCAGTACTAAAACCATTTTGGGGGACAAAAACATTTTATTTTTCTGTTTTTCCAATCCCAGCTGGTATTGTCTGAAGGGGTTGCACAAGTCAACACAGGTGACGTTACCGGCTGCCATAGCCAATGTTCTGTAGGCTGGAGCAGAGCAGCTAACATGAAACAGTTTAATTCCACATTTCCCAGAAGTTTTCTCTGACTGTTTCAATTCACACGGCTGTACGTGCAATGATAACAAGGTTGGAAGTGCAACATGCATTGATGATGCCTCCTCACAGAGCTGCCCATCTTCTTCATCTCCCCATCCCTGAGCACCCTCACCGAGTCCCCTCCGAGTCAGGGCTCTGCTGTAACTCAGCCCAGCCCTTCCACATGCACTGTGGCCTGGTCTTGTGGTGCTTTAAAGGCTGGAAGGTATTTTGGGGGCCTTTATGATCTGCAGACCCATCAGCCAGGACAGGGAGCAGCAGTCCTGTCCCTGAGCGTGTGCCCAAGGGCCAGGATTTGGTGTGCCCCTAAAACATCAATACGGCCACGGGCAGCCCTGCTGCTCTTAGCACTAGGCATAAATATTCCCTGTGTGAGAAAGAGCGACCCTCTGCCAGCCCATGTGTGCTGCTCTTGGCAGTGCTGTTGCAGTGCTGCAAGTCCATGGGCTGGTTTTCCTACTTTTAATTTCACTGTCTTCCTCTGAGGGAAGCTGGAAGGCTTGTGTTCCTGTTGGCAGGGTCCTGAAATCCTGGGATGCTAAATGCTAAATTAATTTGTTCTCTGGTTCTGTTAAAATAGCACAAGTTGTCATCCATACGTGAGGTCAGGTCTTGGGTTGGTCACCGTTGCTCAGATGTGCGATGGCATCTCCCTGCTCTGGAGAATTAGGACTACAGTGAAAGGAAAGCAAACATAAGGAAAAGGTCCTCACTCAGGACAATCTTTACTCTCACAGCTCTACCTGTGGGGAATGCTTACGGCAAACCCGGCCAGGCTGAGGGGGCTTGGCAGGGCTGCTGGGCATGCAGAGGCTGACGGATTGCAGAGCTCTCCTTTCAGGTGGCCCATATGCGCAATGTCCCCTTCTGATAGAAGGATATAAGGAAAAGTAAACAGATGGTCAAAATGAGTCCTCATGAGAGAGTTGCCAGCACCTAGCAAGGGTGGGGATTTGGGATGCTCCGTATACTAAGGCAGGTTTCAGCACTCTGCCTTGTGGATGTGAATCCACGCCGTATGAGTGCTTTGGTCTTCCAGATGCCGGGCACAGCAAGGCATGACCGAGAAATGGCAATCCAAGCCAAAAGGAACCTGTCCAAAACCACCGACCCCGTGGAAAGACTTCGCCTGCAGTGTTTAGCAAGGGGATCTGCAGGCATCAAAGGACTTGGCAGGTGAGTCTAAGAAGTCAAATCCATCATTCAGCCTGATAGTTTTAGCTGCAAGAAGCTCACAAGCTAAGCAGGGACCAAAACTTGAGTTCGCTAGTTCCAATGCAAATGCCACAACCTACAGAGCGTGGGCTTGAGGCTCCTGTTTTTTGGGAGACAGGACTGACCTGCTCGCCTGGTGAAGGACTGAGGACCGTGAATCCCTCAGAGGAAGGTGCTTCCTTGAGGCCTTGAACAACTCCTGCCAGGGAGAGAGGGAGAACATAAAACATATCTCTCCTCTTGGTATTTTCTATAATTAACTTAAATATCTCAATAATGGGGACTTTGTGCTTTCTTTCCTTTGAGGTGTGATTCCCTTGTGTGTCATGATCTATCTGTCTAGTCTATGGGAGGTGTCTAGACTCTTTCTGCAGTCACCCTGAGAATGTGGGTCACCCCACCCCCAGGAAAGGGGAGCTGGACCACAGATTGAAACTCCTCCTGGTCCTTGTAAACCACAGAAGGATCCTAGGTGACCAGCTGGAACTTCATCTACATACCCAATTTTGAGATGGCTGGATGTATAATGAATAGGATGACCCCTTCAGTTAAGGTAGCCTTCACCTCATTTAACCTCAGCTGTGTAATATTCAGGCACACAGTCTAAGCAAGTCATCACTGCTGTCAATAAGTGTGGGTTTGGTTTGGGGTTTTGTTTGTTTGTTTGGGTTTTTTTCCCCTCCTTCTTTTGCTTTTTTTCGCAGAAGACTGCAAACGGGAATTGTTATCTCAGTAAGGTGTCCCTGTGCACTGGTGTTGTGCTAAACCACTGCAGCATTCTCAAAGGTTTCCTCTGCATTCTCCTCAAATTGCCTATTTTTCACAGAGTATTTCGGATTATGGATGATGACAACAGCAGGACCCTTGATTTCAAGGAGTTTGTGAAAGGATTAAATGATTATGCTATGATGATAGACAAGGAAGAAGCACAAGAGATTTTCCGGATTTTTGATAAAGATGGCAGCGGAACAATTGATTTTGATGAATTTCTTGTTACACTGAGAGTAAGTCTAGGAATTTATGTTATTACTGCATTAAATGTAGAAAAAGCCTTGATTCATCATTAGCTGAACATGAAACACAGCACTGTTTTTCACCTTAGTAAATAACAAAATTAGAAAAAAAAGGGTCAGTAACTCCTGAGAAGTTAAAATAATCTATTTCCATCTAAACATTCTAAAGGGGAAAATCACCCTAAACCTATCACCTCTTTGGATGAGAAAGGTCAGAAGCCAACTTGTCTCTGCAATTTATTGGCAAGGCATAAGGCTTCCTGCAATTTAGAACAGAACAGAATAGAACAGAACAGAACAGAATAGAATAGAATAGAATAGAATAGAATAGAATAGAATAGAATAGAATAGAATAGAATAGAATAGGAGTAGCTGCAAATAAATGGTTTTGAGTTTGGTTTTTTTTTATATGAATTGCTGCCTTGATTTAGGTACCTAAATTCCTATAATGCAGTCCAATTACCTACATGGTTCAGTCCATTAAACGCACATCTTTGTCCATCATTTTATGACACACCTCCTTATAATATAAACTAATCCAGTGGTGGCTTTCCCTAATGAACCACAGTGTTACTGATTTTGGTTGGAGCCTCTTTTCTTATGCTGAAGCCTAAAGAATTAAGAAAGACAATCGTTAGTGCTTACAGTAATTAGTAATTTCTTGTTAGAAATATTTAAAATTAGTAGAATAAAAAAGTGTTCCAGGTAGCATTTTCTCTCTCATTGTCCATTTACTATCATCGTATTGATAACTAATAGTCTTGATCACCCAGATTTTTGGTGATATGCCTTCAAATAGGTTTACTATTAACAATAGCAGTTACTTAAATTTAGAACTGGGCAAGTAGTTGGCAGAAATACAATGATTCTGTTAATATTTCTTTACAGCCTCCCATGTCAAAGGCAAGAAAAGAGATTATAATGCAGGCATTTAGGAAGTTAGATAAGACTGGAGATGGTGTCATAACAATTGAAGACTTACGGGGCGTGTATAATGCAAAGCATCACCCCAAATACCAAAATGGAGACTGGACAGAAGATCAAGTTTTTAGGGCCTTTCTGGATAATTTTGATTCACCCTATGACAAAGACGGGAAGGTAAGTGAAACACCTAATGTCAAGCCTTGAAATCACCGTGTGACTTAGCATTTGACTTAAATTCTTGAATGTGAGAGTGATCGCAGTACCAAACATGCATTTCTGGCACATTCATGGGGGACAGTAAAACAGATGCATAACTCTCTGCCTAGGACTGTGGGCCCAGCTTGCTTACGCGTTGGGAGGCAATGGGGCTCTGCAGGAGGTGCAAGGGTAGACGTGAGGTTGCATTTACAGGCTTGTAGCCTTAGTGCTGTACTTTCATAGGTTACTCTGAGTTTATCTTCAGACTAACCCACATGACTGCTGATTTTCAGGAGCCACATAAATTGGAGGATTTTTCACTTCTTTGGAGAATAAATACCAGGATCTAGTTCAAAAGCAGCAGGTTCCCTAATGTATGAAATACTTTACAGTTAGCACTCTCCAGTATGTGCAATTACTGAGACACTTGACTTGGAAGTCACTCCATAATAGAGACAGGTTTATCCACAGAGAGCTGGAAGGAGGGAGGGGCCTGGGGGAGCTGCCACCAGCCCTGTGCCCTGAGGACCCCCTCCCTGCCCTCCGCCTCCACTCTCTGGTGCAAATGGACACCTTCTGTGATGGACTTCTCATGCATCTGCTTTGTAACCACCTCTGAGTCAAGCATGCTTTGCTTCCCCTTGCTACATGTCTGCAAACTTCTTTGGTCTGAACTTACACATGTCTGACCAACTGAGAGCAATTGTGGATCTCCGCTGTTCACATGGTGATATTCTCAGTCCAAGCTGCTAATAACAACAAATTCATAGGGTTTTATCAGCGCTTTGTGGAACTTGGCACTTCTGAGGTTGCATCTGGGTTTTCATGGCAGCTCTACACTCGTGACTCCTACTTGTCTAATGGCTGGCTACTGCAAATCCTCCACTTGCTTTGTTTCCAACTGGAAGGCTCTCAGTTTGTAGGGAGATAGTAGTTTTTATTTCCCTTGGGCATGACTTTGTGCTTGGTAGATCCGCATTTCATCCCTTTTTCTGTTGTGTCATCCTCAGAGGTACCAGTTGCATGAGTTGTCCCCTTCCTTCTCTGCACCAGTGGTGATGTCTAGCAAACCTCAAGCAAAATGTTCCTGCTTTTTGTGCTGCGGTCATACAGGAACAAATAAATTGAGTCCCCAGAATGATCCCTGACAAGTTCAGGGCCTTGTACCCCACAAACACTGCAGTGTTTGAGCTTATAGAAAAGTTACTCTGAGCACCCAGCTCTTGTTCAGCAATCCTAGCGTTAGCCCACCCAATTGCAATTTCTTCTGAGAACTGACTGTGATTTTCCTGCGCCTGAATCAGAGATCACTAATTACACTGGTATGAGCTGAAGACCTAAAGTGTTTTTAGCAGAAATGCCTCAAGGTCATCAGAAAGGTCCTCTTCACCGTGATCTTGCTGAGTGGCTCTGAAATAGGCAGGGTCAACAAAACTTGTAATCAGTTCCTGATGGTAGGACAGGCTACAGGGTTCACTTCCCCTCCGTGTCTCGTTGTACTTAGCTCTCAAATGCACAATGCAGTAGGAGCAAATATTTTTCTACGTCATGTTTATTCAAAGAATGACATGTACGACTCGAGTTAAGGCTTCCCAAGAGACATGTACTGCTTGTATCTGCTCATCTGATTACTATTTTTTTAATGGTCATTTTAAAACCGAGTCAACCTCAAAATACCCATGAAAGATATTAAAAACTCTTAGGCAGTTGAAAGAATGTTTACTTCTTTAAGTGAGACCTGTTTAGAGCAATGATATTTTCTCTCTAGTGGATGGATATAAAGCTTGTAGCTGTCTCTAGGTTGCACTAGAAACCCCATCCACTTTTATTAATAATAATGCAAAGAACCAGATTGTAGCATCTCTGGAAAAAAATGCATTAAAACATTTGTCTTCTTGAGCAGCACTGATTTTAACTTCAGTTCCTGGTAAGGTTGGTTTAACTCTGCATGTTTCATTTCCATCCAAGTGTTCCTGGACAACAAGAGCTCTTATTTCTGGCAAAGAAGTGAACTTGTGCAAATTTTCAGTGTCTTCATTCTTCCTGGTGGATTCCTTTTCGCTAGCAACAAGGTGAAATAGCAGGTGTTAAGTTTCATCTACAGTTGTTCTCAATCTGTGATTTTGACTTACCATGGCATTAAAAAAATAAAGGTTCATTTTCCTATTTTAAATCCTTCTGTCTCAGGTCACAACAGAAGAATTCATGAACTACTATGCAGGAGTCAGCGCTTCAATAGACACAGATGTCTATTTTATCATCATGATGAAGAACGCTTGGAAACTCTGATCATATGATTAAAGGAGCAAGAGTTTACTTCCCCCTTTTGTAGGTTCCCATGATTAAGTGTATGCACAACAAAACTCTCACTTTCCATAACAAGAGCTTCCAGTAACTGTGCCAATTACAGTCAATCTGCAGAATTAATTCCCAGATGCTTCGGTAGGCTCAGCCTCAGGAGATCAGAGCATAATCAGAGAGCATATCTGGCACCCAGCCACTCAGCAGATCTGTCCCTTTTCTCCCTGCATCCCTCACATGTCTGTTCTTTTCTGAGATGAGCTGCTCCTTTCTTCTCAGACATCTGCGGTTGGTCCCTGTGACTCCTGAACGTATCCCCTCCTCCAGCGTTAGATACAGCTCTGTTCGACAGAGGATGCAAGAGGAGGAAACTGAAATGTTCTGGAAGGGTGGTGGTCTGGGGCAGGCTGTTACAAACATAAGGAAGCCTGTCACAGGAGGATCTCGCAGCCCTCCCGCCTGTAGCACTGCAACTCCTTGGCTTCTCGGGTTTCACTTGTGGGATGGAGCAGCTGCTCAGCTCTCTGCTGGGATCACATGAGTTCCCAATGCTGGGAGGCTGGAGGGAGAAACAATTCAAGAAGGGAAGGCACAGATCAGAATAAACGCAAAATGCTCTTCAGAGCCCTGTTTTCTCCCTGGCTTACAGCTCAGCATACAGGCATCTTTCCTGTGCGTGACTTCTTTCAAACCTCTGTGGGCCTGCTTGTAGCTTTTTTCCCTTTTTGATTTCTTTCTCTTTGTACTGTGAGATCATCTCAGTAATATTTTTCTTTAAAGGGCATACATGTGTTACAGTATTTTCTTCTTACTGTTCCTGGAACATTTGTTTGTCTGGTTGTCTGTACACAGCTACACCAGAAGTTGCTTACTGATGCTTTTTATTTATACTGGTTTATGACCAAGTTATGACTTCAGGGAACTTTCTGGGAACTCAAGAACTTGTAACTTCCTTGTCTTGTCATTTTCTGTTTCTGATGCTGAAAAAAGGATGGGAACCTGCCCTCCTGGGTACACCAATTAGGCTGTCTCTCTTCTGAGATCTTCTGTCCTTTCCCCGTACAGAGACTGGGGAAATGGCGTACAAAGGGAAATGAAAAAAAAAAAAGACAAAAGAAAAAAGAAGTGGTTGTGTGTGTGATGTCTAATTATCCCTGCCTTGGTTCCTTTTCTTTTTGTCATCTTCTTTCTGCTTCTCCCAGGTCGTTTTGCTGCTCTCCCAGACTGAGATGCTGCTGCTATAGCAGCGTAAATGGCTTGTGTACAGCAGCATTTGCTCCGGTTCAGGCTGGCAGCCAGCTAAAGCAGTGCGGGCTTATAGACTGGACTTTCAAAAGAGCTCAACCGATGAAGTCTCAGCTCGCTCTTAGCCTGGGCTGCTAACAGTTCAAACACTGAAGTCCTGAGTGCTTCCTGCTCTGGTCCTGCGCAAACTCCGCTTCTGTTTTGTCTAGCCATGATCTCAGTACAAGCAATAGTTGCTTGCAATTCCTTAGTAAGGGCTGTGCGAACTCAATTATTTTCTTTGTTCTCTAAGCCTCCAGAAATTTACACGCTGGCTGACACTGGTAACTGGTGGAAAGAATCTCTGTGACTGTTAGCCATCGTAAGAGGATCCTTTACTTACTGCGATGCTACAAAGTGCCAACATACCTTACATAAAAAAAACCTTATTATCAAATAGAGGCTATACTTGTCCTGGCAGCTTGAGTATAATGTATTTCTTTCTCATTTATTAATTGGCTCCACAACAGGGTATCACGTTATCTGTCTTCTATGTTTCAAATAAAAAGAAAGTTATGTGAATGGACTGCGGGAGTCGCAAAACGAAAAAATTTCCTTCTGACATGCTATCTCATGTGTTCAGATCCCACAGTCATCTGTTCTGCTGACATTTAATCAAGTGCAGTGGAAGTTTTAATCTGAATAACTGCAACCAGTTTGCCTTTCTAATGCTCACCCTTTCTGATTTTACTTAATCCCAAATGCAACATACCTTTTCCAAAGGGAGCAGTGCTACTGGCAGAAGCTTCGACACCAGCCCCTGTGCAAAGCTCAGAGATCCAGGGTGAGGTTTCTGCACTGAGCCTGACTGATGGGGTTGTGTGGGGGGAACCTGAAGGACACGAGCCAGGAGAGCCCACCCTGCGGGCAAGAGCCACAGCCACGGCCCCCCTGACAGCCCCGGAGTGGCTCCCGGCTCCTCGTGTCTGCCTGCGTGCAGACCTCCTCACTCGCTGCATGTTTCTCAGCATTGGGAGGACATTTTCCACAATGTTCAAAATTGGTATGGACCATGTTTCCCAGGGCAGGTTTCAGATTCCTTCGAAGTCTGTGGCAAAGTTTCCTTTCACTTCTGTGGGAGCAGAGCTGCTCCTGGAGCAATCTGAGTGAAAACTGGCAGCTGCAGAAAAGGTACAGTGCTTTCAGGAAAAAGAGATGGTCTGGGAAAGAGTAACACGTGATTTTTCACTTGTAATCAGATGCTGTAGAACACGAAGTGGAATCTATGGGGTTTTTCTTTAACTTGATTAACATGTGTGCAAATCCATGGAACAAAAGCAGGCATTGCATCGACTGGTAGGTAGGAAAATGTCTCCTAGGAGACATGCGGCCATAATGACACACTGGGCACACACACCTGAGACTCATGGGAGGCCTTTGCAGAGAGGTTAAAGGGATTTGAACCAGAGAGGAAGGAATGTCAGGACTAACAGTGTGTGCCTAGGGTTGCCCTTTGCCGCTTCACCTTCCCCGTCTGCCAGGGCTGCTGAGCTGCCATCTGGGAGAGCCAAACATGAAGCTCAAGTGCCGGTGTTCAGCTGCAGGTTGCTGAGTGCTGGTTACAGGCCCAGCAGATGCTGGAGATAGATGGTGCTGCAGGCTGTCCTGCCAGCCTGTGGTTGCAGAGCACACACGGCAGATACTGGGAGATAGGTGGCAATGCACGCAATCATATCTGGCAGTAGCATCAAGACCGTCAGATCTCGGTTGGTGCTTCGTGTTCAGAGCACTATTTCTGCTTTCTGATTGTGCAACAGATGCTAAACAGGATGGCACAAACCATAGGAACATCTGAGTCTGCAGGGCTGTGGGCCAACACCAGAGGTGAAGGTTTCCCCTGCACCTTGAGCTCCAGCCCGCCCTTGTCAGGGCTGAGCTCTGCCCTCTCCGCAGGGCAGCACCCCGGCTTGCTCCAAAAAGGCTGATGGAGCCCTGTGGTCCCTCATAGAGGGAAAAGGCTCCCTTACACCTCCCCCAAAACTCTGCCCGCACTCCCCACCTCTGCCCGGGCCATCAGAGCATCTCCGTGACATCCCCTACCTCTGGAGAGCAGAAGGCACGGGGGTGGGAAGGCAGGGGACAGCCTCTCCCTCCTCTCCCTCAAGTGTCTTCCCCAGGGAAAGGCGGCACTCCTGCAGCATCCTAAACTGCATTTTGGTTTTGCCCTTTGTGTGGCTTCATGTTTTCATCCTGGAGGGTAAATTTCTGGCTTGGTACGGTCCAGAATTGTCGTTTTGCTCACGCTGTCTCCTGCAGCATAAATTCCTGGTTCAAGCCATGGAGTTTTGATGCAAGCCCCACTCACTGGCATATATTCTTGTAATTAGACCAGAAGGTGTATTCAGTGATTGGCTTCATTTTGTTGGTCTCCTGGCACAAAGCTGTCTTGGCAGAGGCAGATGGAGGCAGCTGAGGTTTTTGCAGACAAAACCACCTGCGCACATTGCTGGGTAAGAGCCGACTTTTGCCTTTGTGTAGCAGCTTTTACCTGGTACTGCCTCAAACCTCTGCAGCCGCGTGGGCAGGGCAGAGCAGAGCTTTGCTGTCCCAGCGCTGGGCTTGTGGCCTTCGCTGTCACCAGCTGGCAGAAGGAGCAAGCCTGGTGATTTTGGTTATTTTTGCCTCCCAGCTCCTGTCCTGCACAGCAGCAGCAGCAGCAGCAGCTGCACGCTTTGCTTCCCCTGGTAGAACAGATAATGCCAACAGCAACGTGCCACCCTTGGCAGCTGCCCACTTTCTATGACTTTCGCTATGATCATAGCGTTTCTCTAGAAAACCTCTCTCATAGCCAGCTCAGGAGGAAGGGGTGAGCAGAAAGCAAGTTTCCTAGTGGGCTGGACTTAACGCCAAGTCCTCTGGTAGCTGAGAGAAGCCTCAGTACTTGAAGCAGCCGCTGGCCGTACTGGTTTGCTCCGTGATTTCAAAGCAAGCATTGGTTTTGGGTCCCCAGCAGGGGCTACAGAAGGCAAGAGCACTGTCAGATGCAAAAGCTGGTTGGTACCCAACACCAGGTACGGCAGACCCATCTCTGACGAAACCTGGACCCAGGCTTCCTCCTGGCTTGCAGTGTTGCCACTGATCCCAACGGGAGCTGCAGCTGGAGAGTGGGGATGGGGTCCAGACTTTATTAAGTGCCTTGGCAAGCAAGAAAAATGCAAAGAAAAGGAAGTGCAATGTTTTGTGAAGGCTAATTCAAGCCTGATTTTCTGTGGAAAAGCAGAGATTGTGGTAAAATGTGAGCAATGTTTCTTTTCCAGAGATAATTTTTTTTTTTTTTTCCAGAGATAATTTTTTTTTTTTTTTTTTTACTTTCAACTGATACTTTAGCATTCAAAATTTACTGGGTGTGGGTTTTGTTTTTTTTTTTTTTTAGCTTATATACATTTTCTGGAAAAAAAAGGTAGCAAATTGCTTTAGAAAATCTCTGAATTTGTGACATAGATTTATTCCTTTAGACATTTCCACCAATATATTTCTACATTGTTTCTCATTTTTTATTGCTTGACTAACTTTTGGGGCTTTTTGCATTCATTTGGTGATGGTGCTCATGTTGGAATAATTTGATTTAATTGTTTAATTTCCATCAATATTTACCAATAACCTGAATAACTTTTCTTATATTCATTTTTCCAGGACATAGAGACTGCTCTGTCTCCTAACTCAAAAAAGCTCGATCCATTGACCTCAGCGTCATTGGACCAAATGCTGTGTGAGAGCTTGCTGCAGCAACACATCCTAATGTCAGAGGATGGACAGTCTGATCTACAACTCAGACTTACCTGGAAGATGCAAAGAAGGCTTCGTGTTAAATAAACGTCTTGCTTTGGGCCACAGTATAGCCATCACACCTTACAAACACTGTTTTTCTCATTCTTAGGTTACAAAAGATGAATTTTTGAACTACTACTCTGGAGTCAGTGCTTCTGTGGACAGCGATGCCTACTTCATTTTGATGATGAAGAAATCGTGGAAACTCTGACTTTTGCTTTCGTTTGCCCCCAACTTCTTTGGGACAGGAGACTATAAAGAGGCAAAACACTGCTTAGTTTTGTTGTGGGTTTGATTTTTTTCCCCCGGTTCCCGTCTGAGCAACGTTTTCAGAGCTGCGTGATTTGATGACACCAGCAAGCGTCCCGGTGCTGGACTCCGACATGTGGCTTCAAGTTTCAACAGGTGGCGCTTAAAAGCCAAGGAATCGCCAGCCGTACTGAAACCCGGAGCTGCCGAGTGAGCAGAGGGATGGGATAGTCGCTAAAAATTAGCAATTGTGTTTCCCGGCATCATCAGTTGTTTTCTTGCGTGTCTGTACATTAGATTTGTTTTGCCAATGACCTGTTACACACAGGAGTACTAATTTGGGAGGCTTCATGATCACAGTAATAAGGAACAGTTTGACCTTAAAATAGTGCTTCACAGAGATGGCAAATGTCCTTTATGTTGCATTTTAGCTGCTTCTGAAGGATAGCTTCAGAAAGCCACAACCAAGGAGATAACCAGCTAGAGCCAAAAGTGTATTGACTAAAAACCTGCTGCCGTTTTTCCCTGGGCTGCAGCACTGCAGTATTGCTGTATAAGTACAGGCCTTTGAGTCAATAAACATGTTTGCTGGGAAGCCTAGAAGGGGCTGAACTCCCGCCCTGCAGAAGTACCTTGACAGCATCCCCAGGTCCCTTGCTGCCAGAAGCGATGGCTTCATGGTCAGCTTGTGCCTGCCTAAAACTTTCCCGAATTCAGCCACGTGTCCCCGCAGCAGTGGTGGCCAGGCCAAAGCTCCACTGTTTATTTCATGGACCAGACTTCACTGCACATCACATGTATTTAACCATCCCTTTGCCCTGGCATAAACGGTTTCCCTGCCTCCCCACGCCTGGCTGGTCTTCTACCACCCCACTGACACACACGGCATTCCCATGTGTTTTATCAGCCTTTCTAATGAACATGCACAAGAGGATGAGATTCAGTAAACAAACTAATAAATTCAGCAGGGGACAAGTATTGCCTTGGGAGGTAATTAACATTTTTCAGCATCATTAAAGTTAGACTGTGACTCAGTGTTATAACTGACAAAAGACTTATTTTATTTCACGGATTAGCATTTGCATGCCACTAGGAGATGTTTGCATGGTGCAAATGAGCCGCGCATAGATGAGGGGAGAAATGAAGACAAGAGAGGGGCTGTGATGCACCATGAGCTCAGAAGAGATGGTGGAGCCTGACGGTTATATGCAGAGAGAGGACCAGGTGGCTCCAGCTCCATAGAAACTAGGGTCACCCGTATCTTTTCATTTGTGGTGCTGAGTATGAGCACAGGAGGCAGAAGGTGTGGAGGAGAAAGGTTATGCTGAAGTAAAGTAGGTGCATGGAGTATGTGAAAGATGAGTTATACCCCTGTGCGGATGCTGAGTCAGAAGGGAATTTGTGAACAGATATGGGGGAAAATGTCGTGTAGAAAAAGGAAACTACATAGTCCTGACACCGTGAAGTGTCAAAACGTAGCTGTGCCTGTATCTTCATATACATACTATGTATCTAAAAGGTAGCCATGGACCAGAAGTGCTTGTGGTGCATCTTGATTTGATGCATATTTGGGTTTCTTTTTTTCCAAAAGAAAGATGAGAGTTTTTAAATCTGCACGTACCCATCAAATTTATGCTCATGTCTCTAAAACTGCATATGATGTTCAGGGATGCTGATACTAAGACTACTCAAATATTGGTACTCCACCAAATTTTGCACCTGCAAAATAGTCCGTGACCAATTTTTCCAAAATATTTAGCTCCCACCATTCAGGCCAGATTGTCAAAGGAGACTGCTAGCCTCTGCATGTTTCAGAGCAGCCTAATCCCCAAACAGTGTTATCTCAGAGTTTAGCACTCATGAAAGTTCAGCCTGACAGGACTTAACACTGCTGTAATGACCCAGTCATTGGCATTGGCTTGATAGCAATTGGATGTGGTTCAATTGACAGCTTCCATGGCCCTTTCTGGGAGCCAGGGTCCTTTAGAAACGTTAATGCCAACCTTTAACACCCCTTGATTTGGGTGTGCTTGCCGCTGCTCTCCTGGAAAGATACTCTTGTGGACAGGCTTCATCATACACCCAGGTGCATGCCTGGAACAAAGCAACCCCTGTGCCTGGCGTGAGTTCGCCTATATCCTCCACTAAGAACAGCTACATTGGGATTAACGTAATTAATGAAAAGCTGCTTTGTTTTCTATCAGTTGCATATTGCATAGCAGTGTATTAATGAAGAAACATCCCTGAGGACACAGCCTATGTGGGACTCTGCCTTACTGTACCCACACCTATGCTATTGCAAGCCTAAGGGGTTTTCTTCTTTTCTGGTGTTCATGGTGCGGACTCAGAGCTGCACACGGGGGGCTTGGGCAAAGCTTCTGTCCCACCTGAGCAAGGACGAGCCATTGGCAGGAGATCAGCTTCACTCGTCTGATTCCCAGAGCTGTTACCGCTCTCTTTTCTGAGTAAGAAGGGCTGGATGGCAACCATCAGAGCCGGCATGAACAAAGGCATGCCCGGTCCAAAACATAGGGACTGGAGTTGTAGAGAGGCTCCCCTGGCTTACAGGGTGGTGGTGGTGATGAAGGGAGGGTGGTGCTTGCTGTCATCCTACAGTGCCTCTGAGCTGTCTGGCTTTATTTGGGATTTATCCTGCCTGAAGCTAGGTAGAGCCCATAGAGTTATCCTAATTTTAGTGAGGGCAGAGAAAGTCCTATCCGAATAGATGTACATTAGAAGACTGAATTACAGCAGTATAAATTGGTCATGCAAATAGCCATGTCCCTTTAATATGGTAAAAACATTATGAAACCAAGGTTACATGTTATCTGATTAAATAAGATAATAAGACATAGAGAATAGAATGAATGTTTAAACATTAGCAGCTATGGAAAAATATGACTACTACATAGGAAAAAACATAACTATTTCAGAGTGATTAAAGTAAATAAACATCAGATTTTTGCTACTTTTCCAGTACTAAAGAGCAAACATGAGGTTTCCACTACTTTTGCTTTGTTAAAGAGCGGTATACCTTTCTGGACAAACAGAAAGACTATCACACATGGATATCCTCCTACTTAAATAGTGCAAATAGACCTTTGTCATTTATGACGTCCCTTTTAATCCTTAAAAATGTGTGTATGAGTTTAAAACAAGCATAGCACATACTGTAGAGGATATATCTGATGCGCTTTTGCTTCTTCTTCTGTTCCCTTTTTGTTTGTCGCTGCGTTAATGGAAGAGGATGTCTTTCCAGCACAGTCTGTCTGCATCTACAATCACACTGTGCAAGCCAGCACAGTGTGAGCATTACCAGCAGCTCTTTTAAAAAAGAAATACAAGCATCATAAAGCAAATTAATGTCCAGGGCTTCCATCTTTTTCTACTGCATTAGTCAGTGTTTCATTCAGTGAGAATCAGCAACAAAAACAATTCTGTAAAATGTCACTTGAATGCCTTGAGCCAAATCCTCATTCCCTTTGCACGCCAGGACTGTAAGCTTTCCCTGGTGTCAGGTGGAGGCGGAGAAGGTGGAGTGCTGTCTTGGGAGTGCTGTTTTCCTCCAGCAGGCTACACCAAATATAGCGACATCTCAGTGATTATCACCAATCAGAACAAATTCCAGCAGCTCTGAGGATGAGAGAACTCTTTTCGGCTTTGGCTCTGTGAATGTATGTTTCGGTAAAGGAGAATTTCAAGCAGCTAGAGGAACTGAGACTGCACAGTGAGGTGAAGCCCGGTCCCAGAGCACAGCAAAGCGGCTTGGATTTCCCTTGGCCACACTGCTTGGCTGTCATGCAACCGTGTGACTCTAGCAGCTTTATCTCCAAGCATGTGCTCCATGCCCAGCATCCCAGAGGGACGGTGAAGTAGCTCAGCCATCTCTGCGTGGCAGCACGTGGGGATCCCCTTAGACCTGGACAGAGAGTCCAGAGAAAAGTGAATGGGAAGGGACAGGATGCCCTCCCCTGTCATAATGCAAAATAAAATAATAATAAAAAAAAAAGTAGAAAATGCACTTTTTTACTCCAGGCAATTTACAAAGTATTTTTAAAAAAGCATAGATGTTCTGATCACTCTCAGGATCCATAACACTCCATCCATCT
This sequence comes from Stercorarius parasiticus, assembly GCA_013396915.1. Taxonomy (NCBI): domain Eukaryota; kingdom Metazoa; phylum Chordata; class Aves; order Charadriiformes; family Stercorariidae; genus Stercorarius; species Stercorarius parasiticus. The sequence continues at coordinate 24,132 of VWZL01004883.1, forward strand.
TCCTAAATCAGAGGTTGCATGAGAACATTGCCTGGCCAAATTCAAAGTGTTGTCATGCAGCCACAGCTATTGCGGATAATGCTTGTAAACAAACATGGTCCATTCAGCCCTTTTGTCCTGCAAAGTACTTACATTCTGCACTAACGCTTGCACAAGAGCCACAGAGAAAGACAGCATCATGCCTTTTACAGCCCCAATTCAGTTTATAGGAAGAGATGGGCCTTTGCTTTTCATTGATTTTGTTCTGTTTTCTTAGATAAACATTGCTAGTACATGAAATACTGAAACTCTTTAATATATAGCACTATCAGAAGTACCTGTGGATCCTAAAATTGGCTTGAGCAGATCTTTACCAACAACAAAAAGTAGTGGCATGTGGGGTTTTGCTTTGTTTTAATCTGTATCTCTTAAAAAAAAAAAAAATCAGTCTGAGAAAACATTTTCCTAAAATGAGTCCATGTGCCCTTTTTCCTGGGGACTCAGCAAACAACCTTGTCCCCAGGCAACTAATTCTTGGTAGCAACTCTGGCTTGCTGGTGTTCTGCAAACTCGTGGACTTCCGTTGGCTGCAGAGGGGTTACTCTTGACCTACCACTGTTTAAAAGAGATTGGATTCTATTTAACTTGAATTTGTTGCCATATTTCTTGCTTAGGCGCTAGTAAGAACTTAACTCTGCACAGAAGAGTTCATTAAGTTTTACGAGACATGCTGTGCAGAAGAGTTCATTAAGTTTTATGAGGCATGCTGTGATCCTCGGCTGGGACTGCAGTGTCATTGCTCTGGATTAATCAAATTTGAGGATTAAAGTCAGTTTGAATTAAATTTAGTTTCTGCTGCAGTGGAGATTGCTACCGACATGCTGAGAGGTAAGTTTAGGCCACTTGTAACTGAAATGTGGGAGAACCCACTTCCTTGCAGGTATACCATTGCACTGCGAGTAGGCTGCGTGTCAGAGGTGGGAACTTACAGGATGCAGGAAAACAAACCAGAAAGCTTCACTGTCCTGCTTGTTAGGGAAAAAGCGGTACACTGTCATTCCTGTAAGGTTTTACTGAATTTCGTAGAAGCTAGACATTGTGACATAGTCTTCCTCGTTGTTTGGTGACCTCGTTTCACTGGTAGGCAGCACCTGGGATACAGTGTCACCATTTAGGGGCTCTGGTCCAGGCTGGCCAGAGGGATCCGGGGGAGGAGCGGAGGAAGGGTTGAAACCATCATCGCACAGGGGCACCCCATTGCTGTGACACACCTCGTATGTGCTGGAGCCATCATTTTGTTCGGTGACCGCAGACTGGCTGGTGCCCAGGAGTCTGTGCAGGGCTTCAGCTGGCCAGATTCCTCCGTAAGTCACAGACAGGTTCAGGTTGCTTTTGTCTGTCATCGGAGGGATCATCTTCAGGTCTGATCCACTCCTAAATTTTTCTGGAAGGTTTGTCTCTGGGGCAGTTGATGGCTGCAGGAAATTTTCCAGTTCAGCTTTTGCTCGAATGCCATCCACTTTATGGATATGAACATAACCAAAACTCTCTGCGTTAAAGCTTATATCAAAATTCTGCGTGGCAAAAGGAACAGCACGGTCAGTTAGCAATGGCTACTAGCTTAAGAGAAAAGATGCTTACATAATTCCTTTGACTTTAGAGGGTATTGGTTATTTCTTTAACTCTGAAAGTAACCCTGAGCTGAACAATACATTAGCAGAGAATAAACTATCATATGGATTAAAATCCTTTTCCATTTTAATCTGAATCTATTGAGTGGCCTGCTGCAGGCAGCACCACTGGAGAGCGTTTTACGCTCTGTGCAACGTGGTGGGAACTGGTGTTTCAGAGACTTTCCTGAGCCACGCATCTGTTGCATGCCTGCCATTTCACAGGAATGAGTCTGCCGACCCAGACAGTTCCTTTCAGTTTTACCTTCCTAATTTAGCAGTGAGGGAAGCAAAAGTTTGCCACACTTCCTGACACACGTTATGAATCCCTGTGCTCGGGAGCACAGGGGGTGGGAGAGTCGTCTTAGACCTCTTATTAAATTAAGAACATGCTAATAATGTACCAACTGGAGAGAACAGAGGCGATGAGTTTCATAGTGAAATAATGCACTAGACACATAGTTTTAAGGCAACGGGTTAATCCCACGGTTTACAGTTTGTATCATTTGTCCATCTGGCTTTTATCTGGCGAAGCAGTTCATGTACTGCATGGTGTATGAGCAATTCTGCTGGCTGTGTAAGGGTACACGGGCATTACCAGAGATGTTTGCAAAGGGTCCTCATCCAGCCACATGATCACAGTTTCATTGAATCACCGAAGCATCTTGGTTGGAAAGGATCTCTGGAGTCCAACTGGTCCAACCTTCTGGCAGAAGCAGGACCCAGATTGGGTTATCCAAAGCCCTATCAAGCCAAGCCTTGAACATTTCCAGCAAAGGAGAACCTACCTCTTCTCTGGGCAACCTCCACAATGTTTAATTGCTCTCAGAGAGAAAGAATTTTGTTCTTATACCCAGACGAAATATGTCCAGAAGCAACATGTGCCTGTCGCCTCTAGTCCTGTCACCATGCAGCCTTGTGGCAAGAGCACCTCCACCATCTCTCCGCCTGAACTATAGATATTGGAAGTTCGTGATTAGTTTGTCACTACTAATCACAGTTTCTGTTTATAGAAAAGAGCTTCCTCTTTTCTATAAACAAGCTCAATTCCTTCAACCTTTCTTCATATAGAAAGTTCTCTATCCCTGTGTAGTTACTTTGCACAAGCCAAAGCTCAGGCGCTAATTGAATTGTCTGTTGTTTCCATACCCATGACTAGCATCTGCCTGTGAAAATGTGGTCTCTCTTCAGTGAAATGGAGAAGCAATTTCTGAAAGATGTCTCAGTTCATGCAGCAAATGCATATTCTGTCTCTCATGAGTGTTAGTTTTGTAACCATTAGTCTATACTTAGGTGAAAAAAACTGTGCATGTACATACATTTTTTGGCTTCTTGCATAGTTGCTCCAGAGTTTTTTTATGATCGGGAAGGTTTGGCCACACAGCAGGCTTGATCCTGGAACAGCAACAGTAGACAAAAAGGGGTTCAACAGCAGCAAAAGAGGGGCATGTTGAGAAACAGAGGTTCACATTGCATCATTTGTACTAATTTTCACAAAGCCTTCGGGCTGGCTTGCATTACCCAGAAAAATGACAGAGAGGCCTCAGAATAAAACAAAGACAGGAGAAGAGGAGTTATAAAGGTCACTGAATAGTCATTATTCTTTTGTGTGTGCAAATTGTCACAGTTCAAGGAAGACACTTCACCAAGTACTGGAAAAGCAGCCAATTATGCTGGCAAAGAGCTCATTTGCATCTAGCTGTGTTAACAGGGTTTTGCATGGTGAAACCAATTGGTGCAAGTGAAAAAAGATCTGTGGTTAAAGCGCAAATTTGCTGATATTTGCCTTTGCATGTTTACATAAGTCAAAGAACTGCATATTGTCCCACTCCTTGGCCAGCTGTCTGTGCTTCAGATATTTGTATTGTAGCCTTGTCCCACAAGGTCCCACAGGTCTAATTTTTACTGCCTTGATTAGCAAAGTTCTCGTGTTGTGCTGCTGGAAATGCTCAGCTGTGATGCATCTAGACAATATAGCCCAACCGACATACAAAGTTGCAGAGATGTAAATATAGCTATAGACGTATATGAATATATATTTTGTTTCATATATGTGTCTGTATATGTGGGAATATATACACACATATAGTAAACCCTCCTGTTTTTAAAAGGGAAAAGTCTGTGTTCAAAAAGTCTAAAAACCTGTTTTTTCAGCAGTTCATCTCCTATGGTTAAACTTGGGAGATTTTCACTTCAGATTCTGGTTTCACCAGATTATCTATGTATCTGTTAACTTTCTTACATTTGTCACCTACATATTCTATATTCAAAAATATATCTATCTATCTACTGCTGTGTAGTCAATATATGAAAAAAACCCACCAATGCAGACAAAGTACTGCCTGCATAATGAATGTATATCCAGTCCCACTTCTGCTGTGACCGCTTCGGTGGGGGACGTAGAGCCTGGTTTCACCACGTGGCTGGATGTGGACCCAGCTGTGGTGGTGGCAGATGCCATCAAGCCTTTGTTGCAGAGAGCTCTACCCTGCTGCTTCTGAAAGCGCTGCAGAGCAAACACCCTGCTGACTCAGCCTGTGAAAGGGAAAGAGGTAATCTCCCCCACATACCATTTCCACACCTCTTGGGACTTCACTAAAACCCGCAGGTCGCTTTCTTTTCTGGATCTTTCTTGAAGCTTTTGAGTCAAATTTGCCTCCAGTGAGACACTGACTCTGTAAGTGTTTTGTGGTGACTTCAGCTCCCCAGAAGTCCCAGTGTTTCAAGTCCAAGACTGAAGTCTGCTCAAAGTGGCAGGTCATCTTCTGCCTGCCAGCAGCCTCCCTTGTAATGCCCATTTCTACTCTTTGCCTGCTTTCGGCTTGATATACAGGTCCAGAGATGGAAAGAAAATAGTTCACAAGTATAACAGGGAAAGCAATAAGACTTTCAGAACAGGACTGGCGTCCAGCATTTTTTCTGATACAAAGAGACTTAGATTACCTATTTTCCCAAAAAGTTACGACCAGGAAAATCATGACAATGGACAGCATGAATCCCAGGATGGAGAGTATAACCACGACCACGCTGCTATCTAAAGAGAAACAAAGAACACCAGCCAACGCATGTAAGTGTCTCACTGTTAAGCCACTGTAACTGTACTGTCTCTTCAGGCAATAAATTAGGAATTAATGCCAAGCATTGCACTTGCCTATCATTGGACTGGTTCTGTGGTGCATTTCTCCTGCCTCGCTGAAGGAGAGCAGAGGTAGGCCCTCAGAGCATCAGCACTTCACCAAGATCTAAATTGGGTTCTCAGGCTGGATTAAAGCAGCTCGAAGTCTACTGTCACCTCCAGTATGTTGAAGCCCCCGCTCATATCATCCTTACAGCAGCACTGACACAACTTCAAACACATGTAATGCTGAGGTGCCCCTGGGGACTGGAGGGACCTCAAGGACCAGAAGGATTATTCATGTTTATAAGTGCAATGATGAGGTTTTATCCTGTATCATATTGGTGATTAAAGTGCCATATTCGTACACAAATCCAGGGCCCTGAAATGGGTCATGTTCCACCACTCTTTGTGCTCTAAAATGCTCAGTGCAAGCCAGTCCTTCTCCCTGCACGCCAGCAGGCAGCAAGCAGGAGTGAGTCAGGCTTCACCTCCCTTTGCCCCGCTCATGCCCTTACAGCGGCACTTCATCTGATCTTATTGGGAGATTTAGAATTTAGCTTCACGTGGTGAGTCAGCCCCAGACCAGAGTGATACAGCCGCCTTCTGGGTCATCTCCTTGGGGTGACCAGTGCCTGTGAGGGCTGACCCTGCTGTGGCCGTGAGCTCTTCCCTCCCCATGATCTCGTCACTGCTGCCACCACGGCTGGCCAGAGAGCCGGGGACCCCTAGCTCTGCCTTCTTCCAGGTGGACCAAAGCGGTTTCTGCCCTTACAGCTCTCTGTGGAGTGCTGCTCCTTTGCAGTCCTGAAGCTTTTGGAAGTGCTCCATTCGCTCCACATGCCCTTAAAATAATCTCCGTTGGGCTGCGAACGTACTTTGACCTCATATGATGCATCATTCTTGAGGTTTTTCCCCAGTAACTTCACCTGAAGGTATGGCGATTTTATTGTCTAAACACACAAAAAAAAATACCAATTAGTTTTCTAGAAGACACAGGAGAAGTATCTTTGAGTTTCAGCAAAATGTGCAAGATCAGGTGCACCCCTGCAGTATTGTGCTGTTTGCTCTGTGTCTTTGGTTATTATACAGGTGGTCATCACAGCATCAGTCTAGCTTAATAGCAACGTAGTCCAGGCAGTTTTGAGAAGAGAGACTAATGTAAAAGTTCTCTGGAAAACAGCTGGAGGTATTAATTGTGGTTTGCTACTGCCAACACTGCAATGGGAAAAATACACTTCGCTGGGAAGGCTCAGAAGAGAGAGGGGGAAAACTACATTTGTGTGGCATAAAAAGACAATTCTGAAAGCTGCAGAAAAGAAGCTGAAATTCCACAGTGCTGCTCTAGTGCTCTTCATTTCAATGTATTTTGTTGCCTGAATTCTTTTCTTTTTCTAGTTACACTTCTCCTGCGTTCCCTCTGTGAAAACCTGGTATAGTCCACACTTTCAAACACCTCCCACCTGGACAGGTGTTTGCACAGCTGCCCTTGTGACAGGGGACACAGAGGTGCCAGCAGCTCCTCAGCCCAAACCAGATCCAATTCACAGGCAGTTACAGCCCGAAAGATGGTCAGAGGGTGGGAGAGCTGCAGGGCTGCACCCGAAGCCTGGAGAGGCTCAGTGAAAAAGGGACACGAATAAGCTGTTGCTAAATAAGAAAAGGGGTCATATGATTTACTGACTCATGAGCACAGAAAATAAGAGCAAAACCACCGTAGCAAAGAGCAAGACGTCCAAACACTTAGCATGGTTCTTTACATTATGTCTTCTCTTCCCACTGCAAAGTCCAAATGAATGAAACTTGGTTAGCCCAGAGAAGTGTCTAACAGACATGGGTGCTGTTGGTTTGGAATCCTTTCGACTGATGAAATTTTGAGATGCTAAATAATGCACCTTTCCAAGCTTTCAGCTGGAGAACTGTAGAAATGCAGATTTGAGGGTTTTTACCTCATACTGGTATTTCTGATAATGTTTAATTTTGGATATTAGTGTAAGCTCACCAATACATCATCACTTACCTTCCAAGTACTTTCTTCCTGCCGATAGGCTATTTGATGTATTAATTTGTCCTTTAAGTATTTCTTCCATGAGTGTGGTGTGCTATAATGAATCAGATACTCATTTGCCTCCTTTTGGTATGTGATGTTTATATCGAATGGTACTTCAGGCTTAACTGCAAATGATAACAAACCGGGACATAGCAGGAGTAGAACAATGTTACTACAAAATGAACAGGTTTTGGAAAGTTAAAAAAGAAAAGAGTCCACTTCAAGTTGCAGCCCCTGCAGGGTGACCTATCTTGAGTGAGGGCTGGCCTGAGCTGGGTGAGCCTTGTGCTGACCCCCAGCTTGTCCTTACACCATGGTCCTGAGAGGGGCTTGGGTTTGACCTGCTGGAGCAGCAGTGTGACCAGCAGGGACGGCACTTCCTAGGAATGTGACATTTAGTCTTAGAAAGCAATTCCTGAGCATGCCCACCCCTGTGGTAGCGTTGCTTGAAGTCCTTCTAACTAGTGCTCTGAGACAGAGACCCCATGGCAAAACCCATCGCTGCTCTGAGGAGCATATGGGTACAACTGACAGTGGCCATCAGGGCAGAGGGACAGAGGAGGGACATTATATGACAGTGTTAGATATAGCAGAGGGGGCTGTGTCTCCAGGCCCTTGCTATGAACACACATCTGACCTGGTCTGCAGTAGACTGTGTCAAATGACCACCCGTGCAAGTACCTCAAGTCCAAAATGCTGGAGTCTGTGCCTGAGACCTGCAGGGCCTGTGTCTGTGCCACTGAGGGCTTCCTGAATGCACCACGTAAAGTACATCAGCTCTTACAGGAACAGAGACCCCACACCTCTTTCCTCTCAGGAAAATGCATATAGCCAGAAATTATGCCCACTCCTTCGGCAACCCCTAAATACTTAATTCTTCCATGCAAAGCCTGCAGTTTCCAGATGAGAGACCTGGTCTCTAAATTGGAAAAGCATGGATTTGATGGATGGACCACTCAGTGGATAAGCAACTGGTCAGATGGCCACACTCAAAGGGTTGCAGTCAATGGCTCAATGTCCACACGGAAACCGGTGATGAGTGGTGTTCCTCAGGGGTCAGTACTGGGACCGGTGCTGTTTAACATCTTTGTCGGTGACATGGACAGTGAGACTGAGTGCACCCTCAGCAAGTTTGCCGACAACACCAAGCTGTGTGGGGCGGCTGACATGCTGGAGGGAAGGGATGCCATCCANGTACTGTGTCCATCTCTGGAGTCCTCAGCACAAGAAGGACATGGACCTGTTGGAACAGGTCCAGAGGAGGGCCACCAAGACGATCAGAGGGCTGGAGCACCTCTCCTATGAAGACAGGCTGAGAGAGTTGGGGCTGTTCAGCCTGGAGAATAGAAGGCTCCAAGGGGACCTTATAGCGGCCTTCCAGTACCTAAAGGGGGCCTACAGGAAGGATGGGGAGGGACTCTTTACCAGGGAGTGTAATGATAGGACACGGGGTAATGGCCTCAAGCTGAAAGAGGGTAGATTTAGATTAGGTATTAGGAAGAAGTTTTTTATTGTGAGGGTGGTGAGGCACTGGAACAGGTTGCCCAGGGAAGCTGTGGCTGCCCCATCCCTAGAGGTGTTAAAGGCCAGGCTGGATGAGGCTTTGAGCAGCCTGGTCTAGTGGGAGGTGTCCCTGCCCATGGTAGGGGGGTTGGAACTAGATGATCTTTAAGGTCCCTTCCAACCTGAACCATTCTGTGACTCTGTGACCACCAGAGATGGTCCAGGCAGGACCATAAACTGCATTGTAAGATTATTACAAAACTATTGGACTGGGGCAGAAATGTTTCATAAGAGAGGGATGACACTGTAACTATTGCCAAAGGAAGGCAAAACAATGTGGCACCAGAGCAGAACAGAGCTGCTCTACACGGGCTTCTCTGCAGCCCTCAAATGAGACCTGTTCCCAAGAGAGATAAGTCCCAAGGAGCTCCTCTTCCCCCTAGTTCCATATTTCTTCACTCAGGCAGGTCCCTACGTGGCTTTGGTGAGCCCATTCACAGGTTCTTGGTGGTCCTTCCGCACTGCAGGATGCCTGAGCACCTCATTCATACAACAGGCTCCACCAAGGAGCGAGGTGCAAAAAAGTGAGATCTTGCAACCTTGTGATCCCTGTGCTACCGAGTTCATGCTACACTTGGGGTGATCAGTCCTGAAACTGCACAATCCCTAGCAAGAGATGAACATAATGCCCCTGCTTGACAGTTCATCCACGCTCAGGAACAGCTACTTCGGCCATGTGTATGATTCGGTCTATGTCCAGGTCTGGGCAAAGAGTTATAATAAGCCAGAATTCTGCTGTGCATTTTGAATGGAGGTTAATCATATATGGCTTTGAAGCAAGGGGAACACCCCAATCTGAGGCTACGTGTCCTGCTAGGGCACTGTTTTATAGTGCCTCTATGTCATCCAGATTGATGACTAGACTTTGCGCTGGGCTATTTTTTTCCCCAGTAACACCTATATCTTAAAAATGCCCCAAATGTTAAGTGTCTTACCAATGTCAGTTACAACCAGACTCCTGCAGACCATTCTCTTCATCTCAGAGCTCATACAAATGTCTTTATTTGAGAGTATATCAGTGAATTGTAAGAAATACACGTCTTCCTGTTTCTCCATGTTGAAGCACACATAGTTGCTGTCTTCCTTGGTACTGTTGACCAAAGTGACACAACGTTAATTTCATATCAGTGTTACTATAACTATATAGTAAGGGACAAATCCCTGTTGCTCATTTTGCATTGAGTGAAGTGAGACTCTATGTGAAATAAGAAAAAATGCCATGCAAATAAGGAGTTTAAAAGATTGATAGTGTTTTCCCTCATGGTCTTTGAGCACAATAATCAAGTGACATGAATCACAGTTAGAGCCCTTGAGCTCTCAAAGGAAAAAAATGCAATTATTAAATTGGAGATGTATGTCGTAAAAACCTTTGTATATTTAAAAATTATCTTACTGCTACCATTTTCATATATAGGGCAACAGATTTGGATGCTCACTGAACATAAAGAGAAATTTCTTATTGACTGTAGTGTGGCAAATACAGGGTCAATAGTCAGCCAGGACATGAGAGGAGTCATATGGCACTGTTTCAGACATGGAAATTTATCTGTGTGTTCTTCCATCTGTGTGACTCCCATGTTTGAGGTCTGTCATAAAATTTCAGTCAAAATCCAGAATAAATCCCATGAAAATAGAGAAATTCTAATAAACTAGATGGAAAAAAAATAAGTAGTGATTAGAATAGCAAGATCAAAAAAAAATAAAAAATCCACTTCTTTTGCTGGCTGCCACAGAACTTTCAGTTTCAGGAAAAACAGGCAAAGGGAAAAGCAGAAGTATGCTAAAGAAATAAAATCCAAGCTTCCTCAGCTAGCTGCATCAGTTAAAAAAAGGTGGAAAAGAGTCTCAAGTCCTCGACAAGAAGTGGAGATGACTGATGTGTTTGGTAACTGTTGGGGTTTTGTCTAGCGTGTTTTTTGAATGTCTGTGTGTGCAAAGACAATTGCTTAATTTTTGTCTTGACCTAGATAAAGGCATTTTCCCCGCAGTGGAAAATCAGCTGTCTTGCCAAAGAATGTTCTGTGGAAAGGATCTGCCTCTTCAAAAACATTTTTACTTTTCACTTGATAAAGGCTTAAGTTTGGCCTTTTAAAAGCATTTAATTTAAAGATAAAATGCTCTCAATTCATGCTGGGCTACTTCTGTAATTACAGGTATTTCAGATCAACAGAGGCAAAATCAGGACTACTGGAGACGTTACAGTGCCATTTACAGAACCTTCCAGCTCCTTATTAGGGAGTTATGTTCTGTTTCCGTGAACTCTTCTTCTTTGCTGAATATAGCATTCATACTCGGTAAACACTCTGAAACAGAATTTTGCCTGCTCCTTTTTCCCAGCATACGGTAACATGACTCACTGGTGCTTAGCATTTCTCTTCCCAGAAGTTTATCAAAGAACGGACTGACAGTGCTTACCACAGGGCCAGGGTATAGTTAGTGTTGTGAGGAGGCAGCTCAGTAAAATTGCAGGTCAGGCTGCTGTAGGAATCCTTAAACTCCAGCTGGCTGAAGCAGTTGATGTCAAAGTTGTCTGGCTCGTCATCTCCAAAAGTCCCTAAGGAGAGATTCGCAGGATGTTACTGACGCAAACCTGTGAGTGCATTCGATTAGCAGCTCCGTTGCATAGGAGGCTGTTTCTTTACGTAGTTGCCTGAAAGGAAGAGGATCAACCCACCTGTTCTGTAAGAAGCAAAGAAAGCTTGTTCAAAATGAAATTAAAAGCCACTTGCACCTTTCAAGGTTGCTCTCCCTGCATGCCAGTGAAGCCCACCCACTTACCACGCATAAAGGTACAATCCACATCATCGACCTGTGAACTATAAAAAGACATTTTGTTGCAGATGGCTTGGTCAGATGAGACACCCTATGTCGGTTCTTTTTCTATTCATCAGGGGCAAAGAGGAGTGCTGATGTCGACCTGGAAACCTCTATGAAAAAGTTCCAGTGTCAAGTGTAAAACAGAGAAAACAGATTGTACGCTCTGCAGTTTAATTCCTCCTAAGTTTGAAACAGGGACGGGGGTATTCTTTTTTAAAAGTTACACATAAACTTTATACCAAGATAAAAGCAGGACCTACTCCATCTAAAAATCATCTCAGAACTTTCTGAAACAGGTTTTCCTAGTAGGAACCACAAAATCCTGGTACCCGGGTGAGCGAGACATGTTCATGATGCCTGTTGAAAGGTAGGATATTCAAATTCAGAACCAAAACACTCTTGACAGCAAAGGGAACAGAAATATGCACTGGGGGATATATTCGCGTGTTCACTGACAGAGGTATCTGGGGCTGACGCTCGAGGCTAATACCTGCTCAAGAGCAAGGGTTAGTTTCAACAGGAGTTATTTGTGCAGGAATTTCAGCCCAGGACAGCCTGTAAGTACATCAAACACCTTGTAGCTCCAAAAGGCAGACCCACAGCCAAGGATGCAGGCTCGGCAGTTGCCTTTGCTGTCCCTGCATGAGGACCAGCCGCATTGCAGACAGCCGAGAGCGCCTGGACAGCATCCCCCTGCCCCTGCCCGGCCTCTGCCCGTGCTGGGAATGTCTGGCCTGCCGCCAGGTTCCTGAGAATACTGGAAAATGGTATGGGTGGTTTTAGGAAAGCAAGTGTATTTTGGTGTCATGGAGCAATTAAGCCCCATTTTGATCGTACTTGCAAAGTTTTCTGAAATGTCACAGATTTGGGCTCAGGAGGGAAAGCTCAGACTTTCTGCCAGAATGCGTGGCTTCCTGCAAATTTGCTTCGATGACTAATAAAACAATTGCGATTTGAGTAAAAGCATATATCTCAAGTCCTACACTTGGCAGGTATGAGGTCAGTGAAGCAAAAACCGATGCTTCTGAGAAGAGTCCTCTCCAGCAGAAACTGCTAATTCAGCGTCATTTCATGAATCTCACCCACAGTAGCCGAGCGGACAAGGAAAGGGTCATTGCCATGACCCCCTCAGTGGATCCTCGAGACAGGAATGCCCCTGTCTCCTTTTATCAGTGGTTAAGGGTAACTGTGGCGGTACATAACCCTCTTCCCTGTGTCCAGGGACTATTCCTGGTCCCCTTCTTGGTCCTCTCGCACCCACTCCTCAGACGTACCCTTGCCACACGGGGCACCTGCCGCAGGGAAAACGAGACCTCGTCTGCTCAGGGGCCATGAGTGATTCACACTCAAAAACAGTGTGGGGAAATGCCTGAGCAAAGATTTCAAATGGAAAATCTCTCCCAGAAAAAATGATGGTCATCTCTGCTGTCACCCAGGTGAATCGGATCACGAAGGGGTGACCAGCTGCTTGGATACCGTGACGCATAGTTCTGCCAGTGATGTCCTACGATCCTGGCCAATCCTGCCAGTGTACAGGGAGACCCAGAACTTGTCTGGCATGGGAGCATATCTGAAGATCTATAATGGTGTTGGTTTGACAGCAGTGAGAAAGAAGGTGACAGTTTTTCTATTGCTTTAAAATACAAGAGCATCACCCCACAGGGTCACTATCAGCAGTGTTTCCTCCTGACCTCAGAGCTGAGGTGCATCTGGAGTCAGGTTTTGAGTACGAGAAGAAATTCAGTTAGAAAAAAGTCAGTCAGGAATGCAGAGAAAAATGCAAAAGCAGTGCGGGCAGGGGTAGGAAGGGGGCTACTGCCACCAGCACCCGTGATGGGCAGTAGGAGGGATGGGAGACCATCTGATGTTGCATCAATCCAGAACCCAGGGGCAGACCTGTCCCCCAAGCTGAGATACAGTGGCCATTTGTCACCATGAGCAACTGGTGCTAAGAAGTGATTACTGGCCTTACCTTCTCACCATGGCTCTGCTAGGGACAATGAAATGCTGTGAGGGGATAAACTGTGCAGCGCAGACACGGACAAAACAGGTGCCGTACAAAGCTGCTCTGGTTGACCACCACATTCAAGAGAGAGACACAGAGATCAGAGCAGCCCTAGAACAAGCCCCGCAGCAGTTTCACGCAGGTGAGAGTCTTGACCAATGCATCCCCGAGCCATCTGGGCATACATGCATGTACAGAAATGTATATTACATAAAGTTACATATTTGTGGGTAAAAGTCTATGTGTATAGATATAAGTCTATTCAAAATTCAGGGGATAACAAGTAAGATGAAATGAATCTACATAAAATGGAAACCCCACATATTTCATATAGATAGATACACCCAAAGGCCACATGCACAGATATGTCAGATTTGATGCCTCTCTAAGACTTTACTTGCAACTACCAGGAGACTGGCTTATTTGTACGCCTTGCTACCACAAGACAACATTAAGACTTACGGATTACGATGACTGGTCTTCCTTTATATAAGAGAGAGACCGCTCGGTGCTCTCTGTATATGCAAACTACATATACCAGATTTTGCATAAACGCACAAAACGGATAATCATCATATTAATAAATAGCGTATCAGAAAAAATCATTCAGCTGTCCACTAATGCTCTGCATAATGAAAAGTGACAGAAATTTTACTTCGTTCTCTATCAGGCTAACTGCAAAATGAAAAGAGAGAAAAAGGTTTTGTCTTGCAGCTCAAACAGCCATTTAATATCTAACCAGCGTAGTGCACTTTTGGTGCTGCACTGGAAGGAAAGTTGACTTTACCCCTTTGACATTGAACTTTCACATTGTGATTACGTGGTTCCTTATTCATGGAAATAACATTCTAACCATTGAATATATGGTAATTAAACCCCATTAACGTTGTTAAGTAAGCAATTTGAAATGCTTTATCTGGTATGGTTCCTCAGTGGGCTGACAGTAATTTTTCTGTCTGATGTAAATATGCACGTAGTCTCAGTTACACTTCTTCCCTAAACCTCAGAACCACCACGCACAAATGTTCACTACGTAAATGGTTTTGATGAATCCAACAGGACTCACACTGCTAAGGACTCTTTACACAATTAAAAATTTACAAGATTATAATTTTTTTCCTTGAGAAGCCCAGAACAGGGAGGCCCTTGAGTCTGGCTCTGCTGAAATCAAGGCAGGGCCTGATAGGGGAATTCTACTGGGAGAAAACCTGCTCTCATAGCTATAGCCATGGCAGGTCTTTCACAGGGATGGCTGTCTCTTGGGTTTGGACAACACCCGGCTGGATGGTTCAGATCACAGCAGGAATCTCATGAGCCTTTACCAAGAGAAGAGTGTTAGCAAAGCTATGGATATGCTTCAGCTTTAAGCTCTGAAGCCAACAGAATGAACACCAACGTGTGAAACCAAAGGCACTGCTAAGCACCTGCAGGATCAGTGACAGAATTTCCAAAGTGAGTGAAGTGACTGTCTCCCTGGACAGAGTAATGTGAAATCTCTCGTGATGATCTGTTTCAGTCAGAGCTTGTTTTAATCACAACAGTTTTGATGTGGGTTGGACAAACCATACAAGTCTGGGTGGCCGCCCTGCCGATGAAATCCCACAGCCTGCTGCCTCCTGCTCCCCAGACCCATGCCCCTTTTGAGCTCTGCTTGTAGCTCTCTTAGGGCTTTTGGGGCTCTCCACCACCCCCGCCAGGCTGGGGGACAACTCTTGGGAGGCGGTCTGCCTCTTAGAAAAGAGGAGGAGATGAAGGCAAGCGCAGCCATGAGCTTTTTCCTCCTCTGCCCGTAAGAAGGGGTGAGCTCATGCCTGCATTACCTGGTGGCACTTTGCCAGGAGGCAGGGCAAGTTGGAGATGCGAAGTGAAAGCCAAACATCCATCCCAGGTGATTTTACCCTGGATTGTTTAATTTGTTGGCCAAACCCATGAGACTCATAAAGAAATCATAAAAGCTGCTAATTGCTCAGTGGGGATTTTCTGAATCTGTTTGTCTTTAATTCTAAGCAAATTATGCTTTACTGGAGATTAATGACAAAACAAGGAAAGGCCCGGTTATATCTACTTCTGGGAAGCCCCAGTGACACCAGTGATAAATCGCTAGCATTGACCATTCACCGTGTAGCTGCTGGCTAAAGCTGGTTCTAAACAGCTGCAGATTGTATAAACAGAAGGCAAATAGAAAAAAACCCAAGGTTGTTAGATGGAGTTCTGAGTCACTCCCTATTTTCTTCTAATTAAAAAACTTAACATGCATATCCTATCTATATATATATGTATGTGTGTACATATGTGTACATACATACATGTTATAATACATGACACCCAGGGGAAAGTGAGGTTCACTATCTGTGAGATAGCATAGGAACACAGACATTGTCTTCCTAAAAACCAAAACCTCTTTTGCTCCCACAGAACAGAGCCCTAAAACTACCAGTAACTGAGTCGCCATGTCCTTCAGGGACAGTGCAACAAGCTCTGTCGCTGCCGTTTGTTTAGTATTAGGCAAGTAAGAGTTTAAGAGGTCTGGGACTGAATGTGTAAATCCAATTTTTCAGCTCCCTTTTGAGAAAAGGGACAGCAGACTGAAACAGTGGTTTTATTGCTGCTCTTGTTTTAATTTTTGATTTTGACAATGCTAAATATTTTTCACTTTTCTAAATAAGGTAATGAAATCTGCAGTAAGCCAAAATTTAAATTGTTGAATTAATTTATAATTTTTTGCTGAGTAAGGGATGAATGCTTTTAGTTATGGGCTGTGAGAATCCCCTCGCTGAGCTGCTGCTTCAGCCATACTATGAGGGAGATTGGGACTATCCCCCAGATATACCTGATGCAATAGCTTCAAGAAGAAGAGAAAAAAGCTTGGCTTTTGAGGTGGAACAGTTTGGGCTAAGTTTGAGGTACACTGAAACACTTTTTTGGAGGAAACTGCCAAGAGCAAGGGAAGCCAGAACCTCACGCCTCTCTGATGGCAGCTCAGAGTGACCGTGGACTGCAGAAGAGTGAAGCGGTTCCCTGTTCCCAGGCATTAACTCTTCACATGAACACCAGATACAATGAGAGAGGATTAACGGGTCTGATCTTGCATGCCTCTTGCATACAGCTATGGTCCCCCTCATTTCATATGAATATGGATGTTACAAGGACAGCAGACTTGGGAATTAAATTAAATAGGTATCCTCAAGCTCTGCATCTGCCTCAAGTACTGACACTAAAAGAAAGACACTGGAGGCTAAAACACTAACACATTTAACCCAGCAGCTGCATTTTGGAGCTCTTAACTCAGGTTTTTCAAGATCATACATGAGTGGAAAGATGAAGATGAAATGACTCACCATCACCATCTGCTGAGGTGCAACCACTTTCCCCAAAAGTGGTGTGAAGAAACAAGATGAAAATGCTCAATACTGTACTCGTCTGTGTCATCCTGAGCATGCTGCATGTGTGCAGTACGTGTGTGTGTGAAACCCATGCTCACTTCCTTTATACCAGACGCAGAACAAACCCATTGCCTGATAAAGAGACCGCAGGCAAGGGGAAATGTAAACATGCCGACAAGGATGACTAGTGGCAGAGAGCAGGAAGCCAGCATGAAGATATGTGCAGAGCTTTTACTTTGAAACACGCTTCCCATTTCAAAACTAAGGACTTCCTGGATCAGGCCCATTGGGCCAAATCTGGTCAAGTCCAGTGGGTTGGGAGGACATTTCATGGACAGTGGTCCTGGCTTGGCCAGTGGGATTTTTTGCTGCTGATATCTCTGAGAGCATGGTTTAGTCCTCTCATCCACTCTTCTCTCTACGGAGGTACACAGGTCCAAGGGAGAAAAATCTGCCAGCTACGAAACACGAAGCATGATTGCTGTTATTTATTCTTTAAATGTTGGCATCAAAAGAAGCGTGGACAGCAGGTCGAGGGAGGCGATTCTGCCCTTCTGCCCTACTCTGGTGGGACCCCACCTGGAGTACTGCATCCAGCTCTGGAGCTCGCAGCGTAGGAAGATCATGGATCTGTTGGATTTAGTCGAGAGGAGGTCACAAAGATGATCAGAGGGCTGGAGCACCTCTCCTAAGAACATAGGCTGATGGAGTTGGGGTTGTTCAGCCTGGAGAAGAGACCTTGTTGTGGCCTTTCAATATATAAAGGTGGCTTATAAGAAAGATATAGAGACACATTTTACTGGGGCCTGCAGTGACAGGACAAGTGCCAACAGTTTTACACTAAAACTAAAAGAAGGTAGATATAAATTGGACATAGGGAGGAAATTTTTTCTATGTGGGTGGTGAGACACTGGAACAGGTTGCCCAGAGAAGTTGTGGAAGCCCCATCCCTGGAAGTGTTCAAGGCCAGG
This sequence comes from Stercorarius parasiticus, assembly GCA_013396915.1. Taxonomy (NCBI): domain Eukaryota; kingdom Metazoa; phylum Chordata; class Aves; order Charadriiformes; family Stercorariidae; genus Stercorarius; species Stercorarius parasiticus. The sequence continues at coordinate 41,685 of VWZL01004883.1, forward strand.
CTGGATGGGGCTTTGAGCAACCTGGTCTAGTGGGAGGTGTCCCTGGCCACAGCAGTGGGGTTGGAACTAGATGATCTTCAAAGGTCCCTTCCAACCCAAACCAGTTCGTGATTCTTTGAAGTCCCAAATAAGGCAATGCTGACCCAGAAAAGCTGTGATTTAAAATATTAATCCTGCAAAACCTAGATCCTGAGAACAAAGTGGCACATCTCTCATTTTTTCAGGCTTTGGACAAAGCAGAGTCAGAAAGCAGAAGACAAAGAGGTGTTAAATGTTTCCTTTACACACTTTCTGTGGCTGTATACACCAACGCACCCTAGAGCGTAATGCAGGGCCAGGTACACGGCTGACTGATGTGGCTAACTACAAGTGAGCTGAAGACCTGAAAGAGAAAAGCGAGCTTGGCACAGCCCCGGCTGCACCAAAAAAGCTTTATATCGGAGGTGTAAAGGAAGCCAAGGGCAAAGTTGGTAAAAATGCCCAAGTAAACAGAAAAATGATGACACTATAATAAGGAAACTCAATATGGAAGCCACAGAAGCTTTTTCATTTGCAAGGAAATAATTTAAACCGCTCACCAAAATGATGAAATCTCAGCCCTCATGTCTAGAAAAGTGTCCTGCTTGCCAGGACATCAGGGACTGTCCTCCAGTGTCACTTGTTGCCCTGAGCAGGGTAGACAAGGGAGCGTTTCTGGGTTTCCCTGCTCTGTTTTAATGGGAAGAAATGCCTCCCTTTCTACAAAAGATCAGCAAGGCTGCCAGGAAGATGAACATCTCCCATACCTGTGTCAAGTCCCTCGTTGTGGTAGGACCCTGAGGCTCCCCATCAAAACACTCCCTGAAGGTGCACAAAGCCTATGTAGATACAGAAAAATGGATTTGGATTCATTGGTCAATAGGTAGGTATTTACAGTATACACTCCTATGTCAGAGCTTTTCATGCTTTGCTCCCATCTAGCCGGTGAAGAGCATGGTTCATCTCATCCTAACATACACGTTCAAAAGATGAAACCTAAACTCCTAACCACATTTATTTCTCTCTATTGAATTCAAAGAGAGACCAAGGTGAGGTGGGGGGTAGATGTCTGCTTGGCAGATCTCTACGATACCTCTCACTCACAAACAGAAGGGGGACATGCCAGGCCACAGCGTCCACCCATACAAAGGAGAGCAGGAGCTGGACATGGCACCAGGGCCAAGGAGCCACTGAAGACAGCAGCACCATGGCCTGACTGACCCTCGCTGAAGAGCTTGACTCCACTTACAGAATTATTTCATCATAGAATCACAGAATGGTTTGGGTTGGAAGTGACCTTAAAGATCATCTAGTTCCAACCCCCCTGCCATGGGCAGGGACACCTCCCACTAGATCATGTTGCTCAAAGCCCCATCCAACCTGGTCTTGAACACCTCCAGGGGTGGGGATGGACTTCACCGGGCAACCTGTTCCAGTGTCTCACCACCCCATAGGGAAAAATTGCTTCCTGATACCTAATCCAAATCTACCCTCTTCCATGTGAAGCCATTACCCCTAGTCCTATCACTATATGCCCTTGTAAAAGGTCTCTCTCCAACTTTCTTGTAGGCCCCCTTCAGATACTGAAAGGCCACAGTAATGTTTCCCCAGAGCCTTCTCTTCTCCAAGCTGAACAACCCCAACTCTCTCAGCCTGTCTTCGTAGGTGAGGTGCTCCAGCCCTCTGATCATCTTCATGGCCCTCCTCTGGATTTGCTCCGACAGGTCCACATCCTTCTTGTACTGAGGAGTCCAAAGCTGAATGTGATACTCAAGGTGGGGTCTCACCAGATTGGAGTAGAGGTGCAGAATCACCTCCCTCAACCTGCTGACCACACTTCTATTGATGCAGCCCAGGATATGGTTGGCCACCTGGGCTGCAAGTGCACATTGTTGGCTCATGTTGAGCTTCTCATCAACCAACACCCTGGGGGTCACTGCCCCATTCACATGATATCCCTTCAAAAATACACTCTTTCAGAGGCTGGAGTCAGCTGGTGGGACTTTATGAGTAGCTAGTCATCATCCCTCCCTCCTGAGTTTCCTATGCTCTACCCAAATTCATTGAAGCCAAGCTCGAATCAATGAGATTGGGTCCTGGTGACTTCACATCCCTAAGGCCTACCCCTAGCTTGCTTTAGGAGAGTTTATTTAAGTATTTTAGGACCTGGTTTAATAATATTCAGTATCATATTATTCTAGAAACCCTCAGGCTAAATTCTACCTCATTTTCAGCCAGAAATTAAGGAGGGCTCTCCTGTGCAAACTGATCGCTACCCGGAAATGACACCTTCTCACTTTAAATTTGTCTTGTTTATAATTGAGTGGGCTATCACTTTGATCTTTTTTTTTCTTTTTTCCTGTTTCAGCTGTAGCAAACTAAAAGACTTTTCAGACATAATATTTTGGTTGAACCTGAACAATCTTATTATCAGAGCTGTGCCTCTCAGGGGATTTCCATGTTGTCATAGCTGCATTTTGTCTGGGTGGGGAAACAAGGGACCACAATGAAAAGAAAAAAAACTAGTATAGAGAAAAACCCTGAACCAAAAGTACATTTTGTTTTACTTCTCGGTCTCCGCTTCAAAAGTTGTTTGATTTCTAAGATGTATTTGAGTCCATCAGTCTCACCTTGTCGCCTTCCTCTCATGCCCCGGAGATAGGAAATCAAATCTGTGAGAGTTTAAACCTTAGAGCAGCTGAAGTGTTAGTAACCAGGAGAGGCTGAAAGAATACTGGATTACTTTTCATTTGCAGTAAATTTACACTGCTTCTGCCTCCTAATTCAGGGTTACACACACACACACAAAAGAAAAAACAGTTTAAACAGGAAAGACTTTTGATGGTCCAGCAAAAACATACCTGTATTTCATTGGTCTGCCAGCTTTCTTTGGGTCCCAACACTCTGCTTTGGAACTTCTGAGTCACTCTAGACATTCTTATATCTTAGGCTGTCAACAAAGTCCAGGTTACAACCCCTATGACTGGGGAAAGCAATTTTTTCAGTGCTCTATGGTTCACAAATATGTGCTGTCCATGTGTTGTATCAGCTCCTCAGCACTTCCTGCTGACCACTCCATACGATCCAGTGCCTTCTTGGATTATCACTTGTGTTGCATCTATCGAAAATAACTAACCAAGCACATCACTCACAAATTAGCATTTCTGTTTGCTTCTTACACGATTTGTTCACTTGTTTTTTATTCTCCTGAGGACACAAAAGTCTGTTTTGAGTCTGGTTTGGCTCCAAAAAATGCAAAAAGATTCTGCACATATGCTAGATTTAAGTCTGCTTAGACAGATGAAGTTCGTAGACCCCAACCTTCTACCAGCTCCACTTTTCGGACATTCCAGTTCTGGGAGATCCCAGAGCATCTGTGGGAGCTGAGTGAAGCACTCCAGACACAGTGTGCTGCACTGGAAACAGGTCATGCAGACACCGATGGTTGAAGGATATAGGCATCCTTGTGTTTGAGGAGCTCAACTGGTGTGTCCTAGTCAGATCTCCATGGGTAAACACATGGCCCAGCTTGGGACTGGGAGGGAACTTTTCTCATGTTCAGAAAATTTGGCAAAAGCTGTTGGACTTCTTGGCCCTCTCTATGGCATGGGGGTTTTTCTGTTCCTTGGGCTGTTAATAAATGATCTCATTGCATCGCAGAACAAAGGTGCTGATCCCTCTGCCTGACCTGACCTGACCCGCTCTGCACTGCTCTGCAAAGATGTGAGGAGCTGGAGGAGAGGCACAGTTCCCTTCCCTTCTATGGGCCATGGTTCCTGATTCAAGATGGCTTTTTAACACCTGTTTAGGTCCGTCCTCCTTCAATACAATATTTTATTTGCGCATAACTTTAACATGTTTCCGAATCCCATTAAATTAAAGCTTCAAGAAAAAATATCCTAAACACCATTTAAAAAAAATCTGCCATAGGATTTGTTTAGATTATTGCCAGAAAGACAAACTGGGGCATTCATGCAACTCTGAAGCAGAATTTATGAAATTCAATAAACACTTGAAATCAAGATGTTAATATCCATCTTTGTAAGTTACAGGTTGGTGCCTAGACTAAAAAATGTGATTATTGCCATGGTTATTATTACTTTTTATTGTTGTTGTTAGCAAAGAATTTGGTAAAGTTAAGGCAAGTAATAAACCAGAATCTCATTAGAACATGTATAAAAAATATACACAAAAAGACTTCATACTTAGATTATTTTTTTTTTTAACCAGATAAGCCAGGAAGCAGAAATCTCTTCAGCTGTGAGGAGGAGGAGTTCTACATAAAAAAGGGGTTCAGAATCTTCTTTTTTGTTGCTTTCTGACATTTCTTGCTCTGACCTGCTTTGAAAACTTAGTTCCATGTCTCTTTTCCCTGTTGGAGACACCATCTCCTCAGCTGAAGGACTTCATGTTAGCCTCAGGCTGCTTTAAGAAGTGTTTTGTTGTCCCAAGAGCAGGAGCATGTGGGAGTCAGCATTGCTTAAGACAACATTGCCATGGACAAAACTTGAAGCCTTGGGTGGGGAGAGAGAGGGAGGGAGAGACAGCGTAGACACAGCTGCTACTCAGCTGAGAAACCAGGTCTGGTAAGAGTGTTGGAAAGAGTGAAACCCTGAGATTAAATGGATTTACTGTGGAAGTTATTGTGCTTTCCTTATCACCAAATCACACTGGTCAGCAGAGTATGAGAGCAACGCAGGGTGGAAGATGCATAGTTTGTCACCACATTGTCCTGAAGAAAGGAAAGCTGTATGTAACAGAGAGCAGCAATTTTTGTTGATTTGAACTTAGTTTGAGGTTTTGATGCTTAAAATTACTGCTTTGAAATTTCTCCTCCAGGACTCATTAATTGGCACCATATTAACAGTAAGACCCATCATACTGAGGGAAGAATATAGAAAAGTTAGAAAAACATTACTGGGTGAAGAGTGAAGCAGGAGGGACTGGTGTGCACTTTTGTTGGTCATTCAAATACTATGAGCTAAGACTCCGAAACTACAGGACAGGCTAAAAAAGGTGATTTTTGTTTTCCCCCTAGGTAACAAATACAGCAAGAGCAGTAACAAGAACAGTGATATTAATATTAATAATTCTGGACTTCTTTTGTTTGCTTGCTAGTTTCTAAGCCTTTAGAGTGCTTACGATAATATTTTCAGCTATTCTCTACAACAACTTTAGTCAAAGCATAGTTAAAGAAATGAAGGCTTAGATTGTCTTCACATTATTTTTTTTAGGTCTTAAAGAAACATATAAACTGCAAGACTCACTTATGAGATCTGGCAGGAGAGCACCTGCCGTAAGACCACTATACTTGCTCAACAATGTTTTTCAAGCACAATGCCGGGCCAAAACCCTGACATTTTGGTGACGATGAAGCATTTTGTGAATGTATTTTAATCTGACTCCTGCAACTTTCAAATTTAAACATGTTTGAATTTTCTTTCTTTTTAATGAATTTGGTTTTAGAATTTCCTTTAGTTTAAAAATTTGAATTGTAAAAACTGATTTCATTTCAGTTGAATACATTCTTTAAGAATCTGCTCACAACAGCTGTGGCTGCTTTTGGATATTTAATATTTAGCCATTGTGTTCCTGCGTGCAAACCCCATTGCAGAAATTAAAGCCAAAGGGAGGTAGGAGCCTCCATTTCAATGTATGACTGGTCCATGACAAGGACCTGGACTCTTTTGTAAGTCCCAGATGAAAAGCAAGCATAGACCTCAGCAAACAGGACAAAGGGAAGGAGTGAATGGAGGCAACATGATGACATATCCCTGTAAAATTGAACAGATGGACAGAAACCGTCTTGAGGGAGCTGAGGCTGTCAGCATGTGCGAAAGAGGATGAGGAACCTGAAGTAGCATTTGTAATGTTTACGTTTAATGTTCTCTGGATGTGGGGCTTTGCCACCACCAGGCAAATGTCAGGGAGGGGGGCAGGGAGGGAGGGGAGGTGTGCACCCAGCAGGCAGTGCTGGCATCAGGGTGTCAAGCATGCCCTTACTTCTCCTGTTGCCTCCCACTTGGGCAGGCACAGGATCCACATCTGCCTGGGCACACTGCAGTAGGCAAGTACTGCCAGAACCTTTGGTAAGAGCTGTTATGAAGCTGGACAAAAGTGGAAGCTGAAACTTCAGGGAAAAAAGCCGGTGTTGATCACAGGTGGTGGGTCAAAGCCAGGATGCCCATGGTCCCAAAGGAGCTGGAGTAAGGTGGGATGGAAAGGACCACGGCTGCCGTGCTGAGTGTCCTGCTCGTGGGCTGTCCCTGCCAATGTTTGTCCCCTCGTGCCATGTCCATGGGTTTTGTGCTGCAGCCCTTGAACGCTGACCCCACCGTGGCTGGGTCCATCAGCCCTGCACTCGGAGACAGGGACGAGCCCTTGGGGAGATGCAAGTCCTCTCCTCAAGAGTTGGGCTTTTAGGTTTCTACACCAAGGTTTTGGGTTTCTAAACCAGGGTTTGTGCTGTTTGGGTGGATGCGAAGTGGACTTGGATGGCAGCTTGTGTTGATGGGTCTGCTGAAGGAAACCTTGAATATCGGCATAGATTCCCTTTTCTTCTTCTTGCACATCTCAGTATGTATTGGTCTTCCAGTGGCTTAACCAGTAGCATTGAAAGGCCAGCTACAGCCATACCTACTGTTAGCCACAGGGATAATGGAATTTAAAATTAGCATGGTTGACTGTACCTTCATCAGTAAGGCTGAACTCATTAAAATATTCTTAAAGACTGTTTTTTAAAAAACATTTAGAATGCTTAAGTGAATGAGGACTAGATAAACATGAGATAACGAAAGGTCACAAAAGAGAGTAATTTAAATGTATTTACACTTAAATATATTTTAAAATATCTTTCCTGATATGAAACCTACCTAGAAGTAGAGGAACTGAGAAAAACATATAAGAAAATGAAATTGCAACTGAAAAAAACGTATTGTAAATAGATATTATTAAAGGTAACAAGGAGATATATAATTAATGCGATTTGGTTTGGCACAAATTATGTGCATGGAGATGTTTACCTGTTTAAAATGAATTATGTTTATGTCACATGAATTAAATAGGAGTAATGTTCAAGATATCATTAAATTGAGACACTTCATGCCAGAAAACCACAGGAAAATATGTGATCAACCTGAAAGATTATCCTCCATTTTAAATATGAATGTAGGGGTGGGGATAAATAATTACACATTTTCTCCCCGTTCATTGTGCCTGATTAGTCAGGAGGAAAATAAATGTGTGGGTAAGACACTAATTGCAAAGGGACATGAGCAAGCTGTGATAGTGGCAGAGCTGCCATGCAGATTTGTGATCATCCTGTCATTAGTGAACATTTCAAAGCCACCTAGTGATGGTTTCACATTTTTCACATTTGGAAATGGAGAAACTCCATCAGATTTCAAATGCTGCCCAGCATAACACAGGACCCATTCTCCAGGCTTGCTCTCAGCCCAGCTACCAGCAACAGGCTCCACTCTTCCCCCCAGGTCATTCAGAAAGTCTCTTTCTTTCTGTCTCTGCAAAGGCCTGCTGCTGTCTGCTTTCACTTCCTACATTCCTGCTCCAAAGTCCCCATTCACTGGCTTGCTCCCATTCCTACCATCTCTCCCTGCTCCTCATGCTGCACCTTTCCCTTTGGCCAGGAGTACCTCGGGGGCAGAGCTGCTCTTCCCCGCTGGCTGCCCCAGGCAGGGTGCCATAACCATCACCACAAGTCAAACAGCCAATGCTTCGCCCTGCTCCTGCCAGGGCAGAGCACAAAGAATGATCTTCAGCCACCAAAATATAAGACATGAGCTACCGAAATAATTCAGACCTGCTGGCCACCTCCTTCACCCCAAGGGAAAGGTTCTTATCTGCTTCGTATTTTTTGTTTAATTTTTAAAAGGCTCCTTATCCATGATGATCAAAGCAGACTAAAAACCCAAACTGAATACAATTCGCCTTTCTTTCTCTAGAGGATTAAATTGGTCTTTGTCAACAATGTAAAAATAAGAAAGGTGACATAGGACTGAAATCTAGAGCACGGTGTCTGCTCAACTGAATGCTTCAGGTTAGGAGTCCAGCAGGTCTACAGGGCACAACAGAATACTGATTGACAGATTATTATTATTTTTATTATTATTATTATTTAATTAATTATTATTATTTTCTACATGGCAATTCTTTTTGAGGGATTGCTGTGTCACTGTAGTGTCTAATGTGCAGCAGCATGGGAATAACAAGCGTTTCCATCTCTCCTTCACTTTACACCGAGGCATATCAGCAAAAAGACCAAAGAAAAAGGGAATTTCATCATAGCAATACGGAGGAAATGTAAGAAAGAAAACAATCTGATTCAGTGAGAATTTCGTCCTAGCTGAAATGGAGAACTGACTGCAGGGTACAGCCAAAAAAATTGCTCCCAAATATGCTGACCTTTCAGTGTAATACGGAAACTGAACCCTCTGGCCCAGCAATATTCTCAGTTTACAGTCCAATGAAGATTAGAGGTTCATGCATGGCCTCAAATGCCATAGAGCTGTAGATACAAAAGCTGGATGCTATATAGCAGTATTAGCATACAGTTCTGATTCACCCAATTTACTGTAATGGGAGGTGAGATTAGATGGATTCTGAATCAGCACAACCATATCACCACCGCGGTTCACTCTTAGATCCAGACGAGGTGTCTCCAGCCCATGCTGCACGGGGCACTGTGGGTGTAACCTGAGGTTTTACAAGGCAGAACAGGCTATCATGATGATGTGGTCTGCTCTGCAGCACAACACTGTCCAAAGAATATCACTCTCTCAACCCTTTATCACTTTTATTTGTGATGCCTGAGTTATTACGTTTGGCTTGAAGTGGAGGAACAACTCTACCCGTGAAAATTAGCTGTGCTTATCATTCAAGTTGTACATGTAAACTTGTCTAAATCCGGCTGCCAGTGAGCAGATCTTGTCTGCTTTTGTTTACAAAAGTGAATTATCAGAAATCCTTTCCCATGCAGATAATTGTAGTCAACCATGAAATTATCATTTTATCATGTTTTTGAACAAGTAAACTAAATCTAGGGCTTTAAACCTCTCACTCAGTAAGACAGGTCTTCCTGACACCAAATTTTCCTTCAGCTTTTTCCTGAAGTGCTCAGAACCAGACACAATACTCTAATAACAGCCTCACTAATCCCTGCATGCAGGGAGGGATATCATCATCATTGCAGTTCGCCGCACCCTGGTGCTTGCCCATTCTGGATCACAACGGTTGTTTTAACTGCTGCGTCTACTGGTATCGCCTGCTGAGTCACATGGACACAGTCTTACCTGACTTCATTTTGGAACCATTACTTCCCTGAACTCAGATCTTTATCCAATAAAAGCAATGAGAGAGTGCAAACACTGACCATATGATATACAAAAGCCGAGCTCTGGGAATGTGAGGCTGCTGTTGAGGGCACCTGCTTCAGTCAGGTCCACTTGGGACTCTAATTGCTTAATTTCATGGGTTCGTTACATGCCTTGCTCACATGCCTTCCCTACCAGCTGCAGTCAAACCTCACAGCTGCTTGGTCATCCTGACTGGGCTGCCCACCATGGGCTGAAGGGCCGTCATCGCAGTTAAAAAGAGATAAGTCTTATTAGGGAATACATTAGGGAATACATTACCCAAAGTGGTTCCAATGAACAAAGCAAGGATCGTCATTCTTTCCAATTTCCTCACTATGGCTTAAGGGAGATGTTGCCTACATGGAAGGAGTGGAAGAACCAAAATAAAAGGAGGGGTGGAAATCATTGTGCATGGGGAGCAGTGGAAAGGCAGCTCTCGTTGCCTGCAGGGGCAGCACAAGCAGGACAAGGTGACCTGCAGTGGGAGGACTCACCCTTCTTATGCTCTCCTGAATGACCAGCGTGGTGCTTGTGGAGAAGTTTGCCAGGATCTGTGCAATGTCAGCATCACAAGAATGGGAGCCATCCCTGGAAGTGTTCAAGGCCAGGCTGGATGGGGCTTTGAGCAGCCTGGTCTAGTGGGAGGTGTCCCTGCCCATGGCAGGAGGGTTGGAACTAGATGATCTTTAAGGTCCCTTCCAACCTGAGCCATTCTATGACCCTATGACGATTCTATGATTTTATGAAGGCAAAAGCCTGACCGGGTTTTGGGTCTCTGCGCATAGACATGGTGCAGAACATACCGCCCTGAGGTTATGCCTCCTTGTAATTTAAGGGCTAACAGCACTTACAGTATTACAGGGCTTTTCCCTTGCTGTGGGTGCAGCACAGCCCAAGAAGGAGCTTTCTGTTCTCTATTCACCTCACTGAACAATTTAAGCTCCACTCGCCAAGAGCTCTTTGCAGTCGGCAGAGGTCCATGCGCTGCCGGAGGACTCGAGGGGTCAGGGGGTTCCCCTTCCTCCCCAGCTCCCGCAGCACCTCCCTTCGTGCACTCTGTCTTGCACAGCATCAGCTGTCCGTTTCTAGCATCACACAAAGCTGATTTGTCTCCACTAAAATGCGAGTGGGAAAGGTCAGTATGTGCTGGCTCTTACTGTCGACCATGTGTGTGGATTAACATCACGTACTGCTGTCTGGACTTGTGGGGATAGCCCTGAGTTTTGTACATAAGATAGCATTTTTATCTTAGCTTTCACCCCACGGTGGGTTATATGCAAGGAGTCTTGCCTTAAAAGTCAAGGAAAACGTCAAAGCCGAGTCAGAAATCGCTCCCAGTCGTATGAACCTGTGCCAAGGCCTTATATGAAAGTGAAGGTGAAGCAACGCTGGTGAAAAAGAGTAAACATGGATTGCTGGCAGGTTAAGCTTAAGGCTGTAAAGGCCTTACTGCTTAAAGGCTGCCCAACCTTTCAGTGACCTTGGCCCGAGGTGGAGTTTGTAACAAAACATGAAAACAGGCATAACCTCCCCTAGTTTCACTTTTCAAGGCAAATGCTGCAAGCCCAGCCTCGGCGCAGCCCGAGTGCAACTGCCAGGGCAACCACCGGCGACAAGGTGTTGGTGTTCACAACCAGAACGTTCTGTAAGCCTGCACTGAATCACCTCGCCTTGGAAAAGAAAAGACAAGAAAGGGAAGAAAAAACAGGGAGGGAAACAAAAATTTGAATATCGAGTAGCCAAAGAGAAAAAACAAACCACAACAGACACCAGCTGCTGAAACGTGCATTTGTTGCAACCCAAGATTCAGTTAGGAAAGTGATCAATAAGGTACTAAGTACAACAGAAAATAAAAGGATGGCTCTGGCCATGGACTTGTGGATGGGGCAGTGGTACTGTTAGTGTCCACTAATTCTCCCTGCCATGAAGTAGAAAGGGAATTCATGAAGTGCCTACTTCTTTTCTCAAGCAGACAATGGTGAAAACCAGGGGAGAGCTGATGGTCTGGGACCTCTGCTTTCCACTTGCCACAGCACAGCTGGCTGGAGGAGCTGAGCCGGCGCAGTGAGGGAAACCACCCCCGTCTGGGCACTGAAGGAGAGCAGGAAAGGCCAGGGGCTGAAGTGGACACAGGAACACTGAGACAATGGGCCTTCCGCCCAGCTGGCATTGCTGCCTGGTACAAGGCTAGCCAGAAGTCACGTGCATCCAATCCCTTCTTGCAAGCTGCTCCAGTAAGGTTATTACTATGCTCTAAACAATATGATAAACTCACTGAAGTGCAACATCAGCGTTCAAACATTCCCATGTCATGACATATGCTATCCCTCATTCCCAGAAACTGTGCTGTATGGCCACACCTTCACTTTGGCAAACTGAGGTCATCTTCAGCATTTGCATTTCCTTCCTTGAATGTTTCCAGTCCCTGCATATTTAGTTTCCCTTCCAGTCTCAGATCCAGTAGATTTTAGTAAACTTTGCTCCTCAGACTCAGCCACACTTGAAGGAAAGCCAGAAGAAGTTTAAGCTGCGGGATGCTGTAACTACTGAGAAACGGGAGCGTATGGTGAGATCCTCCACAACCACAGATAGACAGATACACCACTTAGTGGTTCGAAATCATTATGTTAATGTGTACAGTGTAATGTTATAATTCCATATGCAAATTTTATCACCCTTATAACATCAGTGAAGATTTTTTTAGTGCTTGCCAATCCTTCGCTTATTTACTTCTCCCACTAACAACTTTTTTTTGCGTGCTAAAGCACTCGGTGTTTGGGTATGCTCATGTGAACTGAACTTTGCAGGGACAAGGGAGTTGCGTTGCGAATGCTACTGAAATCATAGCGTCGCACTTCCTCAGCTGTGACATTTAAATTTCTCAGCTTTCTGATTATTGCAGAGAAAATAAATTTCAAAGTGTCATCTTCCAGTTTACCTCCCACTCTAGGAAAAGATTTTCAAAGTAATAAAGTAAAAGAGAGGGAAAAAAATCTTTTCAGTGGGATTTGTGCTTCTCAGTCACTGGAAAGCTTTTGAAAATCCCACGATAAGCCTTTAGTTACCTAATATTTGTCCTGACTTTCACAGCTGCTCAACATCCTAGATTGATCTGTTAGAAGTTGGTCATTACCTCTAAATATTTGACTATGTGTTTGAGTAAGTTAAAATGGATTGCTGACTTTACTGAACTATTTTGGAAAGTACTGTCCATAGTTTCTTCTGCAGAATAGTATTTCCAAGGCAGTTGCTGCTGACAATTTTCATTCCACTTTACAGCCCCTTTGCCTAACTACAGGGCTGCATAGGGCGGTTTTATTGATTACTGTGTATTGGCATTCAGCAGTTACGGGAAAATGTATGTATAACATTTTGGACAAATGCCCAGAACTGGGAGTGGTTTTATGTTGACTAATTTGGGACTTAGGCTATGTACAAGGAGTACTGATTTCCTTCTACAAAGAAGTCAGGAAAGGATTTGCAATAGATAGAAGCGGACGTTCGTTTGAAGTGCTAGCATTGCTAAGTACAGTTTTAAAGGCATGCAGAGGTTGCAGTCATTCCCCCCTTCCCAGGGCGGGTTGGCTGCAAAGGTCCTATGTTTGTTGCAGTTACCTTCAGCCCCACAGCAAAGAGGATGTAGACAACATCACAAACACGCTTTGTAAAAGCAAAGTGGAATCAAGCTATTTACAGCACACTGATTTGGGGCTATTGATAACAAAAGCCACAAAACCTTAATTTTTAAGATAAGTCAATATTAGCTTCATTTCACAGAGAGGAAACCCACTCTGCAATGTGAACTATGAATCCTGGCAACATCCTGATCCTTTAGCAGCCTTTTTTGTTCACTTGTGCATCGAATTCAAATACCTGAAGAGGATCAGAAATTTGGAAGAGGAATTGAACACTGTTGGTTAGGAAAGCAGATTGGAAAGAGCAACAACATTTTAACAGAGCTGCATGGTTTGGAGTACTTTGTACTTCTGCCCTACTGGAGACTTAATGAAAGCAGACTCATTAGCAGTAATTAGTAGCTGAAGGCACTAAATGAATGACTATGCATTTCTAGTGAAGTCATGGGAACTGCCAAACTGAGTTTGGGAAAGTCAGGATTTTAACCAACCACAATGTTACATCATGAAAAATGATTTAATGTTACTTAGAAAGTAATAACAATAACAGTAACAAAACCTTTCATTTCTGCTCCCTTTTGAAACCACAGAAAGGCTGTACCAAAAAAAAAAGTGACTTCTTGATCTTGAGAAATTGTGATTTGCGCTTTTATGTTGTCTTCACTTTATTTTCTCTAAAATCGTTCACCCATGTAAAACCGTAATGTGAACTCTGGGTTTAATGAAGTAGCTGAGAACAGCAGCAGGGGATGTAGGGTGGGAAATACTCTGTGAATCAGAACAGCACACAGGCACGTTCCGTCTCTGCCACAAATATGCAGCTTTGGGTCCTGTAGGTATGCCGAATCTGTCCCAGGCACCTTTGCTATCTAGCAGTGGTTTACTCTGTCACAGAAGTGGTATTTTAACAAACACATGCAGAATCTTGAAGTTTCCTGACAATTGCCTCATATGCACATACAAACGAGAAAATGGTGTTCAGATAGGAAGCTATCAAAAAACTTTGTTTTCCTGTTTACATAGCAGAGCCAATACTTATAGCTTGAAAATTTATTATAGTCCTGAATACTATTAAAATGTTCTTAGTATATAAAAATTACCAACGCTTCATGTGCACTGAACACCTGAAGTCTTCTGTTCCAAGGTAAGAGCACGGAGCTGATGAAACAGGGGATTCAACGACAGCTCACAACAGAGAAGATACCAGCATTGGTGACTATGGAGAGTTAAACCACTTTAGCTGTTTTGAACTGGTTATTTAGCTGGGCTAGAAAGCTTCAGAACAGAGATTTTGGAAAGAAGCAGATTTGATAACTGATTTGTTGGTGGTGACCAACGTCCCTAAGTGTTGCTTCCTATGCTCAGAGGCAGGGGAACATGGCAGTGAGAGAGGGGTTTCCCGCACCGGCGGGATTTCGTCATAGACATCAGTGAGCCAAAGGTAGCTCCCAGCAGCTGTTCCATTTAGTTTTCTACCTCTATTCATATGTTGCTAACAAATAGTTGCAGGAGTAATATTAGTTTTACATAACCATTTGAAAATTGTTTTTTAGTTTAGTTGCCACAAACATCTGTACTTGGATGTGAAAGGGACAATTATCATTAAAGTGTGAACCAGAATACCTGTTGCTCATTTCCCTCCCATTTTATCACCTCGTATAAACGTGAATGCTATAGTAATTTGCATGAATAATGGAAATTATTCATTCTATTCATATTCAACTAAAGCATATTCAACTAAAAATGCATAGGACTGATATGTACAAACTGAAAATTCTTAATCCAAAATCAAAATGAAGTTTATGAATCACAAATACCTTGCCACATCTTTGGATCAGTTTATGAATGCCTGGCAAAGATGAAAGAGGTAAAGTTTGTTTTAAAAATTTTTTTATAATGATAACTTCAGTAACTACATATAGTGATGGATTTGACAGCTCTGTTAATGATGCAATTTACTCTGAAAGCCTTTCATCTGCCTTAAAACAACAAAAATCTCGTGCCTTCAAATCAGCTGCAAGAATTTACTACATGTGAAAGACAGTCTGCAACAGTTATTTCAGATGACAAGCATCCAGTTGATTACTTTAATTAAAACTCAGCTCTTACACCTGGTTTTCCATCTTCAGAGAGATACAGAATTTCATGTTAGCAATTTTGTTTCATGTCTTCTTTTAAACTCATTACCAAATAGACTGTTTTGTTTTGTAAAAGTAAACAAAGGTACTTCTGAAAAAAAGTTGACAAATGTGGATTTTTAATTTACCCTGAAGATGTACAAGAGGTTCATTTAGGTGTGGGTGCGACGTGACACTTTTGCCTGTGGTTTATGTGCTAGAACTGTTTTATCTAGTGAGCCACTAGCACGCAGGCAACCTGCTGCTGGTTGTATGCGTTGGGAATGAATGATTGTGGTCTGCATGTTTCTCATAGATCAGCACTCCACACTTACTTAATTGCGTAAGACAAATCTCTGTCCTTTGAAGAAGTTTCACTGCTCACAGGTGAAAATGGAAAAACCTAATGGTTGTCAAGATGCAAAGTCCCCCTTCCCTTCCCTTCCCTTCCCTTCCCTTCCCTTCCCTTCCCTTCCCTTCCCTCTTTCCCTCTTTCCCTCTTTCCCTCTTTCCCTCTTTCCCTTCCCTCATAGTGTGGATGCAACCATCATGCTCTGGAGAGGTTAATCCTATGCAGTTTGGATGCCAGCCAGCCTGGGTTTAGCATCAGGGCAGGATAGTCTTTGACCATTTTTTATTTAGCAATATAGACATAGCCTGGGTACCTTTCTGCTGCCCGAGAGTAGGTCCCGGTGTTTGCTAAATACCTCAAGTGACATCCTTAATCATCTCCTTCCATCTTTCTGTCACTCCTCCCTTTCCCTTCCACCTCCTTCAGTGCAGTCTCTGGGATCTCTCAGCTTCTGCTTCTGTCCTTCTCCTCCTTCCTCTCTCAGTGACGCCCTTCAGGAGCACTGCTCATTAGTTTTGTCCAAAATGGCAGTTGAGCCATAAAACAACTGAACAGCACAGCTGAGGAGGAAATAAAACAGAGCTTCCTACTACAATGCCACCCCCACTTTTAAAATATCCTTTTTAACAGAAGAGGTTAACTGGACCTAACTTCATGTCCGTTATAGTCCTCCAGAGTCATTTACAGACCCTCTGAAGAGATGCATACTTGTCCTTTCTGACTGCATGAAGGCAAGAATGTATGCAGAAAAAAATTAGTCCTTAATTAATGCTATTGACTCTGCATTTGAAAACCACACAACATTATGTAAAAGAGGCTGAAGATGTCCCCACAACTGCAGCAGTCTGACAAAGGATGCCTTTGCCATCTTTTCAGATAGTAGGAAAAAAACCCTGACCTGATATGGAAGTTCCTGAGGATGTTTCAAATGTTTAAAACATAGGTTAAACTCAAATATGTGGATGATTATGTCTGAGTCACTGCTGCTACAGCAATTACTAAGACATTAGTTTCATTTGTTTTGGCTGTCTGAAAAGTTTCCAAAGCCCTTCACTTTTACATAAGCATGACAATCAATTTAATGCAGAGACCTATTAACCACAGCAAAACATGATGATCTAAATTAGGTCAGCTTGTATTTGTGAGTGTGTTAGAAGTGTATCCTACTCTGATCAAATTAGGTCAGCTCACAGTGTCCTGCTTATTGAAATATGCCTCTAGAATAGGACATGAAAAATCTGTTGAAACATGAGCTAAGCAAGACAGGAGAACCTGGAACTACACCATCTTCGGTTTCCGACCAGTGTACCGACATTTGACCCTTATAAATGGAAGTAAGAAAACACACCAGCAACATACCTTTCCTTAGGCAGTGTAATTATGTATGTCCTCCTCTGATACCATTTACCTGTTTATTTCCGTTGTATGCCTGGTGAATATAATTGCTTAATCAGCCAGATGAAAATCATCAAGAGAATTCTACAATATATTCTCTGCTTGCACAGGAAAAACAGCGATATAAAACTGGCACTGTCTTCATCTTTAATTTTACAAAAGTATTCCAGTCTTTCTAAGCGTTGATTTTTCATGCTCATGCATTCTTTGGCTAAGGAGAAGCAATATGATAACATACATTGGTACCTTCTTTTTAGGTATACAGCTTCTTCCCTTACTAAGCCCTTAAACAGGATGCTTTTGTTTCCCTAAACCATCTGTGTTTAAGCCATGCTTGTTGCTTGTTTATGTTATACCGTATGTTCCTTTATTGATTAACATCTCTCTAATAATACAATACTACTAGAATAAGATTGATTTAGTATCTTGCAGCTGCAGCTTAACTCCACTAATTCCCTATACAGACTTTTGATGCTGATACATAGAAGGCTTTTAGCTTATAAATACACAAGTGCATGATGAGGTCAGTATTCTTCGCACTTCACTACAGAAAACATGAGGCATTCCTTACGCTGAGGCACATTATTTATTTGCAAAAGCTTTTATGCCTGTAATAGAAACTAACAAAAGTTTTAGCCAGCCTTACCAAAAACCGGTCTTGGCTTCTGTTTTGTGTATGCTACACTCCTCTGAGCTAAAAGCCTTTTCAAGAGCAATGGTTTAACACAGTCAGCTCCATTAACACAACATCATAACAATGTTACCTTGAAAATCTCTGGTAAAATATTTTTCAAAATATTGTGCAACTCATGTCAAACAAATCTAATTCAACTTCATCTAATGCAAAAATTTGCAAACCCATGTTATGTGAGATTCAGTTTGCATTTCTAAATATAGAGCAGGTAAGTGAGTGTTCACTTCTGGTGTCAACACTTGTCTGCAGGTTAAAAAAGACAAATGAATAATGCAGATCTGAAAACCTGATTTACAACACCTAAGTCCATTTATCAGCTTAGCCTCTTCTCTAACTCTGAGAATGCTTAGACCACTTAAATGCATATATAAAACTAACCCAGAGGTGAGCTCAGTGTTCCATAACTAAGCCTCCAAAAGCCCTGATGCGATCAAGATCAGCTGTAATACTCACTGGCAATGATTAAATGCTTTTGCACGTTAGATAGTGTGCCTTCATGTAAGGAATACCATATGTTTTCTGTAGTGAAGTGCTAAGGATACTGACCTCATCATGCACTTGTGTGTTTATAAGCCAAAAGCCTTGTATGTGTCAGCACCAAAAGTCTGTATAGGGAATTAGTGGAGTTAAGCTGCAGCTGCAAGATACTAAATCAATCTTATTCTAGTAGTATTGTATTATTAGAGAGATGTTAATCAATAAAGGAACGTACGGTATAACATAAATACCCAAAATAGCACATCCCCAAATGCCCCCCAAGTCCAAGAAGAGCATAGCTGCTGTCAATAGCACATTTGAAAGAAAAGTACATCCATAGTCCACAGTAACATGGCGCTCACAAATTTTGTAAGAGGGTGTTAAGTTTTAAACCTTTGTAACATATTTGTTTGTATTTGGCCTTTTCTACTTTAAAAACATATCAGAAATCTTTGTTAGCAATTTATTGAGGAGATACAAGGTGTGAGAATTGTGAATATTAAAATAATACCTGATTTCTAGATAAGCGTAACATAAATTAAACTGTAAAATCTGACCAAATACCTGGGACGCTTGATTCCAGAACGTGAACTCAGTAATACAGAGGAAAATCCATACAGACATAGAGGGAAAGACATCAGAACTCAACTTTATTTTTCCTCTATAAATGAAAGATTAAGAAAACATTCGGTCATTTTGTCTAGCTTCCAAAAGAAAGAAGGCTTTTCAGCTTAGAACACAAAGCATAAAAAAGTCCAGACACTGGACCGTGAGGTTAGGATTCAATCTGAACAAGAGGTGCACGCTTTCAAAAATGAGAATAATGGTTAGAATAAATTGGTGTCTGATGTTCTTAACTCTCTTTCACCTGATCTTTTGCAATCATAAATGGACACTTTTCTAAAAAGCATCAAGAAGAATTACTAGCCTTTTTGTTGGGAACTTTAGGATGAAGTTTTTTGCGATCAGCAGTAAAATCTCCAGAGGAAAACTTGGTTTAGTTTGAAATCAGTAAGAAACAGTCCACTGATTTTGGTAGAGGCAAAAATTCACCCTATGAATATAAATGCTCCAAAACAAACTGATGGTAGGAAACAATCTTTGATTTTATCTGAGTACCAGCTCTTTTTTCTTTTTTTTTTTTTTTGAGTTTGTCCTCATTTTGTTCCTTACCTTACCATTGTTTTTGTTGTTTGTATGTTCAGATGTGGGTAGTGGTAGAGAAGAGGAAATCTGTTTCTTACTTCTAATTCATCTGTTTCTGAGAAGCCACCCTAGACCTTCCTTTGCTCAGGTTTGGATCTTTTAAGGAGTCTCGCATTCTAACCATTCAGGCTTACAATCGAGCATGAGAAGAATGAAGCAACAGAGATATTTTTCTCTTTGTCCTTACCACCAGATTGAAGAAAGATCAATTCAAACTAGGATAGTTTGCTTGGGGGAAAGATAAAGCTGTACTGATTATCGAGTAGCCTATGTATTTCAGTAACAAGAGGTGAAAATATGCCATGGGCTAAGCTTCAGAGGGCTCATCTAATTCAACAAATTTTAAAGGAAGTGGTGAGGGAGAAAAAAAGCCAAATAGGCTGAGGTACTGAAAACATCTTTATTTTAAAGTACAAGATAACTGTTGCGAAAAGCGTTAAGCAAAAAAAGTGAAGAGATTAATGTTCATCTCAAAAAATAAGGAAAAAAAGCTTCTGTGGATTCTTTGAGATCCCATTGACACATAACAAAGATGAAACCTTTGATTTCCTGCTCCCTTTGTCAATGGAAGAACGGAAAACATAAGAGGCATTTTTCAGAAAGCTGGTTTTTGTCTCCTAAGAATGCATGCACGCGTGCCGCAGAATGTAGTGTGAAGTTCAGGTGCTCTAAGTTTAGACATGGCACTACAACTACCAGCCTCTGTTCGTTTAAGCAAGACTCCAGTGCCTGAACTAGCTAATTAACTTACTTGCAGCCAGCTTCTATATTACATTTCACTTGACAAAGAGACATATCCTATTGCAGAACCCTAACCACAAGACCATCCTTCTTCCCTTTTAGGCTTCCTCCCAGAAATAATGTGAATGACATGCCCAGTTTAAAAAACCACTGGTTTCATTGTGTCACTATTAATCATTTTGAGGCTAAAAGGAAAACATGATGCTAAATCAATTGCAACATGTACTATCTGAACTTCAGCTCTCATGGTACCATTGATTTTTGTTTTGTGTTTAGTCTAGCCCCGAGTACACAGGAACCTGAGTTCCAGGTGACTTCAGCACATCTAGTTTTTAAAATATTGGCAACAATTATTTGATTCTTGCATGTACTGTTTTTTCTATTAAAAAATTAAAAATTCCCAACAAAAATCCTACATTGACATAATTAAATGTTATTTCTCCAGAATTGGCAACATTTCCACAGGACCAACTAGGATAGAGACCTGCTCCTAAACCTACCTTATGATATCTATGATATCTGTGAAGTTCTGCAGTGGATCAGATTATGAGTTCAACAGTTATAATGCTGTAAGTAACAAAAAAAAAGTCAAATTGAGCACAGAATGTCATTTGCTGGAAAAGCAGCAATTCACGGTTAACCAGGGTGTAATTAAACTTCTTCAGATGAAAATATGAAGATGAAAATATCCTATCTATAATTAGGCAAGAAAAGTTCTAGCTTTGTCTATATATATGTATATATACACATATTGGAAACAAAGAAAAGATGAACCACTGTTATGAGAAAAAGAAGAGAGGAAAAATGAAGTCTCTGCCTGAGTCGAACCATGAAGTGGGCATGGGCACATTCTTTGTTATGGACAGGTACTGTTACTACTTTTTCATTAACAGGTAAGATATTCATAGTGTGAGATAAGCACAGTTTTTTCTCAAAGTGCAGACAATCACTTGTGTTATGTTAATGTACCAAGGCCATGAGCTAGAAGCTTGTCAAGCCCTGTGCTGTTAAGCCAAAGCTCTGCTATTCTAACGTGTAAGGACGTCTACAGACGTTGCTACAGAAGCCACGACAGTGAGAAATCTTGAATGTAAAGTGACTGCAAAAGATAAAGGAAATGAAATTCAAAACGTTTCAGAGAATCTTTAAATGAAGAATAGAATATTCAAAGGTCAGGAAATTCCCCCTACATTTACTTTACTGTATGAATGCTTCCAAACTAAATGAAGGTAGTGATGTTTTATTTCCATTTTCTTTATTATAACTCTATTGAATCAATTTCTGTATATAAATTAATGATAAAGTGCATAATGAATATACGGCAAAGCTAAGGGTGAAATCTAGCACACATTTAAAAGTGACAGTGGAAGGTTAACAGTGCTGCCTGGAGATAGCCAAAGTCATAGCTTTTGATCTCAGTAATGGAAGGGTGTTCAGTTTTTCATTCCTGTCATCATGGCGCTCATAAAATAAGCAAAGGCACTGGGTAGCCTTCTCACCCATTTTAATCTTGAGGAGAACTGGTTATTACGAGCCATTTAGTTATGCTTGTGGATGACATCAATGGAGTTAATGATTTTGCATGGTACAACCAAAAATAATAGATTTAAGATCATAGAATAATTCATGAAGGAATATCCAGAGGTCATCTATTTCAACCTCTTGCTCAAGCAGCATCAACACGAGGTCAGAGCAGTTTGCTCAGGGCTTTACGCAGTCAGATCTTGAAAACGTCCAAGGACACAGACTGAGCAGCCTCTCTGGGTAACCTGTTCCACTGCTGGATTGTTCTCATGTGGAAAAAGGTTCTCTTACACCTGCTCAGAACCAGTTGTGTTTCAAATGATGCCCATTGTCTCTTGTCCTCCTGCCATGCACCACAGTCAAGAATCTGGCTCTGTCTTCTTGGTAATTGTGTTGCAAGTGTAAAACTACTGTTAGATTCCTCCAAAGCCTGCTGTTCTCCACGCTGAACAAACCCAGTTCCTTCAGTGTTTCATCTCCTGGTAAGTGCTCAAGCCCCCAGCCCTCGTGGTGGCCCTCCACTGAACCCACTGCCATTTCTCGAGGACTTTCTGGTATTGTAAGGCCCAAAACTGGACACACCTAGACATAATAGGTGCTCATTGCTGGAGGATAATGACTTTTCTCAATCTACTAGCTATGTTCCTGTTAATACATGCCAAGATGTTGTTAGTTTTGCTGCCAGGGCACACTGCTGGCTCATGTTCAACTTGCTGTCCACCAAGGTCCGCAGGTCTTTTTCAGCAGAGCTGCTCCCCAGCTCACCCAACATTTATCATTGCAAGAGGTTACTCCTTTCAAAGGGGCAGCCTTTTGCATCTGTCCTTCTTGAATTTGCAGGGATGTCTGATGATGAGATGTCAAACTGCAGAATCTTCATTGCACACAATACTTAAAAAAAAAAAAAAAAATTTCCCACTGTCAAGGAAATTTTGTAAAATTGGGAATGAAATAAAATTGCTTTTCTACTTACAAATGACCATATTTATTATAGAATCTGTCAGAGGTAACAGAAGCAGTACCAAAGCAAGTAATTTGTACTGATAAAGCAAACAATATTACGTCTTTTGAAATTTTCTGATTGCTGTTGTTCTAATTTCATAACTATAATAGTGCAAATAAGTTTGTGCAGTATGCTTGATTTTCAGATCGTACCTATCATTCTATGCTTCTTTCAATGGTTTGGAGAACTTCTCTTTAGCAGTCTTCATGCAGTATGAAGATTCAGCATAGCTAAGAGGCTTTTCACAAAACAGCTTGCTTCACTTATGAAGAATACAAAAAGAAACCATGGCTGAACCCCATGCTCAGTGGAAATTTTGAGGTATGGACCACAGAGCAGATAGAGGAACTTCTCTTGCTATTATGGCGACAATGTGACATCACATAGCCACATTTTAAAGCAAAAAAACCCAATACTGTCTTTAAAAGTATTCTGGGTTTTTTTGTAAATTTTGTAAATTTTTTAATCTTCCTGTACCAGATTCTGCTTCCTGAGGGATGTGCCAGGAGGGATTCTACTTATGTAAAGGAATGGATCACACCTCTGAAACAGACTAGTATGGATCCTGAATTTGTTACAGAATGAAATGTTGAGCTTGATTTACGCAGAGAAATTTTATGCAAGTCAATAAAAGTAGTGGGAAACATCCTAACTCAACAGTAGGTTTGTTGGGTTTTTAAAAAGAACATTTTTGCAGGGATGGAATACAAGCAATTTTAGTCATTATAAGAATATTGTTAATATAAACTCCTTGCATCTTTTCTAAGGCAAACTATCCAAGGCATTTTCTATGCAGCATACACAAGGATACCTGAAATAAGTGAAGCTGAGGAAATATAACATTAAAAGATAGCAAGCTGTGAAAAAAGGATCAAATAAGTCGCATACAATTAACTGAAAGCCAAACTTATTTTTCAGGTTTTGTTTTTAATTATCTGTTTTAATATCAAAAGTGCAGTTATTTCTTGTTTCAGTTCCCATCATAAACTGGATTTAAAAGAATTATCTTGATTTTACAACTCTGTGATGAGGAAATAGCTGCAACATTTAGTAAGTTGCTCCAACAGTTAATCTACTTCGCGGTTAAAAATCTGCATGTTACTTTGAAACCTCCAATTCTAGCCATTGAATCTTTCTTGACTTTGTCTACAAGAACGAAGATGCCCTACATGGATTCTTGTAAACCGGTATCTGAACCCCCACTAAGTTTTCCTTTAATGAAGTAAGAAGACTGACTTCCTTGAATTTTCTGGTATAAGACATGATTTCCCATCATTCTTGTGGTTCTTCTGTGAACGCTTTCCAGTTTTCAACATCCTGCTTGAAGTGTAGGTATGAAAACTGAACATGATATGACTGCAAATCCACTGCCAAATCTGAATGCAAATCTACTCAGCATTCCCCCTTCATAAATACAAGGACCTCTTTTATTACGTTTGGGCCCCAGCATTAGGCTGGGAACTCCAAGTCTATTGAATAAGTACTGTGATACTCAGTCATACTCAAGTAGCAATTGTTAACAAAAAATAAGTTGCTGTTGTCAGGGCATACGTTCTTTGCGTTTTAAATTATGCCTTTACTTTTACCAGAGAGAAATATGTACTGTTTAACACTTCACCATGTAATCCAGTTCACTGTCTGTTATTTGAAATTTTTCCACAATTTGCACTTATTTTCAGACTTTATCAGTAATGATTTTATGTTCCATTGTAGGCCATAGGTAAAGTATATACACAGTGCATGACAAAGGAGTAACACCTGAAGAACCTTAATCTAAATAGCAATTTGTGATTTTCAGTAGCCAAAGTTCCCTTTTACCTCATTCAGGTTTGCGGACTGTAAGCAAGCATTTCAGAAAATAATACCTTTTTATTTTTGCATGGAGAACGCCAGCATGCAAAGTCAGAACGTAACACTTAGTAATGAAAGCTGGCTTTTATTAAAGACACTAAATATGGAACAAAAGCATAAATTTAAAGATTCCTAAACATGCAAAAGGCAGAGAACTGCATAGCATTTTTTTTCTATCCATGTAATATTTTCACATGAGGAGAAAAAAGCCAAAGTCTTGTCTGAATACATATATATAATGTTTCAAGAATATTTGGGATGAAATTTTGACGAAGTTGTATGTGCTATGTGAAGAAATGATTCTGGTAACAAAGCAGATTAATTTGTATGCATCATAAAGTCTGTTGTCATAAGTAAAACGAGGATGTTGAGGTTTTAGCATGGTTTGCGGGGGCACAACAAAGTTCCATCTGTTTCTAAGATAGTACTTAGCTACAATGTGCCACTGTGGTTAGCACAAAACATGTAGAGTGAAGAGACACAACATTATTTGCTTGAAATGATAAGCTTACTGGGTTCTATTCTAAGCTTCGTATATCACATACAGGCGCTTTGATCTGCTACCGCTAGACTACCAACTTTCCTTTCAAAATTTGACTGTCTTTAATCAACAAAGAAACAAACCTGCCATTATTGACATCAGCAAGTTCTAAAAATCTGACAAAATGTTTATTATTTTAACACAACAGAAAACAGAATGTATTTTACAGGTAGGTCTGCTAGTCATTGTCTAACTATAAATATGCCTTTTTTTTTGTATGCTGCGATTGCTTTTTGTTACATAATTGTTTTGTATCTCAAGCAGGTAATCTGGAAATCTTGTTGGGAACATCAACAAATGTTATGCAAGTATTATACTCTCTCATGTATACTTGGCTAAAAAGTAGTAAAGATACATTAAAAATAGAAAAGTATTCTGTACAGATAGCACTTCTCAACAAAGGGCAAAGGTTTGTGGTTCCCTATGAGTGAGATGACTTCAATGGGACTATTTGTATTCTTAGAGAGCATCGTATGTTTGAGTACTTTGCTGAATCAAACCAGGGAAAGGAAGCTTTATATGTTTTGTGTAATTGTTGCCAGGGTATTGCCAAGTGCAGGAAAAAATACCCCAGAATGACGGAGCAGTGTTCAACTATGAGTAGGCATCTTGGAAGTATTTACTTATAAATTAGGTTTCTAAACTAGTAAGACAATATAGAATGCAGAAGGCTGGGCAGCTGGCAAATTGCAAATTAGAAGGTATACAGAGGTCAGATAATCACAGTTACCTATTTGCTATGTTCAGTCTCCAGAAAACTTGAAACTGTAACTCAGCAGAATGAGTACCACTGAGAACTGAGGATTTATTGGGCATCTCAATCCTGAATTCCGGAGGAATTAATTACAAAAAGTGTTCTAAAATTTGTGTTTAAAAGTTCCATGAAAAAGTAGTTCCTATCATCTTATAGTTATCCATCACTAGCCACAAGAGAATGGAAAAGTTGAATAAAACTGCAAGGAAACACAACTGTGCTATTAACAAGAAAATTTCTATGAAAACTATTCCAGAACAATTTCTAGGAAAGCCACTAAGAGTCAGACTGGATATACAAAAAGAAACAACCACTTCAGCAGTAAATAAAGAGAGTGTTTCACCAAGGCTCTCCTTAATCTGCCACGGAAGGCAACACCCGCTAGGTGTCATCATGTGCCACAGAGCTTTTTAGACAAACATCTATCATACGTGAAAATTTGAAACATCTGGAGTGTAGGGCACCCTTGAATACAGTGTGTCGACTAAAAAAGGATTTTAGTCAATTACTGAAAATAGTTGTGCAGAACCCCACTGTAAATTCTAGTGACTACCGATACTATGTGCAGGATTAGCAGTGGACCCACAATTGGTGTAGCACCTACCTTACTGCTTCATCTGGGGCCTGCTCAGTGCACCATGATGGGAGGGGAGTTTTACTGGGTAGCAGCACCCTCCGCCACCCACGCCCTTGGGCTGCCTGTGGTGCTGCACTGGAGAACCGCCTGCAGATTTTTAGCGGGTGGTAGCAGAGTTGAGGTCTAATGGAAGGTTAGAAATAGAAGGGTTGGATGACAAAAGTTCATCACCTCTGCTGTCAACAAGCACTCCATTTTCATGTACGTGATGTCCTTTTGGTAGTTTATCCTGATCTTAGAGCAAAGAGTGTTTTCCTTTACTTATTTTATTAGCTATGAATTGTAACACGTTTTTTAAAATTAATTGATTACAACATTTAATTCATTAAAAATTAATGAATTAATAAACTATACACATAACAAAAGGTGACTAGGTATCTTAGCTCACACACAAGAGTTTCACATACTCTGTTCTTATACCAATTATTAATGAACACACTATCAGCTCTATTTAAGGTCAGAAAATGGTTTAATTTTATTTAGAAGTATCATCAGATTATTTACTATGAACTAAACATAATTTTCTCTGTTCTGTTTTATTGTTCTTGTTATTTGTTTTTTTTTAAATTAAAGTAACAGAAAAAGTGTAATTGCAATGGGATTCTGCTTTTGCAACAATAAACAAACAATCCTTTCTCATGGGAGGACTAGACACATTTCTTACAAACTGAAAAAACCCCATTTCTTAATTTTCATGAACAACATACATTTTTTCATACATTGATGTCTTTACATGTGGTGTTCTTTCCATCAGTTGAATGTGCTTGTTCAGACCCTTCGAGGAAGATTTTAACATCCTAGAAAAAGGAAAATTAAAAGGTAAAAGATCATTTCATGTCGCAGCCTGATCTACCTTAAAACTTGCAATAGTAATGCCTGTCCTTTCATGGGGTGAACTTTCTAACTAGCGACTAGAAGATTACGATGAAAAACTAACTTCAGTGGGGATACTTTACTTTAAATTACACTTTCCATAGGTTACATAAGATGTCTTCCAGAAGGGCACTAAAAACAACACCATCTTTCAGCTTAAGCACTATGTGTGTTCAGTGCACTAATGAAAACATAAACATACAATGACAATTGTAGAAAGAACATTCTTCATGGGAAATTCTAAGAGTTCCTGATGTACCACAGGTCTCACTGAGATGATATTTTGATGTTATCCACACAACATCATTGCCTTTGGTGGTTTTACAAAACTACAGTGAGTTAAAATGCAGTTCTTAAAGTAAGCAGAGATCTTACGCATCGGCTTAAAGTTATCAGTAAAGAGAGGTATTGAGACTGTTGTTTAAACCGGCAAATATTATTCAGAACATACAGAGACAAATTCTTAATAAAGTTTCTTTTTTTATATGTCAGATTTCAGGCTGAACTTAAACAACACTTCAAGGAAATGGAAATGAAAGAAAATAAATAAATAGCATTTGGGATAATACACACCTGGATTTAGTTAATTTTTTTAGCACAGTTCTGCATTCTTAGTAACACATAGTTTGATTTGTTAATTTTCAATAATTTTGTATTAGCACAATCTTCCCTATTTCCAATTGCAGCAATACTATCCATCATGTAAGTAGGATGAATAAGGATTTTTTGATTTTAAAAAATAACGTGCTGAATGTTTATACAAAGATAAAGGGTAATTTAACTTCCTAGTGTTTTCTGGTATTGTCAGTAAAGACATTTTTCCTTTAGGAGACGGATTAACAGTCAGAATTTTTATAAAATAAATTAGTTTAAATTCAAACGCATACTCCAAAATGTATTTTGTTCATATTTTGAAGATACAGTCTTTTTTCAAAAGCAGAAACTGCCGGTATGTGACGATGCCTCCCATGCCTTGCAAAGTATCAGGAGCATTTCAGTGAACACAGAATAACCATGTTAAAAGATAACTTTAAGAGTTCTTTGTTTTAGAAGGTAGTACTAACATTTATCTTTGACTCTAAGAAAGACTGCAGTTTAAGGAGGCCTTTTTCAGCACATTGAGTCAGAAAAAGGAGTTTCAGTTCCGGTTCGACAAAAGTAAATGTTAGCAAATGGAACCTTCAGCAAGTTCATTATCAGTACTTATCATTACCACACGAAGCAGATGAGGATCTCAGAAAACTGAAGTGCTTCTGGCATGGTAGAATGTGAATTTTATTATGAGCATTCTAAATATACAGTACAAGTCTATGTGCCTGTAAATAATAAGTTTGAGAAAGCTACTGCTGGTCATTGTGGAGCAAATGATACATAGAGACACATCCAATACTATGACTGTGTTCATGCGTGCGGGAAGTGGAAATTTTATGGTCTAGCAATGCCACAGAAATACATGTTAAATATCAGTCTGAAAGTAAGAATTGTATGACTGAAAATTATATTCTGATGCAGAGAAGAGTGTGACAGAACAGCATCGAAATATGTGTTAAGAATGAAAAAAGTTTCCTCTGGACAGATTTTATTTATGTAACTACTGGTTTTGCAGAGGAAACCAAAACTAAATAACTTCAAAACACTCCAACAGATTTGCTATTTCTGAGTTTAATGAGGAAAAAATAATGTTTCTGTTTCACGAATAGACATTTTTCTCTTTTTTTTATATAAGAAACAATAATTTTCATGTATTTCCTGAGATTTTTTTGATGGAATACATGATAAAGAGAAGTAAAATATAGATCTCTTTTTTAAACTAGGTATTTAAACACTGAGTTAAATTTTCCTTCTCTTCATAGAATCATAGAATTGTCAGGTTGGAAGGGACCTTAACGATCATCTAGTTCCAACCCCCCTGCCATGGGCAGGGACATCTCCCACTAGATCAGGTTGCTCAAAGCCCCGTCCAGCCTGGCCTTAAAAACTTCCAGGGATGGGGCTTCCACCACCTCTCTGGGCAACCTGTTCCAGTGTCTCACCACCCTCATGGTGAAGAACTTCTTCCTAACGTCCAATCTGAATCGACCCATCTCTAGTTTTAATCCATTCCCTCTAGTCCTACCATTACCCGACATCCTAAAAAGTCCCTCACCAGCTTTCTTCTAGGCCCCCTTAAGATACTGGTAGGCCACTATAAGGTCTCCTCGGAGCCTTCTTTTCTCCAGACTGAACAACCCCAACCCTCTCAGTCTGTCCTCATAGGAGAGGTGCTCCAGCCCTCCGATCATCCTCGTGGCCCTTCTCTGGACATGTTCCAGCACGTCCGTATCTCTCTTGTAGTAGGGGCTCCAGAACTGGATGCAGTACTCCAGGTGGGGTCTCACGAGAGTGGAGTAGAGGGGGAGAATCACCTCCCTCAACCTGCTGGCCACACTTCTGCTGATGCAGCCCAGGATACGATTGGCTTTCTGGGCTGCTAGTGCACACTGACGGCTCATGTTGAGCCTCTCGTCCACCAGCACCCCCAAGTCCTTTTCTTCAGGGCTGCTCTCAAGCCAGTCACTGCCCAGCCTATATCGGTGCTTGGGATTGCCCCGACCCAGATGGAGGACCTTGCACTTGGTCTTGTGGAACTTCATGAGGTCGGCATGAGCCCACCTCTCCAGCCTGTCAAGGTCCCTCTGGATGGCATCCCTTCCCTCCAGCGTGTCAGTCACCCCACACAGCTTGGTGTCGTCGGCAAACATGCTGAGGGTGCACTCTATGCCACTGTCCATGTCGCTGACGAAGATGTTAAACAAGACCGGTCCCAGTACTGATCCTTGAGGGACTCCACTTGTCACTGGCCTCCACTTGGACATGGACCCATTGACAGCTACTCTTTGGGTGTGGCCGTCAAGCCAGTTCTTTGTCCACTGAATTGTCCATCCATCAAAGCCATATTTTATCAGCTTGGAGATCAGGATGTCATGCAGGACAGTGTCAACTTGTCAGCGTGCAACTCTTGTGCACTGGGACATTTAAAACACCACATGAAAAAGGCTTCTCAAGTTTCATAAGTATTACAAGTACCGCCTCTGAGTAGACAGTGATTCAGCAGTGTTTTTTTCTGCCAAAGCATTGAGTACAATCTATGGTCCACCTCATAAGCTTTGCTGAATATAATCTGTATGAACTCTCCCTACACAGAAAGTATTTTTATTTTGTTAAATGATAGATGGAGGTCTGAATGTTTGTTGAGTTGTGTAATATTAAATGGCTGCTGTGAGTATAAACAGGTTCTGTAATAATTGTTCAACATGCTAATAAATGTTTTTTTCGCAAAGACATATTAACTAAACACTATTAGAAATCCTATCTTGGTGAAACTCCTATTTAAATGAAAATCTGAGTAATTTTACTGAAATTACTAACGAACCCGACAACAATAACAGCAGTAATAATATGACAATTAATTTAGAAGGAACAAGCTTGATGCAAGGGCCTATGTTAAATGGATTCAAAACATGATATCCATATCTTCAAAATGAGAGCTTTTTTAAAAGGACTATTCAGGATTTGAAAGCAGGATAAAAAATGTAACATAATCAAAAGCATAATAGTTTTGATATCAGAACCTGAATGCTAATTATCAAACAACCTTGTTATCCACAGTAATTTTAAGAATGTAGTCCACTCAAAATAACAGATTAATGCAATCATTAAGAATTATAGAAGTAGAATATATCCCAGACTCTTTAGTTAAATTTATGGCAATCAAAATGGAGAGTTACTAAAATGTGTGGTATTCCTGTATTACTGTGAGAGTTTTGGGATAGAAGGCAACATTTGTAACAAGAAATAATACCATGCCTGAAGAAGACCAAACTTAATAGACAAACCTATGCAGTGGAAAAAGCAGAATTGCTTGCTTCTTCCATCTGGGTAAGTTGGTCTAATAAAAATGTTTGCTGATTTTTTATTAAATGTATTTAAAGACAATTTTATTCAGAATGTAATGAAGTGTATTCATAAACACACACTCACATATAGGTGTGATTTAACTATTCTAAAGGAATAAATTTCATCTGATAAGTGAAAAAAATATGTTGATAATGGCAAATCACATGAAAGCCCTAGTCAGGACCAGAAAGACTTCTAATCAGGCCAGAAAAGAACAGATGAAAAACTAACAGAATTTCCAAGCTTATTCATTTGTTGGCATTTGTACTGAGGCTAACAGAAATGTCATCGTCATGTAAGATGTTGCCAGCCCACCGGTATATGAACTGAGAAAACAAACTCCCTTCAAAAGATAAGAATATATCTCACCTGGAGAAAATATTTGTTTCACAGACAGTGTTGGTTAAAATTGAACAGGTCGTCAAGAGGCCAAAGGAATCAGGTGCCTTAACTCAAATTTGAAAAATTCTAAGCTACATATTCCATTTGTAGTTTTCAGCAAAACATTTTATTTTCCACTGTTTATGACTGCAGTAGTAGAAACATTTAACCTTAGAAACCACACCCTAACTTGCTGTATTTATCTTGTAAAAGATCTCAAAATAAGAGCACTGTGGTTGGATTCATTTTTATAAGATTTTTATAGTCTTAGGACAATTTCTGGAAAAAAAGTAATTGATGCTAAAAATATTGTTTACTTACTTTGGAAATGTTTTGGGAAGAGGAATTTCACCTGTTCACCAAATACAGTTCTTTGAAGCATTGTGAGAGAAAAACTGTTCCTGGAGTACATGACGTTTTTGAACAGAATCCTAACCTACATAAACCAATGGCCACTGTGTCTGTGCCTGTTTTCTGCTGAATATAATAATTTGTTACAAAGTCGAGTAAGAACTTGTGGTCTTAGCTCTTCCCCAGTTAGTCAGAATTTGAAAGCAAGACTGTGAAGTGTTGATTTCACGCATAAAACAGCAGTCGGTATTTACCACTACAGTCAAGTAATACAATCTTCTCTTTTTAACTATAGAAACCATAGAGCACTATATTTGAGATACAGTATAAGCCCTTGCAAGAGGAAATTCTAAGTATTACAAACAAAAACTGAAGTCCTGCATTATCTAACTGTCAAGTCAGGAGATATAGGCATCAAATGAATCTGCCAAGTAAGTAGAAAAGCGTATTATTTAAATGCAATTATACCAATACGGCTTTGACAGACAAGCTGTGGAAATTCCTTTGGGTTAGAGCATGTGCACTGAAACCTTCACCTACTGCCAAAATTCATATACAATAGTTTCTCAACTATGCCTTTTCTCATTGACTGACAATTTTTATAACTGTATTGCCCTGAACATATCTTACCAGGCACAAATGACGTAGGTCATTGATGGCAGATAATAAATTTTAAATGTATACTACTATCTATTCTGCAAGCTATATAACATAGTTCCTCCTAAAAGTGGTACAGGAAGAATAGAAATTTTGATAAAGAATAGACACTGTGCTCTTGATATTCAGCTACGGGTTAGTGTGAAAAGGTTTTAAAAAGAAGTCACCACCCCTGTAAACAGAAGAGTATATGCATATGGCATTATTCAGTTTACACCCTAGTTAAGTGTTACGTTACGTTTCAGCACATTTGGTCTTTACAGGGAGCTTGCATTGTGTTAAATGTTGCAAAGCCAGTGAGATGTTTGTGTAAAGAACAGCTCTTGAGATGGATCATGTATAGAACAGAGAGCTACTGTAAGAAATACTTTGGTCTGCAAGAAATTCAGTGAAATTGGAAAAAATGTTCAAATTAGGAAATGCAGTACTTGATTAAATAAAAAGGGTCAGGAAGAAAGAATGGGGAAGGGAAGGGAGGAATGACTAACATTCCATGGTGTCTATCTTCCAAAATTGGCTGAGACATTAACATAGGCAGCACAGATACTCATTGATAGTTGCAATCTTAACTTGTGTTGTCTTTGTCTTATATTTTCCTTTTGTATCTCTCCTACTCTAGCAAACATATTTTTAACCCTTACTTTGACAGAGTAAATATATTCTATTATTCTTACATCTTGTGTTTTATCAACAATAATTATGAGTGATTTATATAGCAAATGCTAGGCATTTCACTTCTTGCAAGTGATGAATATAATTAAGAAATAGCAAGTTATTCCTGGAGCATCATGAACTTTATTCAGATTTACAGTTTGTGGGACGCTATGTGCCCCTGCTGGTGATCACCTCAAACTTGTGAAGACTGCTTGATATTTGGGCCTGCGAAGGCAAGCCTCCTTTCCTCTTGTCTCACACTATTTTCTCATACCCTGTATATAACATATTTTTGCTATAGTTCAACCATAGATTTAATAGGTTGATACTCTGGCCCAAACTTGCCTCATGTGCAACTGTTTAAATGCACATTTAAATATGGGTGCAGGTAACAGGGAAGCTCTAGAGTATGGCAGGGAAGAACATTTGAACCTGTACTATCTGTCCATGCCCTTTTCTGCAGACTGGTTTCCTATGGGTAGGGGGAAAGGCAATGCCACATGTGACAAGGCAGTAGAAAACCTGTAGGCAGCTATAGGCCAGCAAGGCAGCTATAAAACAATAGATCTGAAAGCAGTGCAGTCTTTGATGGACAGATTTTTCACAGAAAACAAAACAACTGATCTAATCTACTACCTGCTATGCTGTATATTGGGTCTACACTGCAAACTGGCAGTATCTGAATTAATTACATTTACACTTCTGGGATAATGCAAATTTCAATATGTGTACTTACAAATTTCTTGGTCCCAGAAAGCAATACTTACAGGAAGCTTGTATTCTTGATAGCTGTTGATCAGGTCTTGAATGAAAGGATGCTTCAAAAGGAGTGCAACTGGAATGGTTGTCAGACCTTCGGTGCCTAATTCTTTGTACATTTTGATGAAAAGCTTTAAGAAAAAATAATATGCGGTCAATTTATTAGGTGTTTGAAATAATTTGGAGAAAAGCAAATATTGCAGCAGGTATTTAGTTAACATATAATGCAAAGTACAAAACCTTCTTTGAATCAGGCAGCCTACCTTATGGCTGCCTTCCTTATCCAGATCACTGAATCTATGATTATCTTCATCTTTACGTCCTCCAGTATGAAACACTTTGAGTAGAGTTGCCACTGAAATTATTCCTTCACCCGTGTAATTCAAAACTTTTTTTTCGTCTTCTATTAAAGTTTTCTCATTTGGCACTATATTGGTGTAAGGAGTAGTCTAAGAAAATAAAGCATATGTATAATACTTGGTGATAAATAAGTCTGTCAGTAGGTCATCTGTTTCCGTTAGACATTCACTAAGGAGCAGTGGGTTATACTTCCAAACTTCACTTCTTACAAAACAAAAAATCATCAACTCACACAAAATTACCTGCTGAACTATAGGATGAAGGAATAGATCCTGAGAGTCCAGAAATATCCAAAATGTTGGCTTTAGTAGAAATTTAATAAAAGCTTTTCCCACGAATATGGCCAACATTCCACTGAGAAATTAACATTCTTCAGAGCAACAAAACATAAAAATACTGAATAGTTACAAATTACAATACTCTACCAAGAACTTTGTGCTTGTATAAGGAGTAAACTTGGCAATTCCAGATGTTCACATGAAAAACACAGCATGAATTTTCTAGTACAAATCAAGGAGTCATTGCAACAACTTTATTTTGGCTAACAGTTAACATAGGGTCACCGGCTCTCCAAAGAAAAACATGAAAAAGGCTTTTTGCAGGAAAATTAGAAGTTTACTATAAAAAAAGCAATGAGTATCTTTGTGGTGATATTAAAGATGGCCAAAGAGAAAAAAACCCAACAACCTGCTGTAAAGATTTGTGAGCACTAAGATGAGAAAGGACCTCACACAGGTGAATAATGCTTTGACTAGATTAGGCCACCATATAGACCAACCACTAAGAACAACAGGAAATTGCATTTAATTGATTAGGCCACTGTGTAGACCAACCACTAAGAACAACAGGAAATTGCATTTAATTGATTAGGCCACTGTGTAGACCAACCACTAAGAACAACAGGAAATTGCATTTAATTGATTAGGCCACTGTGTAGACCAACCACTAAGAACAACAGGAAATTGCATTTAATTGAACATACCATTTCTTTCCTCATTAGGAGGGAGAGACTGCTGAGATACAGTCACACTTGTGCTACGTGTCTTAGACCTTAATACATGTATTTTTCACCACAGGAGGAGCAGAGTCTTTGATAGAGTCTTTTTAACACTCAACAGTGGAGATTAGACAAATACCAGCACTTCGGTTTTTCCATCTCCCATTACTGTTTACATTTAGCTATAAGACCTACACAACCAATAACAAAATTACTGACACTTAAAAGCTAAGCATTTTAAGCAAAAGGGTATTTGCTATGATGTCAGTAAAAGCAACAAAAGTCTCTAGAATATTTGTCTGATCTTCTATTAGCATCATTAAAGTTTCAGACATATTTCTGCAGGCAGCTACCAATGAGAAGTCATCACAATTATCAGGACAGAACAAGAAAAAGGGAAGAGACAATTTAAAACAAGTGTTGCTGTGTAAGTGCCTACTTATAAGCTGGCTATCTAAGCTGTATTACAAAACTTTTTTGAGATGAGGCTGGAAAGCTCTTTGTATTCCACTGGTGAATATCCAACTTATAATATTTACTAGATTTCCAGTACCTGTAGTGAGAACTGGGATATTTAGATCACATGTAAACAGCCATGGGTAGACAAAGGTTTGGGATCTTAATTCGGTGCCGAAAACGACTTTGTATGTCTCCAGGGATCTATATCTTTCTATTTGATGGAGCTTGGCTCAAATATGACACAATACCAACTCACAATGCACTTTTGGCCCCCTTGTGGTTGTTGAATACCCTGCATGAAATGCTGGCCCTGCTGAAGCCAATGGTGAAAACTCACGCACTTCTGTGAAACAGGATTTTATCTGTTCTCTTTTTTTCTGTATTCAACATTACTGTTAAAGTGTACAGATATGGAACATAATGCATAAGAAGAAAGAAAAGATTAAAATGGTGTTCTATCAACACTGCAATTTTGAGCATCAACCTATGAAAGTCAACTATAAAGACAAAGAGCATCCACACATGCAAGATGTTCATTTAGCATCTAATTCTTAGATATTTCTATGTTTCTAAGGAATCCCCAAAATGAATTACGCACACAAACTGTCTGTATTGGGAGACATCATGAGACATACATCAGAGAGAGCACAGATTCATAGAGACAATAAACTGAGTGGGAAACTAAGTACGCAGAAATTCTCAGAGCTCCCGTGAAGTCAGTGGAACTACTTGTAAGGACTGGAGCTACCTAGGGTAAGAAAATATACAGATATCTAGCTAATTTATAATTTGCAAGCACTACTACTATTCTCTAATATTTTACTGTAATGTTTTACCACACGTGGGAGAGATGCTGTTTCTTTTCTCTGAATATATGTTCCGGTAGCAATGCTAAGTGCTCTGTAAACACCTTCAACTGGATCAGAGTGGGAGGCAAAATAAAGTAGCATCTCGGTATAGTTGAGCACGGCAGGATCTTTTCTGGTATCAGCAAATAAACTGAAGAAGAA
Source organism: Stercorarius parasiticus (assembly GCA_013396915.1). Classification (NCBI taxonomy): domain Eukaryota; kingdom Metazoa; phylum Chordata; class Aves; order Charadriiformes; family Stercorariidae; genus Stercorarius; species Stercorarius parasiticus. The sequence goes on from VWZL01004883.1 coordinate 78,438, forward strand.
CTATAAAAGGACAAAAACATGTAAATTAATTTCTACAAGTAGAATTTAATCAAATACAAATCAAAGACTAGAGAAAAGGATGAAATAAAGTAATGACTGCTGATAGGTAATATTATCTTTAAAAATGCATTGAAGCTGTGTAAATCAAGATAAATCATATAATCATAGACTCTTAGAATACCAGGTTGGAAGGGACCCCAAGGATCATCTGGTCCAACCCTTCTTGGCAAAAGCATGGTCCTGACAAGGTGGCCTAGCACCCTGATCAGCTGAATCTTAAAAGTGTCCAATGTTGGGGAATCCACCACTTCCCTTGGGAGATTATTCCAATGGCTGATTGTGCTCATTGGGAAAAATTTTCCTCTTGCGTCCAATCGGAATCTCCCCTGGAGTAACTTGTACCCCTTGTCTTTTCCATGTGACTCCTTGTAAAAAGGGAGTCTCCATTTACTTCATAGCCACACTTTAAATACTGGAACATGGTGATAAGATCCCCCCTAAGCCTTCTTTTCTTGGGGCTGAACAAACCCAATACTCTCAGGCTTTCCTCACAGTGCAGGCTTCCCAGTCCTTTGAACATCTTGGTGGCCCTTCTCTGGACCCTCTCCAGCCTGCCCATATCCTTTTTGTACAGCAGGGACCAAAACTGAACACAGTATTCCAGGTGTGACCTGACAACTGCTGAGTAGAGTGGGATAATGATTTCTTTATCTTTGCTGGTGATGCCCTTGTAGATGCAACCCAGCATCCTGTTGACTAGTTTTGCTGCAGCAGCAGCACGCTGGTTACTCATATTGACCTTGTTGTCCACCAGGACCCCCAGGTCCTTTTCCACAGAGCTGCTCGCCAGACAGCTACATCCCAGCCTGTGCTGCACTCCTGGATTACGGTTTCCCAGGTGCAAGACCTTACACTTGTCCTTGTTGAACTTCCTAAGGTTCTTGTTAGCCCACTCTTCCAGCCTATCCAAGTCTTCCTGCAGGGTGCCTCTCTCTTCTGAAGTGTCCACTTCCCCACTCATTTTGGTGTCATCAGCAAACTTCATCAGGGTACACCTGACCCCATCATCCAGATTACTTATGAAGACTCTAAACAGCGTTGGGCCCAGTATCAGTCCTGGGAAACCTCACTTGTGACAGGTCACCAGTTTGAAAAGGAGTTATTTACCACTACCCTCTGTGTGCGGCCTCTCAGCGAGTTCCCCACCCACTGCACAGACCACTTGTCTAGACCATAACATATCAGTTTCTCTAGGAGGAGGCTGTGGGGAACCATGTCAAAAGCCTTGGAGAAATCCAGGTAGACAATGTCCACCACTCACCTCTCATTAGGGGGGTTAGCAGGTTACTTGGTCATGGAAGGAGATCAGATTTGACAAGCATGGTTTGCTCTTGGTGACTCCATGCTGGCTGTTCCCAACCATAGAATCATACAATCATAGAATCATAGAATTGTTAGGGTTGGAAGGGACCTTAACGATCATCTAGTTCCAACCCCCCTGCCATGGGCAGGGACACCTCCCACTAGATCAGGTTGCTCTGAACCCCATCCAGCCTGGCCTTAAGAACTTCCAGGGATGGGGCTTCCACCACCTCTCTGGGCAACCTGTTCCAGTGTCTCACCACCCTCATGGTGAAGAACTTCTTCCTAACGTCCAGTCTGAATTGTCCCATCTTCATTTGACTTGTGATAGCCCCCAGGAGGATTTGTTCCATAACTTTCCCAGGGATTGAAGTAAGACCGGTGGGCCTACAATTTCTTGGATCCTCCTCTGAGCCCTTCTTGTAGATGGGGGTGACATTAGCCTTCTTCCAGTCTTCTTGGACGTCCCCTGATCTCCACAACTTCTCAAAGATTATGGAGAGTGGCCTCACAACAATGCCAGCCAGCTCTCCTAACACCCTTGGGTGAATATTGTCAGGGCCCATCAATAGTTCATATGCCAACTCTTCCTTCACTGACATCATCTGTGCATCAACATGCAATAATAGGTCCAAAACATTTTCCTGTATTCAGATCACACTATTACCTCCCTCTTCCATGGAGACTTCCACAAGCTTAGATACAGGGATCATTTGTCTCCCATTCTTTACCAAGCTGGTAACTGTATAGCAAAATTAATAAGGTTCAAAGGAGAACAGGAATGATAAAGACTTTCTGAGTAAACTAAGATTTAGAATACTGAAGGAAAATTCCTAGATTCCTTTCTATGTTATTTCTAACTTTGATTTTTTTACACATGGAAATCATATTCTGAAGCACTCCCTGACCTCAAAAACCACTGAAATATTGCAGATGTTATGGAAAAAAAGAGACCCAAGAAACTTGAATGAGATCTCTCAGGTTAGAATACTGAGTGGTCTCTTCAAAATAGCTATGTTTTTAAAATTACCTTTAGGAGATTTCTTATCCGATCTAAAGGCAAAGGTTCTGTGCAACTTTTTGTTATGCTTAGATCTCCATCTTCATTAAACCATAAACCAACCTGATTAAAAAAGAAAAAAAAGATTAGACAGATATTACTAAACTTAATTCCTGGACTTAATGAAGCTGGATTTGTTACTAATATACAATGGCATCAGAATAAATAAGTAGCTGTTTGTACTTTGTAACAGATACTTTGGGAATTACTGAAAATGGAGTAGGATAGAAGTGACTCTATGCTCTTGAAAAAAGTGAAAATTAACTAGGTGGTAGTTAATCCAAGAAACATAATATAATGCAGAGTTTCTATGTGTGTTTTGGTTTCTTCCTTTTAGGGCATCCTTTGTTATCCCATAGCTTTTATCCTAGCTGTACTTTTGGAAGAAACTGTCCACACACTTCAGTATAATGAAGGACAGAGGCATGGCTCTTCCCATGCTTGCCTGCTCCCAACAACAAGACTAAGTGTCCTATAATGCCTACAGAGCTATACCTACAACTGTAAATTAAAAATGCCCAGGACCTAATCTCTAATACTAGACCCGACACACAGGAAACATCAGCTAGATCTTACCTTCTAAAACAGGATGGCCATGAACAGACAACCTATAGAAAAACTCACTTGCTTGGAAGTTGCCCATGTTAAACCATGCCAGGTTGTGCAAAAAACCCCCACAGTATGGACAACTGAGTACCATTACCAGGGTATGTTCCCTAGCACTTGTGTAGTTAACTAGTACAGATTCAGATAGAGGGGCCAGCTGGGGCACCTCAAATTCCCAGTGGAAGGTTCTTCCTGTTATTCTCAATGAATGTTGCTTAGCATTGTTTCTTGTTAGGACAGTAAAATAAAATTAAGTTTCATGACATTTTAAATGCATGTTAAGTCTCAGTACAAAACAGAGAATAAAGTTTGTTACAATTTTTATTGAATGATTTTAACATTTGAAAAAATATCAGTATATTCCCTATTAGATTAATAGACTAATAGGGAAGATTTCAAATAATTGGAAATCTTAATGAATCTCAGATGTTAATGAGAGATGCAACAGTCTTTCAGTGTAGGCATTAAGTTAAAATATTGTTACAGTTATATATTTCATTAGCAACATCCTTTCCACATTTAAGGTGAATTACTACATTCTTGATTATATAAAATATTGCATTATCATTATGTGTTTTCTTTACAAAGCAATACAATGAAATAGGACAAAATGGGAAGTTCCAAGGTATTTTCAGAAAGGAAAAGAAACTAGTAAAGCTAGTTTGCTACTTTTTCCCCACCTGAGTTAGCTGGAAAAATTGAGCAAATTAATAACACGAAAATAGACTTCATGTTGTCTTTGAGATCTTTATTAGAAATATATCAGATGGTTGGCTGTAAATGATACAATTATAATATCAATGATAACAACTGACAAACAATCAGTCTACTAACTCTCTGCTATTGTTCTTTCCTTAATTTTATGGACGGCACTGACTCATTAATACTCTAGCACAGCATGTTCTACAGAATATTAATCTTTATTTTTTCAAGAAATAAATGAATATAAAAGAAATGAAACAAGTATTGAACTCATAAAATTTGCCATAAATTGCGCCAAAAGGACACAACAAAGATTGCAATAAAACCAACTCAGATTAATTTGAAATTAGAGGACTAAATTTTACTTTAGTCTGAAAAATCCTGTTCCTGTTCTTCTCATAACTGTATATGCAAAAATTCCAAACCACAGTACTGTCAGTAACATGAATTGTAGGGCCTCAACTAGAGCAGGGTTTTCACATGAAGAGTTTTTAAGCGAAGAAAGTTTCAGTCATATTTTCAAACTTGAAATAGGGGTGACGGACATTACAACTTTTATTTGCAACATTAATCGGTTGCAGAGCAAAATTTTCATAGCAATGCAGACTGTTGAACTGAGTTGCTTTGGATGGTCTCTGGAGGTTCCCCTAACATATAGTTACTACCTATATAATTATCTTATGAAAAACTAGCTTCAGGTGTGGAGTTACCTGTGTATTTATGGACTTTTTTTAGTCTTTAAGCAACTGTATGAGCCTGTAGGTTCAGAGTTATCACTCTCATGGAAGTTTGGAAGAACTAATGGGAGTAGGTCTATAAACAAATGAGTATACAGCATTTACTATATTTACTACCATTGACTGAATGTGAGCTAATTCCGGTCCTGAAGTGAGTAAATTATTTGCTTAGTTAATATTACATTTAACCTAGGATCCTGTGTTAAAAATGTACATTCACTGTCTGCACATCTTGTAACTGCTAGGTTATTTTTAAACTCTCACACTTCTGTAAAAATTACCAAAATAGATAAATAGATGCAGATAGACTTGCACATTTTGTGGGTTTTCTGTCTTTGCAGAATTTGTTTCTTTGCAAGTCTTTGGGGTGAGGGAGTGGGTTGGCAGGCACTCCTAGAAGTTTTAAATTAAGTTAGTAAGAAAGTAGTTCTGAAAATTACAGGCTTGTGGAATAAGACAGCCTTTATTTAAGTTTTGAAGAAAAATAACACTAGGTGATTGGAAAATAAACTGCAATAAAGGTTCTATAAAATTTATTTAAAAGAGTTTGAAAATTATTTTAGTATCGCCAAACAAATATAAACTGAGAGAACTGTAGAACTTCTGTGTATACATGCACACACATATGTGTCCACATATATATTTAGATACTTATATATACATATAGGCATGTATATGTATCTAAACATATGTATATATAAATATATATATGATATATATGGCTAGTATGCATTAAAAGAGTGAACCAGCACTCATCCTAAGTATGATTAAGAATCCAAAGTAAAAGTAAGTGGAAATTTAATGAGGAAAATTTTGCTAAAAAAGGAAAAATATATTCGTAATATTCTCATGAAAATTTCTTCCTGAAAAACCTTGCTGAACTATGCGACAGTTTGAACAGAAGTTGTCTTTAGAGAAGAGAATATATCAAAGAATTTTATAATTTTCTACATATTCATGGTCTGGAAAACAATCTTCATTTGCAAAAATTCCTTATTGGAAAAAATCTAGAAAGATTTAATTAAAGTAATGCTGGTGAGCCTAAACTAAAGTACTTATTTCTGTCTCGAGCAATTTTTTGTGTCTTATAGTTACAATGTCAAACAAGTTAAGAATAGTCAAAGTATCCACAGAATAGTTTATTTAGAACAGGAAGGATTTTCACTTGAAATTAATTTATGGGGAGAGTAGGAAATGGAAGTAAAAAGTAAGCTTAATTAGTCTGATTTGTGGAACTATGGATAAGATAGATATTAGGTCTTCAGTTTCCTGAAGATATTTTTCATTAGAAAGCACCCTCAAAACCCAAAACATTTCAAATTCAGACTGAATTTCTGAATGTGAATAAACCCAACAATATGTCATTCAATACAGAGAGTTTAACAAAAGAATATTACTCAAAAGAGAAAAGAATTATAACCTGCATATAGTATTCCTGTGTAACGACACCTGATCCAGCTACATCGATGGACTTGAAGCTTTCTAGTGTTTTGAGGAGTTGTGTCACAGATGGCACTGGCCAAGGCTGTGCCGCTGCTAGCAAGAATCTGCGCCAGTCAGTAAGTTCTGAGTTCACTGTGAATGCAGACGCCAGATTTTGTATCTATAAAAACAAAATAATAAATATTGTCAAATATGCGTGCCTAAACAGACAGTTTCTATTTTCTATGTATCCTTAGGTCTTTTTCCTGGTTAGGATGCACAAGGTTCTGCAGTGAGGTTTCAAAGATGTATAAAAGACATGCGTCACTAAACGAAACAGGCCACAGACCACTGTCTGTCACTGAGGCCAATTGGCATGTGCAGTTGATATCCCTCTGAATAAATATTCTGATTCCCTAAATAGGGGTCTATGTCTAAACCACCTATGAGATAATGGCCCTTAGGACATGCTAACCCCTGAACCATGCTCCATCTGGGAGAGCACTAAGAATAGAACTGACAATTGAGCAGCATGAGTACAAAATGTAATAAATGCTTGGGCCTGCGTCTGGGCCCTTTTTGCTTACTTTTACAGTTGTCCACCACGTGGCTTTTCTCTGCTCCAGCATTATTTTCAGTTAGAACAAAGTATTAGTAGAAAAGCTGCTTTGCAGCTTGCCGTGCTTGTCTTTTTTACCACTGAAGATGTTTTATGTGGATAGCAGAGCAGGGTACAGAACACAAATAGGAGAATACATGTAAAATATCCTGACACAGCACTGCGAAGGCTGTATCTGATAGAGGGAACAAAACTGGCACAGTTCATTTCTACACTATTGGTGTGGTGAGACCCTGCTCTGTACCTCTACACTATCTTCTGACCCACATCCAGATTTCCTTGTCAAGGGAAGTGTCTGGTTTGCTCCAGAACCAGAGTTCGAGAAGGAAGCAATGTGTTTACAGAAATAAGGGCCTGGGGCAACACAGAGAGAGACAATTTGGTAGTGTGCATGTCATCTGCCCTAACATTGGCAGGTACAGTACTGCTTACTATAATTTGAAAACTTACTTGAAATTCTGTTAAGTCACACAATGATGAAATGGTGACTCCCGTTCAGAACAACTTGTGCAGAATAAATGTGTACCTTAGCTTATGCTTTGTGCATTTCCTTTTGAATGTTAAGTTCTTGCTTTCACTCTAAATTTAAAAGTCTCATTTTAAAATGGTGCTTTTAAGGAAAGGAAATTCTGTTATTAAAATAAAAACAGTACTTATAAGCACTAAAAGTTCTCAAAGAATAAAGAACATGGGGAACATGCACATGTGGTCTATTAATAAACAATGTTTGACTCATAGTTTTCCCCATATAATTAATTTCCTGTACTAAGCTTAGATTTTTATATACTGATGATGACAGCTGTGCCTAGTTTTCACTAAACTCGGTGGAAATCCCTCACTCATAAACTTTAAAATGGTTGACTCATGCAGTTCATCTGTGTGAAGAATATTTGAATAAAGCTGTTACCCTCATGTAAAATCCAAGTAAAGTCGTAATGTGAATCATGGCTTACTGCCAGAAATAATTATCAAAATATGCTAAACCAAGTAACCTTCTCATCCAATAGGCTTATCAACAACATCTGAAAGTAAAATTAATCAGAGAATTCAGTGATGGATGATTTGGAAAGGCTAAATAATAATTTTTCATGTTCCTAAATTTGAAAATCTTGATTAAGTTTAATGTCATATAGCTCCAGATTTTATTCTCCTGTCTTGCAATATAGAACATGAACAGTCCTATTTTAACTCCTTGAAATGAATTTTCAATGGTGTCTAAGGAACTGATATAATTTGAAAATCGTAAATAAATATAACGCTGACAAAAAGCATTTTATTTCTGGCATAGTGGCTTCCAGAATCTTCCTCTAGTGAAAGATTCTGGAAATTGATAACGCCCTATAAGAGTTACACTCTTGACTTCATCATAGTAAGGACAATGCTGTATTTTCCACACAAACCAATATTTCAGTTGAAAGGAAAGTAAGGGTTAACTTACATCTGAAAGAGTTAAGTTCATCCATGCATCAGGAAGGCAATTTGTTCCAAGATTCAAATTAATCAAGTCAACAAAAACGTCAATAAATACTTTCTTTTGTATAAAACCTAATAAAAGAAAGTCAATACATAAAAAATTGTTAAAGGAAATCTATTTTTTTATTTTAATGGCCATATGGGAAAATTATTTATTTTGCTACTAGGTATTATTGATAGTGTTAAATTCTTTCAAGCTAAACATAAAATTTTCTAATTTAACATATATCATGTGTGGCCTGTGTAATAGCAAAAAGTCAAATATTCCAATACACTGTAATTCTTTTGATACTTGTCCTGATCTGCATTGCGATCACTAAGGCACTCTCACACAGTCTACACTGACAGTTAATGAGCTGTTCACAAAATACCAATCGCACACGTACTCTGTGTATTGAATACCTACCAACCTTTTCTTTCACTGTCGTAAATATAGCTTTGCTCTTGAAAGCAAATGTGTGTTAGGGAATAGGAGGGAAAACACAGACCATTGTTAAGCTTTGAAACAAAATTGAATTGCCTAAAAAGCTTCTCAAAATTGGCTTGTGGGAGTTATAAATAGCTCTGTCAATTTAATTTTAAAGAAAACATAAGAAAAAAATAAGTAAGTACAACAAAACCTATTTGCCTTTTAAAATAGGCATGGATTTGCTTATAAGCAAATAGAAACTTCAGGCTTCATGCATAGTCTTAAAACACAAAATGGTGTATACCAAAATTTAACAGACAGACATGACTCTCTTCTTTTAGAAATGGACTTTGCTGTCTCAGTGAGGATTCACTGCAAAACTTCTGCAGTAACAACAAAAAATGTAAAATAACTTTCAAATGATCTAAATTTGGGGAAACAATGCTGATTTGGCCAGGTTATGATCACTTCCATAGTGTCAAAACATTAAGTTTTCAGATTACCCTTAAAAACAAACACAATCAGTGAAATACCAGAAGGACTTACATTTCTTCCTTTTTACAGACAAACTTACTGTCCTTTCGAAAAGTCACAGCTGTGCACATTCTATGGCTAACAAACTATTTTCTTTGAAGTGAAACAGTGAAGTGAAATTTGTTAAGTTTATGAAGAAAGATTAAAGTGGTAGGAATATTAAGAATGTGTTTGAATAGTAATTTCATAATTTCAGTATTCAAAATCGAGACGCTAATTTGAATTAATAGTCTAGAATCTCTGTACACCTGGTTTTGCCTCCAATCACGAAAACCAGGAGTAATGCCCTCAGCATGTCTTAATACAGCAGAGAAATCCTATACATACATAAACTTGGAGAGAAGAGGAAAAAAATAGATTTGGAAGCTTAAAGTCTGTTGTGACAGGAAGAAGGAAGGGAGAAACACTTGGACTTGAAGCCTTATGTCCTACCATAAATTTCAGCATGAAAGCAAAAGCTGTGAAAAAATACTGGCAGACTGATACCAGTTCTCTGATGTCACTTCTTGAAGGTTTTTGAGATATCACTTTGAGAAAGAACATCTTTTAAAAATCATGTGAGTTAGACTGTTTACTGAAGCACCTTGGATTGCTGATTCGATAGTTTTTAGCGTAACCAGAAACTTGTATTTTGACAAGAACTTCCAGCCACAAGAATCAGATCATTTCAATAACACAAAATAATAAGCACAATAAAGCCTACATCACATAAGTATAATTATTGAGAGACTTCATATAAGATTCAATGAACCAGGTAACTTTTTAGTGCTTCATGGGGAGAATAGGCTATGGTCCACTAAGGAGCCAGTGAAAACTTTATACTAAAATAGCAGAAAAAAAAATTTACATCTTATTCGCAGTCTCACATTGTCTAGTGCTTTACCATGAAAATCCCAGCTACCATAATTTTTATTTCATGTTTTACTAACCAGTTTCCTTTCCAGTTCTGATCACTAGTACTCTGGCAATCTAACTTCTTTCTCTCACATTATCTTATCGTATAAACTGTTTAATTCCTACTGTGATTTCCCTGTAAGACAATAAAAAAATGCTGCTCCTGTACTTCCTTCCTATAACAAAATTGAGTTTTGTTTTTTCTGTATGAAATTCTAAAAGGGTACTAATATCCTCATATCACTTTTTCTGAGGCTACATGACTTCAGAAACATAGCTAAAAAGTATTTGAGGGGTAAGGAAGTTAAAGAATGTGAATCAAGAGATAATATCTGAAATGGCATTAAAGGATTGGAGTCTAAAACATCAATCACAATTTATAGAACTCTGATTCGATTGTAGAACATGCTAGAACATAGTTTTCAGGTAAATTTGACATTAGTTGATGTAAGCCTATGGCAAACTTGAATTATTGAGAGACATTTAAGCACTGTCAGGTGATCTTTCTTCCTCTGTGGTGAACGTGAAGAAAGAACCCTCACTTTCAATCAAAGCTAAGCTACTTCCTATCTATTAATTACAGAGTTGCTGATGTGCTGTAGGGTAATTTCTTTTACGGTACTACCTACTCTTGAAACATCTGATGTGGGACAATTCCAAAGTGTCTTCAAAAAGTTATAATAGTTCAAAAATTCAAATGGAGCGTGACGTAATTCCTCCTCATGACATACCTAGGAGGAATGAGGAAGTCTCAGAGAGAGAGAGGAAATTCCTCATAAGCAGATACAAAAGACATCAAATAACTTACCTCAACATATTTTTAGATATTTTGTCAAGATTTAATGTATTTGGGTTTATATTATAGAGCTGGTTTTGAATACGTGATTATATTACAAGACAAAAGGTGATTCAGCAATTTAATTCAGAGATTGACAATGCTTTAAAATCATGGAGAGATGCTATGAGTGGGCAGCTGCACAGATGGTGCTGAGAAAAGAATGCTAGTGTCTGCAAATGGTCCTCTGCAAGTGGTAAAAGGAAATAATGTCCACTGGGAAAGAATGGGAAAACAATTCCCACAATCAGCTTTGTCCACCTAAGAAGACTGGTTGCAAAACAAGTATGGTCTTTAAAAAATCTTTTTGTTAAGTCAAAAACAAAGAAGAACATACCCAACAGGTTTTGGTTGAATGATGTAGGAGACTGAATAGAAAACAAACTTTTTAAATGTGTAGAAACACTTTTAATTAGAAGGGATAGCAAGCATTTTGGAAAAAGTGTCAGAATTCAAAAAGATTTTGAAAAACTGGAGAGATGGTCATGATCAGTAAGTAAATTTCACTGGAAGCAGATCAAAGTTTGGGGAAACAGATTGCACAAATTAATACAGTTATTGCATTGCAGATAAAACCAGTCAGGAAAGGACTTCAAGCACAGGATTAGAATTCAAATTGAACTTTACGAATTGGAGATAAATCTAGGATAAAAAGGACACCACCCAATAAGAATAAACGTCAAGTACCACACTGGGCTGAAATAATGAACTGCATAAACGTCACAATGGGAATGTGGCCGCCAAAGTAAAATTTCTGGAGAAAGGGCTCTAGGGATTATGGGAGATCACAGTATCACCAGAAAGTACATGGAAAGACACTGGAAAAAAAATCCTTGCATTCTTTTCAGCTGTTAAGGCTTCTGCTGGCATACAGTTTTGGAATTTGCAGATCTAGAAGGATGTATGGACACTAAAGAGCACTCAAAAGAAAGCAACAAGAATCATCATAGGCTTAGAAAACATGTCCTGAGAGGCAAGGTTGAAGGAATTCTGCTAGTTTCATCTGTGAAAGGAAGAGTATAAGAAAACATAGCAGCAGTTTTCCAGTTAAAACCAAATGTTACGAAGAAGATTGGGATAACTTCCTCTCCTAACCTTCCAGTTAGGAAGAAGAATAGAAAAAAAAAATTATTTGCAGCAAAAATATTTCAGATAGCAGTAAAACACGATATATTCAGAAGGACACCAAAGCACTAAGGAAAATAAAACACGCATTCTACAGTGGACTATTTTAAAAGCTTATCAAAAAAGAACAAGGGGCAAATACTGAATACAGATTGTCAGACTGAACTTGATTCCATTTTTAGACATGGATGACTTCTTGATATCGCTATCCAACTACCTCTTATGATACTAATATTTTGCTAGCATTTTTACATGGGCAATGTATCCATTATATTCAGTCCTAATACTAAAACTGTCATGCTGCCCCCATGCACGATGGAAGTGATTTCAGCGTTATAGATTCTAAATATACTTTTGTTCGTTACTTTGGTTTTTGTCTTCTGCTCTTGGACATTCAGAGGACACATTTTCAAACTTTTTCTAATCTCATCATAGCTAAAATCTTTCTATTTGAAGGCTTTGAGGAGAAAAACTTGGTATTACGTCACTTAAGAGAAAATCCTTAAAATTAGCAATGCCACATATCTAGTAAGGTACCCTGTATAATATATAACCTGTTGCTTATTAGGTAAACCATAATTAAACATTTTTGTTGTCTGAGAAATCACAGATGAAGATATTTCAATGATGGATTTTTTATAATCAACCATATAATGCACAGTACTGATTTCTTCTTCTGATCCCTACAGAATAACTCTACTTGAGTGGACTAACGCCCCTTAATGAAGCATGCATTCAAAACCTACTCCATTTCTGGGACACTATTTACACCTAGAAGTAGCAAGAATATTTATGCAAGACACATTATAAAGGACTGTACATGTGTGTGTGTGTGTGTCTGTGTGTATATCTTCTGCAATTACATGTTTTATATTGAAAGTAGACAGTTGATCTTGGTTCAGAAAAGAGTTGATTTAAAGGTGAATGACCTCACATTCATTTCTCCCAAATTATTTCTAGTTCTTCTTCATCACTCTTGGGGTCATTAACGATTTCACCCTAGCTATTTTTTTATATAAATCATTGCTTTTTCCTTGATGGTAAAAATATATTCTGCTGGTATGCTTTATCGTGATTGGAAATTATCGAGTTGAAAGTCACATTTAGAACATGTAGAATTATGAATTTATGAAATCAGACACTTCTCTGAACAATTCTCATCCTCAGCTCCTACATTAAAAGTCTTATTGCAACCCTCACAAACATTTTTACAGGGAAAAAAAAGTGGTTCAAGCTGTGAAGTATATTAGTCATATCCTGACTGTAAAAGTATTTGCTATGGGAAGACTGATTTGTGCAATTAATAATCAGCTATGGAAAATGGATCTGTTCTGCCTCTTTAGGAAAGTCTTCCGAAGGACAATCATGACAACAATCTGTGACAGGTCACATTAAACCTTATCCACAAGAGAATAAAAAGTAGCAACATATACAGATATGGAGAGAAAGTGTGACCCAAAATTAATAGGCTACAGAGGTCAAGCAATCATTTGACAGAAATAATGCACTGATTTTCCACACATTTGTCAAAAGAAAACCAGGGTTTTCAGAATCAATGAAGCTTCTTGAACTATTAAAGGCTGATAGTACAATGACAGCTAACTCTAGTGGTTATAATGTATTATGACTCAGATAAATGTAATAAATAATCAGATAAAAGTTATGAGTCCTCATGTCACCAAGGTAACAATGTCCTCCATTATTTTTGTTCATTGTCTTCAGATTTATAGGTGTAGTCAGGTGTAGAAAGGCAAATTTAAACATCTACTGGTGATTCAGCAGTGAACATATTTTAACATTACAATACATTATGAAAAAATTAAAATTTTTACACTCATTAACCCTGCAAGGTATTCTGTTAAAGTGTCGTGTCCATGTACGTTACATGAAGATTGTGAAATAAAAACTAACAATTTTCATCTAGTCACTTCCACAGAGACTCTCCCAATCAAACTCAGAGGAGTAATCCGGTCTTTCATTTGTCATCATATCACCTCCCTGTAGTCTTCTATTTCTCTGCCAAGTAGCGTTCCACAAACGAATAGCTTTCTGGGGGTCAAATTTTTTGATATCTGGAGAGTTCATCTGAATTATCATAAGATCTGTCACACTTTCAGACCTTAGTTTAGAGTGCAAAGGCATCATGGTGAGTTTCATTTGACTGAAGCCTCGCTCTGTTTCAGCTGAGCTTGCTGGCAGAGTTAGGATCAAATCTACCAATGTCAGAATGTTGGGATACTTCTTTGAATAATCTGAGTTCACTGAATCCCATGTCAAGGTCTGGATGTTCTGAAATCTAAAAAACATGACGAAAAGTATAATTATAACTATCAGTAAATGTATTCCATAATCCTTTTAAGTAAATCAATAAACAGACAGAAACGCAGTTTTCTTATTACCTGTTATACAGCTCTAATTTCAACATGCTCCATTCAGTTTCTACTTCACCTATTTTCACACTAGCAGCTTCTAGTATGACTTCATAATGTTTAGTCAAAACAGACACTTCCTTTTCACCAAATTCTATAACAGAGGCAAAACAAAAATATTTTTATGCTTTCAAAAAATTTAGAAGGTGCACTTCAAATAGCCGCTATCACAGTTCTATACCTTGTTTCATTTTGTCAGGCCATAGTTTAAAACTTCCAATAGTAGTTGCTTGCAAAACATCTTGACTTGCATCGCAAAAACAATCACGTAGCCTCTTCACCAAATTACTTAGTACTTTGGTCCGTATTGCTGAAATATTCCCATTTCCAACAAGCTGGTAACCATGGAAGTGCTGAATGGTGTCCACCAGGCGTTCCTTTGGACCAGCTCTGAAAGATACAGAATACAAAAAAAATATATAATACTCTTTTATTATATTCCAAGAGATCATGGTTCAGTTGTTAGAAATGCCAGACCTTGTTTGATACATGTGGAGTGTTTCCAGCGTTGACTGCACAGTTGCAAATATGTCTGCAATGGAGGAGTTGTGATCCAGAGTAACACGTGACAGAATGTTGAGGACGTTGATGACATCCAGCAAGAAGTGAGAAAACTTGACTATCTCCATTCTCAGAAGGAGGTGTAAAAGGCCTTTGACTTTCTGCCAGTTTGAGGCTCTTGAATCTCTTTCCATCTGGAAATCATTATAGAAAAAAGTGTCAGGTATGTGGACCAAAATTAAACACAGCAATTAATTTTTCCTGAAGTTACATCCAAATTTTAGATCATTTACCTTACTCAGATGTAGAACAATTGCAGGATAACCTTTAAGGAGAATTTGTAGAGCTGTTTGTAGACGAGGAAGCCACTGAGAGCCTCCAATGCGAGAAGGAATAGCTGGGCGTAACTTAATGGCTTCATAAGTGGCTTTGAGATTATTCTTATTTAGAGGTGAGTTATGATAAAAGTAATACATATTTCTCAAGCCATTGCTTAAGATGTCGTATAGCTGAATATTTTTCAGTGCTCCTTTGTAAGCCAGCTTTAGGCGGTGAGCAAAACAATGCACAGACTGTACACAAGGCTGAATTTCCCTCAGAAGTTTAGCGACCCCACTGTTTTGTCCTACCATGACATCTGTCCCATCACTTCCAAATCCAACTAATTTTTTTGACCAGTCCTGGCTTGCCAGACTGAGCTGAAGATTTATTTGTAATATTTCCTCAATTGCATTTTTTATAGTTGAAGCATCCGTTTTGTGAACAGGCCGAACCCCAACAATCTGGCAATGGGCTTTCCCTTTATTTGCAAAGCGTACGTAGACAACTGCAGCTGCTTTGAGTATACTGTCTGTGACTCCATCACTAATGACAGAAAAGAATTTACATTTCTCCAGTTTCTCTTTCAAAGCTCTTCTTTCTACTTCAGCAATAAAATGTATAAACGTTCTCGCTGACTTGTCATTTCTAAACACAGAACCAATATCCACTCCTTTCATATCATCCAGTTTGCACATCCAGTCAAGGTCTGTAAAGGGACGACCAGATTTAGCAATAGCATGGCATGTTCTAAAAATATTTTCTACTCTACCCAGTGTTATAGAGTTCATGCTCTTCAACATCTGCCCAGGAGAAGCCGTATCTGGCGAAGCAGTACTGGCAGCTTCCATGCAGGTAGCCCAGGCATGAGCTTCACTACTCTGGTGTGTATTTATAAATTCAAGTTTGAAGTCATCAGTGCCAGAACAAAAATTGTGAATGGTTTCCCCCAAATCCACATTATGCTTACGACATGGTGCACAAAACATGATTCCCCTTTCATCGTCATATTTTAACCAGGAGTATTTTGTTAGCCATATTTTTGGAAACTGGAGATTCCTCTTTGTTCTCTGATGTTCCAATTCTTTCTTCCCTTTTCCTCTGTCACCAACTTCTCTCTTGCTAGAAGAATTACACTTGCTTTTAAATTGCTTCAGTGCTCTTATGGCTATAATTTAAAAAGAAACAACTAAATATAAAATAGTTTTTCTTTCATAAATTATCAATTGTGTTTTTTCTTTTTTCATCCACATTTATTCTGTTAATATGGAACTAAAATGTGACTTGAAATAGCCATAAAAGAGAATAAGGAAAACTGAGATCTACTCTTCAATCACTTGGAGGCTACCCAGGACCCTTGCAAAAAATGGTCTGTTTTGAGTCCAATTTCCTTTAGACTACCAGAAGTTTGTCAGAATATGCAACCAGTAAAGTGCAGCAGCATCAATACCATTTTCAAAACAGAGAAAAACAGGGTTAGGGAGTGGAATTCAGAATGGTATTCCGGGTAAAATGTCTCCAGAAGATACTACTGAAGCCACAAACCTATTTGTGTAATGTGTTGTGTAATGATACCCATTACACCTGACACTAACAGAAAAGTTAACTTGGAGCAAATCCATAGATGTGTAATCAAATACCTGTCACAGAATGTGTAAGATGTTCTACAGCCTATATAGCTGACCTTATCTTCTTAAAATATATTTATCTGCAGAATGACTTTATTACCGCTTTGAGAAAGAGGAATTGTATAAGCTTCACGTTTTGTTCTCAAAATGGAAACTTTCTTAAAGCATTGAGATTGTTCTCAATATTGTTTTCCCAAATTCTTCTCAAGATGGTCATTCATTTTGTAGGAGCAAATGCCATAAGCTGACATTTTTCAAAATTCTGTCACTAGAGCTCATGAATCTCCTACTTTTGTCAAGTAATTTAATCATTCTTTTAGTACACCGTTGCCATAGGATCATAACTTCAAAAAGAAAGCAGTCAAATAATGAAGACAAATTCCATGCAGAACAATGAAACTAGATATCTATTCACTGGGAAACAGCAGATGTAAAGCATTGAGGAAATGACCTAAGAACACTCTGACTCCCCACCTTCCTTATTGTGATGTGTATGTCAAGAGGAAAAATTAATGATTACATTAAGCTAATCATAGAAAGAAATGCCATTTCTGGTGCTTTAAAGGGTCTTAAAAGAGTTCTTGTACCCTACTCTTTTCTATTTTACAAGAAACAGCAAATTTTCATATATGCATTTAATAATTTTTGAGAACTGCTTGTTCACATTGTCATAAAAATGACGGTGTGTCTGCTCCATTCTATTCTGAGCATCGTGAAAGGCCATAATATTTACAAATGTCAGGAACATGCAGTTTAAATACATTTCCATTATACGCGATTCTTCTAAAGAACTTCAAATCTGAGGTAGCAGTTGTGGTCCACAGGGACAGCAAAAACAACTAGACCATAGAAGCTTTTTCTGACATCTGCCCAAGTACCATACCTAGGACCAAAAAGAGAGGAGGAGAAGCATTCTTAACATACAGTAAATATTAAAAACTTTCCGTCACATTAGGCAGCCACAAAAATGCAAGAAAAGGTGAAAAAGAGATGGGGGGCAGCATTAATAGATCTCCAGCTGCAGAACTCAGAGGCTGGAAGGGACAAAATGGTTGTAACTTCTCTATAGTGCCTACTGCTTCTTGAGGTGTATGGGAACCTGTAGAAATTTGCTGTTGATTGGAAAAATGGGGATCAGAGTACATTCAGCGAGCCACTGTCAGGGATAAGATTCCCTGTAATATAGACGTTCACTGTTACCAACATTTTTCAAGTTTTATATTTTTTTATTTCAAAACACAGGGGTTTAAACTCTTAGAAAAATGCATTTGGGACATCATGTGTTTGTAAGGGATCATTTGTATGTGTCTTTAGAAAGACAGGATGTAAGAGCAGTAAATATATAGCTAAGCAGCATAAATCATCAGATCAGCTCTATAAACCATCTAAACTATGATTATATTTATTACAAATCTTCCCTCTAGCATATTCTTACCATGGTTACCTAAGGAAATTAAGGTTATGCAGTTGTGTTGCCTATGTATCTCCCCATCAATTTGTCTGTCTGCCAGTTCTCCCTCACAGATAATTTTAGAATGGCCAATTTGAACCAAGTTTGTCAGTAGGGTGAGGTTATGAAGGTCCTGTAAGTTACTTTCAGATCTGTTTCCAGGTACAGGAGAAAGATCCTCCTAACACTGCCACTGAGGAAAAAGTAGGGAGATGACCAGTTTTTATCTTCTATGGTCAAGAGGCATAAATCAGCCTAAATTCAGTTCCAGATCACACACAGCATCCAGTGCATCCTGGCCATAGCTGTTCAAGCAAAACACATAGGTAAGATGACATGAAAGACAGACAACTGTTGTTTGGGTTTTTTTTTTTAAATTAGGCTAACAGACGTGGAAAGGAACAGGAGATGGACTAGTGGGAGGAAACTGGGAACATGAGAAAAGGTGGGGTTTGTTGCAGTGGCATAAGGAAAGAACACTGGGTACAAAAAGAAGCCAGCCTGTACTACTTATGAAGGAATCTCTTTTTCACATAAAAAATTGTCATCAATGGAATCAAAAGAAAACCTAAAGTAAAGAAAGGTATAATTGTGTTTCATTAAAATCTTTTCAAAAGTGAGTATCATTCACCGATACACGAAGTGACATTGACAAGCATTTATATATGTTTCAATAAGCAATGCAGAAACATAATAAAAAATGCAAAAAAATAATTAGTGAAGAAATTAAGATTATGACCACAAGTGAAATCGAAAACAGAAAAATAAACACTCAAAAGGGATCATTAAGAATGACAGCAGCATAAGTGTACACTAGATGTGCAACCCTGTGAACCAGGACTGTGACATTTTAAAGGGACGTAAGAAATAAAGATCAGTCACCATGCTTCTGTTACAAGGCACAGATATACAAAACAGACTATTTCTTAATGATACACCAGTCAACGGAATATAAGCACTGTATGAAAATATTCCCCTAAACTGAGGAACTGTAGTAAAGTTTCAGATTATAAATTTACACTGGCAACAAAATATGAAGAGATTGTAAACCTATATTAGAAATGAGAATTATGTTAACATTTTATTCCATTTTCATCAAATTTTACTAAAACATTTAAACAGCTTCCAATTCCCCTCCATTTTCACTGAGAAAAATTGTCCAAAGCAATTTCTGACTAGAACTTCAGATAAAGATCTATGCAATGCCATAAGGGATGAATAAGTGAATAAACCCTGAGGCTGAATTATATTCTTTTAACTTTAGTAGTCTAAAAGTTAGTAATATGGGACACTTCTGTCCTTAGCTGAAAAACACAGGAGTCAGAAAAATATGATTCATTCCCTCCAAGATATTGAGATACTCATCACCCCCTGCAGGTGATTTTCACTGTAAGTATTTACTTCATTCATCCACTAATTAGTACTGATTTTGCTATGTTATATTTCCAATCTTCACTAAGTAGCAAGAATTGGGATTTTAAATTTAGAATCACATGCCCATTGCTGCAAAGATGCAATGATGGGAGAGTGCCTCTGTCATGCTGATTGAAATCTTAATACTTGGAGAGATATATATATATATTCAAATGCACAGAAACATATACAAACATGTTAAATATGTTTCATAAAAGTAATTGGATACACAGATTTTTAAATACCATTGGCAAACAGTCACAGATTTCTGAAATTAAATAACAAACATGGTTTAGTAAAAGACATAACAGGAGGTGTAAGTGAAACTCAGGCAGTAGAATTACAAATTTTCAATTATCTGTAGGGAGAGGTATTGTATCTATTCTGCATCTCTGACTAAGGGCTTTATATCCCAAAAGTTTAGGAATTTTCTATCTACATCATTGCCAGTAAAAGATATTTCCTCTGTCTACAAACTTAACCTTTCTTATTTTCAAGTTTTGAAAAAAGCACATTTGAAAAGAAATATAGTCTTAGAAAGGATAATGACAAACTTATTTCTGTGCTTACATATGGACTTCACTCTCTATTCATATCAAAGTCAGGAGTACTATTGTAAGCTCTTGAGTTGTTTCTACAAAAGTGCTGGGGAAGAGAAAATATAATCTATCAACATTATTCAAGATCAGCATGTAATTCTGACTGTTCTGCTCAACAAAATATTCTATTAAAAAGGTAAAAGTTCAGCTGAACTAGATGCATAATTTAATATGCCTAACTGTTCCAAATCTAACAACACAGTAAAACTCAACTGACAAGTCTACAATTTGAAAAGTAATAGCAATACAACTTCATCATAGGCTGTACTCTATATTTTGCTTGTTCACAACTTTACAAACTATTTTATAGTTTTATAAATAAGCATTTTAAACATTTTTTGCATATTCGATATAGAAGTTTTTTAAACCTGAATGAAGTTTATTTCTGATGAATAGTCAGTGCTATAATTCAACCTGGAATGGTAAATGAGCATCATGACTGTGAAAAAACAAATAAAATTTAAAATTCCTTTGTGTAATTCTGTTATGCGATTGAGAAAAAAAGTCTGGGATAGAATCTATTTTGATCTGTTTGCTAATGCAAAACATTAGCAAAATTGCATTCTCTATAGCACCTTTAGAAGAAAATTGAGACATTCCAGATGTGTGCTAATTGAATTGACAATAGATGTGGTCATAGGAAGAATATAGTGCAAAAGGGAATCAAAGGCGATGAGATCTAATAAAGTGTTAGTTTAATTTTGTTGGTAAGAACAGAATACATCCAAAGAGACTGTAGAAGAGAAAAGAAAAAAAGTGAATGTTAGTAGCTCCATTTAAAGCCTGCCACAGTTCTTCCTATAAAAAAGCAACACGCTCCTGAGGCAATATACTAAAGCACTGTTAACAAATTGATCAAAGGAGTTAGTGAAACCAAGAAATACTGCAGAGCCACCTTGAGTTTGGGCAATGACACTTGGAATAATAAAAAAATAATAATTTAAGTATTTCCTTATCAAATGAAAGACTGTGTCAGTAGGTAGGAAGGTCCAGCATAGGCTGTATTTTTGTCCATCGGTGCTTAGAATGGTGAGTAATGTGCTTCCATGGAGAACCAAGTGTGCAGGATAGAACAGAGTTGTCTGTGATGAATCGGCAGTTCTTTAAATACTTTAAATTCCTAGGAAACACAAAACTGTTTACAATTTTTATAAGATCTCTTTCACAAGTATCAATAAATTTTTAAGTATATTGTCACTCCTACTTTTTGCTTTTATTTTGGCAATTTGTTAAACATATCTTGAAAAGACACCATTTTGGTGTTTACCAAATATCCTGTGAGAAAACTGTTCACACGTTTATTTCTTCCAATATAGTAATTTCTCCTTTGTTACTCTTTGTTTTGCTTGGATTTCTAGGTAAAATTCTTCTTTGTGTAATCACCATAATGCTATAAAAAATAAGTCTAATATTCCATTTTCAGAAAAAACTTTAGGAATTTTGCCATTTACGCAGTACAGAAGATTGGTAGATTTATTCTATTTAGATGTGCCCTCTAGTCTATGTCTCACATGCTTGTTTGTGTGGATTTCCATTATAAGTGTTCAGAGGATTGCTCAGGTGAGTAAGAATTAGAAGACTAAGATATTTGACAGCAAATCTAGATCCCTTTAGAGGTTCTCAAAGGCAGTGATTAGTTTGTTATTTTTTCGTATCTCCTTTAGAGCTGCTGTCCAACAGTTTTACTGCCAGTGCACTGGGTGCTTTAGTATTTTTCCCTCTTTTTCTCAGTAAGAGACTAACTACTGAGGAGGCATGTATTTTCTGTTGAGCATTCTATTCAACAAGAGGAGACAGAAAGATGTGAAATTTTCCTGATGTTTTAGGAGAGGAAGGATTTAACTCTTCCTGTGGTGTCTTTATAGGGAAGGGGAGTGGTTGCCTTAGAAATCTGGGATGTGATTTATGCAGTCTTAAAGTGTGTGAGAGAATGGGAGGAAGTATTTTAAAGATGACTTGCACAACCTATGGCTTCCCATCCTAATCTGCCTATCCAAAAATGTAATTACCAACAAAAAAGAATGCTGTTGCACGTATTTTGGGACCTTATTTTAAACAATAATTCCTTATCATTGTCCCAGAGAATATACAACAGCATTCTTTTACTGTCTGATGACTATTAAGTCAAGATATTTACCTTTTCGGATAGTCATGCAAGTCTTCTTGGGTCATTTTAGTGAATATATTACCATAAAAAGGACAATATTGTAGAAAAATAAAGATGTCATTTGTCTGCTTGCCAATTGTTACTAATTTACAAGGAAAATAGTTTTTCTGTGTTAAACATGCCAAGAATATTAGAGTTTGTGTTAGACAAAATTTTTTAGTTTATCTTAATGAATACATGATTTAAAAAAAAAAGAAAACCTTTTAAGTGGAATGACCAGTCGTACTGGTATCTGTGTTTCACCTCTATGGCACTATCTAATAATTACAAATGTACAGATTTTTAACTTCACGTGGCACTATATATGCAATACTATCTGCTAAATTAATCTCTGTATAAGAATTTGGAGTGCTTACGCACACACCCATGCTCATACACTATAGATAAGATGATATGCATCTCTAAAGGAAAACTGTAAGCATCTTTCTGCCTAAAATGGATTCATACTCAAAAGGTAATTGGATTTTCTCCATAAACGTACATGAAAAGCATTTCTGAATAAAGAATTAAATTCAGCTTCATTTGGCCTTTGTAGTCTTATTACATTAGAAGAGTTGGATCCAAAATCGTAAGCATATGTTTACATATTGTATTTCATGATCTTAGTGGCAGTCATACTAAAATTATAATTATAATATGGAACACTAGTAGTAATGAAACCCTCTGCAAATATGCATATACATACTTTCCACCTCAGTTTAAAATTGTCTTACCAAAATTATTTTGTAACATTTATACAGCAGTAGGAAGTTATGCACGAAAGTCTTTTCAAGCATCCTAAGCCTAAGGCTGCCATAACTTGAGGGTAGACACACAGTAAATACACGTACAAAGGAAAAAAAAATACATATCTGAGTTAACATTTGCAAATCACCCAAAACAACTGACACACATTGACTTGAATAATATAATGTTTGATAGTTATAATAGACCCTATAGAATAGTTTCATGAAAATACTGATTCCTTTTAAAATGTGTACTAAAATAATATAGCTTCAGAGTTCACTGAGCTATAAATTTGGAAACAGGTTAAAGACTTGCATATTTAGGCAAAGCAAGCGTGATTCGTACCACTCTTGAAAACATATTACAGAGACACCTATTAGAGGAATATTAAGTACGTGGTCTTGAGGATATAAAGCCCATAGCAAAGACATTAAGAGCTTTCAAGTGGTCTGGTGTTTCACATTTTCGATATTCTGCACTATGTCTTTACTTTGACATGTAGCAGGATCTTTAATTGTAGTATGATCTTTAACAATATAGGTAACTGATGTTTAGTAGCTCTCAGCAGTTACTTTAAATTTTAAGTAGGTAACTAACAGTCCTTCAGCAGTGAAAAGGAAAAATTTTTCTTACCTTTAGGTGCCACCTGTAGAAACTGCTTATGAAGTGTAGTAAGTTGTGAAATAGTTAGAGAACCACTTCCAGAGGTTTCTATGTGTGGAACATGTGGTAAAGGAACAGGGTCAGGAATCACTTTTACATCGCTGCAGATGAAGAAATCTGTTTCTTCTAAAGTAATTTCATATTGGATTTTGCTAGAACTCTCAATATGATGTCGTGCAACCTCAATCATCTTTTCAACGCTGTGAAACATAAATGAAGAAAACAATGAGTACTTTTCATACACAATGCTAATCACTTAGGTTCAAATTTTAGTGTGTTTGCACTTTGACAGCTTTCCTGAAGAAAGAATTACAAATCCTCTCTATGAATTCTGTACCCAGCAAAATCATTATGAAGTGTACTCCCCCTCTGGCAGCAAGAAATCTTTGGACTGTGGTAAGAAATTTATATAAAGGCAGATCTAAGCCACAGAAGAGACCTGATGGAAAAATATGAAAGAACAAGACTTTCTTTGTTCCATAAACTTTCTAGGGGTGCACCATACATATTCTATCTGTAATCATCTTTTAGCCTATTTTAATGCCTTGTCTTCTGCTCTGCCCCTACATCCTAGATGTACAAAGCACTTTCTAGAGTAGCATTGTGGAGGGGCATATGAACTCCCGTTTCAAGTGAATGAGTACAATTTATATAGGGAAAGACGTCAGGTGTCTATAACTTTCCACTAGACACAGGTTTGGCCCAGGGTGGCAGGTTAAAGGACATGATGTTATGCAAATATTGTGTCTTTGGTAGTGTTTGTTGTCATGGGAGCAAATAAAATTGGCTGGGAGGCAGAGGCTCAGCCTCTTTGAGTTATTGCCCATTAGAGCCTCCACATCCTGCATTCATGTCTCTTGTCTTGGGCTTGCCCTGACATGGATCAACTAGCACTGTCCCAGGTATGCTTCAAAAGTTAGTACCGGCCAGAAACATTTTCCAAAAGGCAAAGCAACCCCTTTCTTTTGGAGGGTAAAATCCTTTAATGATATGGACATAGGCCATTCTATGCCAGATGGCCTAAGTGTCACAGAGTGGTCCCAAGCATATTTACTTACTAGCACAGAAAAATTGCAAAGAAGAATAATTTTTTTTTAATGGACCCTGAAATAATTTTGAGAAATGTTACACAAGCTGGCAATAACAGTAGGTGGAGTTTTCCAGCATGTGTAAAATGCAGGAAAGAAAATAACCCCCAATTCAAAGTGAAAGAAGCTACTGAAATGATATAGAGGCTTCTACTAAATGGAATAACTGGTTGTCTGCTGATGCTTGTAAATCTTCTAAATCTGCAGAATTGATTAAGTACCTCTACTGCTGCCAGCAGAACCTTCTAATCATCCGAGGAATGAGTTATTACCATTCTGGTATTTAAGATAAAACTAAATTCCAGTTCATGAAATGGAACATTTTTTCCAAATGATTTGCTTCCATATAAACATCTATCTTTACTAGCATAGTCTATTTATAAAAAAAAGGTTCCTGTTTAAATTTGGATATACGTTACCTGGACATTTCTGCCAAGAACCTGGATCCAAGCCACTTTTCCATATCTTTATAAGCCTCTTCTGCTTTCATTGTTAGTTCTTCAACACATGCTAAAGCTTTTTCTTTTATAAGATCTAGTCGAGATTTTGTGGCTACCTCTGTTTAAACAGTAACATCATAATAATTAATATTTATAAAATTTGAGGAAAATTCTGTCATAAGCATCTAGTTTAACATGTTAACCTCTTTTTAGGCAGTAAAATATTTATTTAATTTCTCATATTCTTGAACAAATTATTCTTCATTATCACCTCTATTGCACCATGTATTTTACAAAAGTGTGTCTCCTATAAACATCTGAATTCACAAGGTAACAAATATCTTAATAAAATTAATATTGAGGTGCAGGGGATGTTTAAGTAGACAGTGACATTGAACTAAATTAACAGTAACCAGCAAGAGACCTAGAAGCTTAATGATGCAAGTGTGAGTACCCCGTTATGGGTAAATTTTAAAGGAAGAGCACCTAAATCATTATGTATGTTAATCACAATAAAGGTTTGCTCTTCTGCTTCTGTCCTCCAGCCCTTTAAAATTTGTCTTCATGATGGTAAGATCTTCAAAGTAACTACCATTCCTCTCCTTATTATCCTAAGATCTTAGAATGTTTATTTCTAAACTGCTTTTGGATTAAACCATGTTGAAAGTGGTAAGTGTACAAGGATTTGGTCTGGTGTGGACCTAAAGAAACCTTATGCATTAATTGCTGTTTTCCCTCTATTATCCATAATAAATACTATGCAAAAGTTAGTCTGGCAAGGAGGTAACATACATGATGATGGGTTTGCCAAGTGTTGCCAAACAGAATCTCTAACAGCTAGGTTCTAATTCCATTTAATGAGAAAGAGGTCTTTTTCTTCTAGTCTAGACCCATTTTAAAAAAAAATTTTCAACCCATTTTCAAGTTGGGACTTCTCTTTTTCAGACATTTACTTTTGGCTGCAAATTGGAAGTTATTGGGTAAGACAGACAAAGGGAAAGAACAAATGAACAACACATGGTTTTTTTGTAGGATCTGTCTGGAAAAGAGTATGCAAGAATAAATAAAATCTGTGTCTTCCTGCTTGAATCCCATGTGGCTTGAGGAAGAGGCAATCAGAGAGAAGAGCATCAATGAACTACAAAATTGCCAACAAATTCTTTCCCAAATCAAAGCATTTCAAATATTAAATGTAATTCAATTGAATACTGAAGAGTGGCTACCCACCAATGTGAAATTTATTCTCTCATGATGAATACTAGCATAGTCATGGAAAATGAAATTACATGAAATGAAACAGAAGAGAACAAAAATAAGAATGAAAAACACATTTCTATTTTAAATATACTTACCACAAAATCACTGATGACTACCACGCTAAAAAAAATCCTGATTTCTCCAGACACTCCTTTCTCTTCCCTCCTTTTTCTTACTTATCCATTCATTTACCCTAGAGTTTCTGGCTAGTTTTGTCTATTACAGCACGTAAATTGGGAATAACAATCACCATCCAGAATAAGTAACAAAACAGTAACATACCCTCGTGTTTCAAGGCACTGAAATATTCTTGCTTTATTTTAAGTTTCAGTTCCTGTTTCTTTAATTCTTCTGGGGTCATAGGAACTGGACTGACTTCAACCACAGATGCAGTAGAAGGTCGCCCTGCAGGAAAATAAACCTCTCACCGTCTTCGGACTTTGCTGGTAAGTTTGTGTATCTGTACACCGTCACTCACAAGACAGCACACTTTTTAAAATGAAAAATGGCACTTTCCACCTTATTTGATGTGATTGTTTATGAGAATACAAAGGTGGTTACTCAGGTGTCTTATGTCAACATAACATATTTAGATTTCTTCAAATGTGATTTACATCTGTAAGACATGCTAAGATTAACACTGCATAAAATTACTCCAGCATAAACAACTGTATTAAAATTGGCTAAACAACATCCTAAAATGTATTTCTGAGCAGAAAATCATGACTGAGTTGTGATCATGTGATCATGATTCTATTGTGATCGTAGGTGGTCAAAATATCTTCTTTGACCATAAAATCTACCAATTTATCACAACCAGCACATAAACAAAACTTACTTAAATGATAGCTGTTCCTTCTGGAGCAAATTCAAGTTTAGCAAACTGTAGTAAAAATGCTATGTTAGTTAATATCCTTGCTTACGATCAAAGCAGTAAAGAGAACAATAATGTGATTTAAAAAATATCATATTATGTCAAAAGAAAAACAAAAAGAGGTATGTTATTTCCTGCCTTTCTAAACCATTCCGTTAGCTGCTTTTGCAGCTTGTTTTAACTTACATATCTATGAACAGACATTGTAAAGGTATTTTGTCATGTTTTTAAAGATTGCATGAAATTCTGCAGTCACAACATTTTGACTATTAGTCAAAAATATTAAAGTATTTGTAAATGCTTTGTCCTAGAAGAGCAGATGGAGCTGTTACAGAAAAAAAAAATGATATCTGCATGATATATAAGGTCCACATAAAGCAAATGGTCAAACCTAGAAGTGATAAAATTACATGTGATAAGCTGTATCACTCAGTTACTAGCCTATGGCTGTATCCTAGGGAATTCTTGTGTTAGAGGAGCACTACAGTAACACTGTTTTTGGCATGAAATTAAAGCTGATACCTCAGTTACAGATATATCAGCTGATACTTCATCTTCCACCATGAGGAATGCACAGCTGAGTTCTACTTGCACTGTATCACTCTATATAGTTTTTATATATCTATATATAAACTATACATATATATAGTTTTTATATATATGTATATATATAAAAATCATTTTATGATTTTGTGATTTTGTGAGCAGAGCTATACTTGTTCACTGTACTACGAGCAGAATAACCAGAGAGAGAGCGCTGACTACAGTGCAATTAAAATGTCTGCCAAAGAAAAAAAGTCAGATGCTTTATGCACAATAACTCTGCAGTTACAGCTTTCTTTCTTGGAAATGGAGTACCTGAATTTTAGGCTATCCTCACACCCACAGGGCTTGAGACTCTCTCTTGCTATATAGAATGTCATTACAAAAGATACAAGGTTTAGGCTACCAGCCTTGCTTCCTGCTGGAGCTATGACATTTTGCAGAAAGAAGTGGAAGTTACTTAAACTACTACCTGCTCAAGGAAGCATTTATGAAAAAATGTATAAACAACATTGTATGCCAGGATTCCATCCAGCTGACTGCCTAAATTGCTAGGCTAAAGAGATACGGGGTTTTAGGTCTGTTTCCCTTTTTGCAAATAAAGTTTTGTATTCTCACCTGGTTGGACAGATTCTTTCCAGGCCTATGAGCAAGATCATAGAATCATAGAATGGTTTATGGGCAGGGACACCTCCCACTAGACCAGGTTGCTCAAAGCCCCATCCAACCTGCCCTTGAACACCTCCAGGAATGGGGCATCCACAACTTCTCTGGACAACCTGTGCCAGTGCCTCACCACCCTCACAGTAAAGAATTTCTTCCTAATATCTAATCTAAATCTACCCTCTTTCAGTTTAAAACCGTTACCCCTCATCCTATTGCTACGCTCCCTCATAAAGAGTCCCTCCCCAGCCTAGAGGGAGCAGAGTGACTAGTGGAGTAGAGGGGCAGAATCACCCCTCTCAACCTGCTGGCCATGCTTCTTTTGATGCAGACCAGGATACTAGATCTACCTCAATGGGAGTCTGCTCTTTTTTAGGACAACATAAGCCATTAAATTTCATTTTCTTTATTTACACCAAGTTACAGTTTTACATAAAAATGATGAACCTTGATAGATTCGTGCTACTGTATGTCTGATAAATTCATTCCAAAATATCTTGGGGTATTGGATAATTTACCCATTCTATTCCAGTACTTTTATTTTAATATTTGAAATATTTTGACTTATGACTGGGAAGTAGGCAGAGTTTAATGGAATTTAATTTAATTTGATAAACTAGTTCTAACCATTCAATTCAAAAATAGCATGTGGAGAAAAATTAATATTTACTTTCTAGGTTCTATTTGGAATATTTATTCCTAC
Organism: Stercorarius parasiticus; assembly: GCA_013396915.1. NCBI lineage: Eukaryota > Metazoa > Chordata > Aves > Charadriiformes > Stercorariidae > Stercorarius > Stercorarius parasiticus. Next base: position 107,678 of record VWZL01004883.1, read on the forward strand.
ATAATAGTGACAACATATATGATTAAATAAATGCAATTGCTATTCAAAAGCTGCTGCACTCTTTTATCACTACCAGATTTTCACATTGATTTCACGTTACAGTTGACATTTCAAAAGAGAAATTAAATCCAAATGAAATGTCTTGACTTACTCTTTTCTGTATTACAGACATATTTACATTTCAGTAATGTCAAGCACTGCTAAAACAAAGTCTGCATTTCAAATACCTTTTTTTTTAGCAGCTGATTTGGGAGGAAGCTTTTTGGCATCTTTCCCAGTAGCTTTGCCTCTCAGTGTCTGTGAAGATTTCAGATCTTCCTTCGCTTCTAGCTGCTGCTGTTCTTTTTCTTCCTCCACTTCTTTAGACTGTATTTCAGCTGTTACCTTGACACCATAGTTACACACAGTAAAGTACATAGTATCGACAGCATGCAACTACTGTTTTTAATAGCCTATACTTACTGAAAGTACTTGCTGAGACCTACACACATAAATAAAAGAAGATATTTTAACTAATTAAATTGATTACATTTTGTTATTTATAAAAAATAAAAATCTAGAGCAAAAATGAAAGACAGAGAGATAGTGGTTTTAATTCCTGTAACCCATTACCTGTGCTCTAGGAAAAAGTGAGAAAAGTAAGAATCAACAGTATGTAAAGCAAGACTATAGTTACATTGTAATGGTGCAGAAATGTACTTATTTTAAAATTATCAAAGAGAAAAGAAAAAGTGAACCTAGAAACCAACCATTTGAAAAGCCCACCTAATTTACTTTTAGCTACATATAAAACAGAAGTTTTGAAGTTGTGAAAGGTTTGCGCGAACATTGCATCACAGCATAAAACTTGTCCTTCTTCTCACACTTCTATTGAGGGATAAGAGGAGAGTTTATTATGGAAGGAGGAGATATAGAGAGTCAACATTCAAAGTGTTTCTCTCAGTAATGGAATGAAAGGGTCAGTTATAAATACTGGTGCTGATAATACACAGATTCCAACATTTTCCTCAAAGAAACATATTCAGTGGAAATATCAGTGGTGGAGCAAGAGGTATGAAATTGAGATACACACTGTGAAGGCTCTGTATTTAGGCTGCCTACTGAATGGGAGGCTTTAACTGTCTGATCCAGAAATGTTTAAGTAAATAAAATATTCCTTACCATATTTGATACTGCTGTTACTGCTGTTTGCCATGTATCAGTGATAAGATTTTCATCTTTCCTAAAAGTGGCTGCTCCGTTTTCAGAATCCTCATCCTTAGCACTCTTCTGTAGAGTTCCCTTGCTTTTTGACTTGGTAATACTTAGTTCTGGCGAAGGCAGTTTCCAACAAACTAGAGGAATCCTTAAAAATAAAATACAAGGCATAACTCACACCCCCTTCTATCAAAAGTGTTAATTTATAACTACATTGGAGAATATGTTAAGAGAATGAGAATGCTATTTTCAAAATTTGCCATAAGAACAGGGATGAACTGTTGAACAGAAAAGGGATGAACTTTCATTATGAAAAGGGATGAACTTATGATCAGAAGTGGTGAAATGTGTGGATGACAAGATAACTGTCTAGTTTAACTACAGAAGCTAAGGAATAATAATAGATGGATAAAACTATGTCAAATAACTGTGTGATCTGTTGATACATTACACATGGGCTAGAAGCACAGCCTCGTAACTCAGATAGTTTCCAAATGAATTGTAAGGATTTTAAAAAAGCAGGTGTCACTGTTGACAGCATTTTCATATTGTGAAATTATTTGATGGTGTCCCTTAACTGTTAATATGGCATTCAGTTCTGTGCATCTTTGTAGCCTGCTTTGATTTATATTTTCATTACATTGAATTTTCATTCAATTTATGTTTGCTTGCGTAAATTTTAAACCTGTTAATGTTCCATAATAATATTTAACTTATTTATGTGAGGATTGTGCTGGCAATGGTCAGCAACATGTAGGGAAATAGGAAACATTTCTGTAGCAAATTTCTTTCCAAGGCAGCTTTACAATGCTTTATAATTCGGGTTGCATTTGTGAAAATTATATCGGTAAAACAGTAAAAAATCAGGGATAAATTAAACATATAAGATGACTCAAGATTAATCATTTGACTATAATCCCTAGTTAAAAATTCTTATTTCCCCATCCTTTGAAATATACACATATATATATTCCCTCATACACATGCAAAGCTATCAGTGCATTATGTTCATTGGTATTCGTATAATAATGCATTTCTACCTTCTTGATCGGTTTTGATCTTCTTCCTGCTCTACATCAACAATATCTAACAATGGGATTCTAGTAAAATCTTGACCATCTTCTGTTGGGATTTTTCCTTCCATTGCCCTATAATAGTCATGAAGAACTTTCTTTGTATCTTGGAAACGATCCACTTCAACCTCAAGAAGAAAGGACAGAAAGATTGCAACTCAAAACATTCTGTTACATTTTTAAATACATGTCAGCAGAAGTAATTCTAAATCCTAAGAGTTTGAGGGAGAGCAACAAACAGAACATATTCAAATGCATACTTCAAATACATATTCGAACACAATCAACACATACTGCTACTTGCACCTATAATGTCTTCACTCTGGTATTTCTAAGGATTAATAAAAATCTTAGGTGTTAGAATAGGAAAAATTATTTACAATAAATAAAGTTTGATGCATTAAATTTAATTACAATATATTTTTATGTATAGGTATTTCTATAGTAGCAAGTGTACTAGTACCAACAAATTATAGGGATCTTTTTGTCCAAAAGAAGAAAAATCCTTAGTAGCATAAAATAAAAAGGGTTAAGTGATGGAGAAAATTTTAAAAGCCAAAGTTTTTCTGGACCAAAGAAAGCAACAGGCTTTACACATGTAATTGTCTTGAAGATTTTTTTTGTGTGAATCATCTTGGAAGAAATCAAGTAAGACTCAAAAAACCTCTAACACCTGTCATGCTTTGATTTATTGATATAGTGTGGTGTTAGTTTCTAACTGACAAAACAGTACTAAATATTCATGGGAAAATGCACAAAACCACATTCACAAAATGAAGGAAAAAACCTTTGTGGTGTAAGTCAGCACTTATCCATAAGTTAAGGAGAAAATATCTTCTAGTATAACAGTGTGTACACAGAAAGGTGGAAAGAAATCTGATAAACGGCGTTTATACAAATCTATGTGCTCATACAGTAACAGAGCCACCTGGGGAATATATATAACTTCCCACAGAAAAACCCACAGAGAGCTCAAGCCCAAAGAAGCCTATTTATGGTTGCTTCTCAAACAAAGCCATAACATAAAGATATAGTTATTATATTTTTAGTTCTGTAGTTTTAGCATTAATAATTCATTTATTTTGGGGACTATATATTAAGTAAAGAAAGCAAAAATGGTTTCTTTTGCATTTTTCTTTAGGAAAATAAAAGTTTATACATAGTTAATACATATATTTGTAATTTTAAGTGTCTATTCCGCATATCCACAGAAGACAGATCAAATCAGATTCATAGTGATTCTCCTCTAGACTGCCATCATACATGTCCATGAAATTCTGCTAGAAGGGAATTAGGATTGCAAAGTTATACAGGCATATAAAAGGAGAAAAATAAAAGATTTAAGCTGAGCAATACTACTTTCATTTGGCTCCCTTATGAATATAATTTTTAAATACTCACACCTATAAATATCCTAATTACAGGATGAATTAGTCATCCTGGCTCAGTTAGTCAGCACCTATTTGATATTCAGACCTCTCTCTTTAGGCAGTGGCCTTAAGTCATTATTTGGGCATTATTTAGAGTCTTTGAAAACAGAGCTAATAATTTCCTTACTATAACAACTGACTACTTCACAAACTTTACTTAAATCACCATAACACTCACATGAGGTAAGAGAGTGGTTCCCTTGTTATTAAACATATAAAAATAGCACAGAGAATTAAGGGGCAGGAAGCCCACCCTAAGCTGCTTAGGCCTGATTTTTCAGCCAAATTAGCATAATATAGTATGTGTTTAAAGCATTGTTTTCATTGTTGTCTTTAAAGTTGCCAAAACTTCCAAAGAACGGTCACTCAGTTTACAGAAAAGCCTGTCTAGACTAGTCTATTCCAGTTCAGTCCAGCCTTAAACCAAATTTATGCACCTAGAACAGCAGTCACAGGGAAATCTTACTTTACTTCAGGAACTGAGGTAATTTATAGTCAGGCTGAATGAGAGGAAAGGCCTAATGTGGGGGAAGGGAGAGCCAACCAATTGAAGATGGTGTCTTGAAAAGGTTAGATGTGTGAAAGCTGGGTCATATTTGAATGGATTTTCTCAAGAGCAACAAATGACATCAGATTCTCAAAAAACATTCCTTGCAAATTTCTTTATCAGTGTGTAGGTAAAATTTCAAGCCACACTGGTGAAGTACAACTGAAATAATTTTGTGACATGGGAAATACAGGACAACCTTAACAGCAGGTAGGTCTATAACAGCAGTGAGTTATGAAATTTGTAAATTAATAGCAGATGTCAATATGATCACAGAAGGATAAAGAACTCTAATATTTCTGTTACAAAACTCAAATGATTCACTGGACTGATAAAATTGCAAAAAGTAGCACCATACACTACAGCTTGAAAGTCTGGGGAATTGGACAATAACAATGGATTTTTCTTAACCTTTTCTGCCTGCCAAACAGTTAAATGTATGGGAATATCATCTACTTTTTGTCTCTTAACTTTCTAGATAAATTCAGAAGAGGCATGAACATTTGCTCATATAATTCTCAATTCCTCACATATTTGGAGCCAACCATATGAAATTCCTCTGAGGCCTACTGTCCTCCAAATCTAATTCACTGCCCCCTTCCACTGCAGACTCCGTAGTAGATCCATACCTGCATAAGTGAAAAGAAATGGTTCATTGCAATCCCCCTGTGATCTGGTAACCAGCCATCATTCATGATTTCAGTACGTTCCTGCTCTGCTTCTTCCCTTCTGTTATCACAAATATCCCAGAGAAGATCTCTTAGGTCCTAAAACACAAAATCAAGTATGGGAAATAACTATGAAAGAAAACTTACATACCTTTTTATACTTATTATTAAAAATTATAATTTTTGCCTGTTTGCATAGGTCATCCTCCCATTTGAGGCTTTTTCTTTCCTGTTATAAAAGTCAAAGCCAGGTCAAAACGACATGTGCTTACAGAGAGCTGACAGAAAGTAGCTTTACAGATGTGCCAGAGAGAAGAATACAAAGGTATGAGACAAACATGTAGGCTGCCTTGCTCTCCTCAGGCAGAGAAGGCCTAAGCTTCACTCCTGACTCTTTTACCTCCTGCCCCCGAAGTGGCGCAGGGAGGATGGGGCATAAGGGGTTGTGGTGAGTTCATTATGCATTGTCTCTGCTGCTCCTTCCTCTTCACACTCTTTGGTCCCTCCCATGTGATACAGTCCTTCATGAACCTCTCCAGCGTAGGTCCTTCCCATGGGCTGCAGTTCTTCAAGAACTGCTCCAGTGTGGGTTCTTTCCATGGGGTGCAGTCCTTCAGGATCATGCTGCTCCAGTGTGGGTCTCCCATGGGCCACAGGTCCTGCCAGAACACCTGTTCCTGTGTGGGCTCCTCTCTATGGGCCACAGTTCTTGCCCGGAGCCTGCTCTATTGTGGGCTCTCCATAGGCTGCCACCCCCTTCAGGGCACAACTACCTGCTCCAGCATGGGGTCCTCCATGGTTGTAGCAGAACAACCTGTGTTTTCTCCACAAGCTGCAGGGAGATCTCTGCTCTGGTGCCTGGAACACCTCCTCCTCCTCCTTCTTTACCGACCTTGGTGACTGCATAGTTTTTTCTCACTCCTCCCTTACACTTGCCACACAGTGTTTTTTACCCCTTCTCAAGTATACTGTCACAGAGGTACAACCACCATCGCTGACTGGCTCAGCTTTGGCCAGCAGCAGGTCCATCTTGGAGTCAGGTGGCATTGGCTCTGTTTGACATGGGGGCAGCTCTGATGCCTTCTCACAGAAGTCATCTCTGCAGACCCTCTGCTACCAAAACCTTGCCACATAAATCCAATACTATACAAACAAAACAAACTGTTTTGTACAAACTGATATACAGTTGTTTCCAGTTCCTTCCTGAGACACATGAGGAGAAACATTTTCTTCTTGGTCTTCATATTATTCAAGTCACAGTTTTGATTTACTGTAAGCAGTGGAGACAACTGGAGAGGGAGACAGTGAGGTATCTTCCTCTGGGAGAAGCTAAAAGCATGTTTTATGTGTCTCTTCTTTTTCTCTCCCACCACTCATCCTCTTTTCAAAGTCGAGCAGCTTCTCTTCTTTCCTTGTACACAGGCAGGTGAAAAAAATTTAAAAATGGATGCATGTGCTAAGTCCTCTCCTATCTAGAAAAAGAGTAGTGGGACCAAGTGGCTGACCACGTTCAATGATAGCAATGGAGTGAGAGGGAAGTTGGAGTAATTGCTGAAAGGCAGCCTACCAGAGATGGGCTGCTGAGGTGTATTTTATCCACAGTGATTCTGAGTCTGGATCTTTGGGATGCCAAAGCCTTGGCTGCCCTTTGAGCTTTAGGCCTTTGAGGAACTTTTCATACATAACAAAATGGGGTAGATTTTTACATTTTCTATTCGATAGCAGATAAATTTGGTTTTCAGGTTTCACAGCTGACAGTTTCCAGTGTGGATAGTGTTTCAGAAAGGATCTAGATGAGATGACAGAATTGAGTAGTCTGGGAAAGCTGAAAATGTTTGAGGAAAAACATTCCACTGATTATCACTCTTTTTATTTTCTCTCGCTCATTTTCTAGCATCAAGGAGTAAGAGATGACAGAATTTTCACATTCAGGGAGGTACAATGGGCAGGCCTTAAAAGCCCTTCATCTTCACATTCACCTACAGGTTTGGGATCCACAAGGACTGTATCTTAAGGGGGCCTAGAAGAAAGCTGGTGAAGGACTTTCTAGGATGTCGGGTAATGGTAGGACTAGAGGGAATGGATTAAAACTAGAGATGGGTCGATTCAGATTGGACATTAGGAAGAAGTTCTTCACCATGAGAGCGTTGAGACACTGGAACAGGTTGCCCAGAGAGGTGGTGGAAGCCCCATCCCTGGAAGTTTTTAAGGCCAGGCTGGATGGGGCTCTGAGCAACCTGATCTAGTTGGAGGTGTCCCTGCCCAAGGCAGGGGGTCTGGAACTAGATGATCGTTAAGGTCCCTTCCAACCTTAACAATTCTATGATTCTATGATTCTATGACTAGAATGGGTCATTCAGAGAAATCATATATTTACTACAAACTGCCTTACTTACTGTGCTTAGACTTATCACAGTATCTGAGTCTTACTCTATCATATGGAACTATCACGTCCTCTTAATCTAATTTGAAATGGACAATGTCAAAAATTGATTTTGGTTATGAATGAAAGGCCAAACATTTTAAAGTTTAGCTTTCTGTATCATAGGACAGAGGCATTCCAGTCCTTTTATAATTCCATTTCATAGAAGTTAGGAATATGGATGATGATTTTTAAGTCCTCTACTTCATTGTGTTGAAATAATGCTACAGAAAAGGAGGTCCGATGCTTTTTCCATCTCAGTGAATTCATCCATGATTCGACCAATGTTCCCTTGAACTAACAATGTTGCCAGTATTTTTCTCCCCTTTTCTGGGAGCATTTCCAGATATGACTTTGATTAAAAGTTATGTCTATTCTGAAATGGGAATGTGATAAATTCAAATATAGCTCTACTTACTGCCTACGTTAAATCTGTCTCTGAACTCGTTAGTACCTTTATTCTCATGGATTTTTGTGAAGAAGGACTCTCAGGACATGTATGATCTACCAAAGATCTACCTGAATCAAAACATGTCAAAGAAATTCTGTCTACTTTGTATGAATCAGTTTTAGAAAACATTTATTAGCATATACCATTTATGGAAAAACTAAATGACTGCCAGGATTTGTGAATGTAATGGAAATGTCCAAACTCATAAGTAAATCTCTGAAAACCATAAAACATAAAGAAAGCAGAGAAATATTTATTTTACAATGTGCCAGAATACCACAGTATAATGTGAAAAAAGCAGCAAGACAGGAGAAAGATTTGGCCAAAAAACAGAGAAATAACTGTGAATAACACTTTATGTACAAGAGGAAGTGACATAGTTTAAGAGGGATGGTAAAAAGGAAAAAAATGTAAAATAATATCATTCATGTTACATCAAGCTTGTATGCAATGAAATAATACTTTACGGTGTATTGTAACTTTTGTCATTTACTTACAGTAACTCTTTGATGCAGTTCTGCTTTTGTTTCCTCATCTTCTCTCAGGTCATCAGCAATAGAATTAAAATCTGATTGCCACTGAGATACAAATTCCTGCTTAAGATCTGGACGCTTCAAATAATCCTGGAATTTTTTTCTGTTCGTTACGGTAAAAATAATTTTGGTGTTAAAAGACATATAGAATGTCATTGGGAAAATACAAAATACTAATATTAATGCAATAAGATACCGTTTTTACTTACGTAACATCTGCTAAGTAATAAATCACAGAGTGCTGTTCATCCCTTAGACATTTAAGTATAGTTTTGATGGTATTTATATATGAATTTTCTACCATTTCCCAGTAAGGTACTAAAAAATCAGGTATCTCCTGTAAATTTTTAAAAAATATCAAAATTAATTGATATATTTCTTGGTAATTCATTTAGCTGTAGCATTAGCAAATATAAGGACAATTATTTCATTAAATCATATTATTGATCTTTTTTTCACTGTGTATTTCTTTTGATTTACAACTATTTGCAACCAATTATAGACACTGTACCACCATATAGTCTATCCTGTGCATTTCTTTGCTAAAAAGTGTCAGTATGGAAATGAATGGAAAAGTCCAGCAGAATACTCCAATATCTGTGGTTTTGGATATACTCATAAAGTGAAGATCCTAAGTGAGTACTTACGTACCAGAGTTTGCTGACACACAACTGTTCAAGATGGTAAAAATCTAAGCTGCCTGTTTAGTGCTGCACAAGTGACACTTGACTGACTGACCGTCATGAAATGCAAAATAAAACCCATGGCCAGAGGAAACCCAGCATATGCGAGCTAATTGCAGCCATGAAGACAAAACTGGTAAATATTAGGGAAGGACTCACAGAACAATGTACAAAGCATCATTATACACCCTTCAAACCTAAATCTCAAATACTGCATGCAGCCCCAGCTCCCCATCTCAAAAAATTTACAGGAAAACTAGAACAGACAGACAGAAGGGCAAGAATCATGATTGAACATATGAACTGCTCCACATGAGGAGAGTTAAACAGATTATGCCTGCATTGGAGAAGCAAAGCAACACTGAGCAATATTAAGATGCAATAGGTGCCTCTCACATCTTAAATACCTTCAGAGAGTGATTATAGAATTATTATTCATCATATCACACATTATAAGAACTAGGTTCATCAAATGACCCAAGCAAACAACAGGTTTAAAGCAAAGAGAAAGAAATACTTTTTCAGAATTAGTATAGTTATACAGGCTATATCACAGACACCAAAAAGTAAATTGCTTCAAAAAAAGCAACTAGACATAATCACGAAAGAAAAGTCTATTGAGAGATAGTAGACACAAAGATGCAGATATAAAGTCATCTCAGGAAACCCCTAAATTTCAGATCATTGGAAACTAGAAGGCGTCCTCCCAGAAAAGATGTTAGAAAACAGTATCCTAGCAGAACGATCAGTGCACATTCTGCACGTTTTTACATTCTTTCTGTGAGACCCACAACTGGCCCTTGACCAAGACAGGAAACTGACCTAGTTAAGTCTATGCTAGTATTCCATAATACTAAAAAGTATTATTATTTTGGCATCCATGTGCTATTCTTCATCATCATTGTGAAGAATATAGAAGAAAAAATGATCAAAATTTTCAAGTGTTTCCTTATTTTATGTATTCCAGTATCAACTGTTATTACTGTTTTTAGATACTTATAATACAGTATTAGTGTATCTTTCTTTGAAAATTATTAAAGAAAATAACATGCAATGAGACTAAAGTTTTAGGTAGACTATGCATAAAATACTGAGAAAAATATATACTTTGATATCTAAGACTTAATCATGAGTGGATGTACCTTGGGAAGTGGTTCATCTACATAAATCCATTCATCTGATCCTGGTTCAACTGGTGGTGGTGCCACAGGAATGGGAGGAAGCAGATCTTGATGTGTAACTGGTAAAAGGTTTTTTCCTGGTGATATTTCTTCAGCAGACCCTTTTGTATGAGTAGACAATTAATACCTTCAAATGTATTTTAAGTACCAATAAACAGAATTAGACATCTATACTACTCTGACAAATTCAAATTAACAGAACATATTCAATATTTCATTACTTAGGTGTTGTTCATCAAAAAATACACTAATCAAATCAGTGATGCCATAGTTATAAACTCACTTTCCAGTTAAGCTTATATTTTGCTGGACTGATACTTTTCTAAAACCATCACTATGAGAAAAACAGGAAGATAATGAATTAGTATGTGAATATGAAACCAATTCCATATCAGGGAAACCAAGGCCAGTGGTGTTGATACAATTCTGAGATTCATTATAACTATCATGATTTTAAGGACTCCTGCTTAATTAAAGAACAGTTGTAAACAAGAGCTTCCATGCTAGACTTAGGAGTGAATCAAGAAAAACAAATATTGAAGAATAAACAAACAGATAAATTGAGGTAAATCTGGCCTAATATGGAAAATATACCTTACTCTGAGGAGAAGCTGCGAAGTATGAAAGATGATGGAGGGGAAAAAAAGAGACAGAAAAGATCACGTGGTAGAGAAAGAAAGAAGTGAAAAACTAACCCTGCTAATCTATAGTATAGCAAAATAATACTGAATGTAGTTAGCAGCTTCAGAGCATGATTCAATCCTAGAATCTGAACTGATGTCTGGAAAGATATCAGCATCTTGTCAGTGACCACAGAAGGATCCTACAACAACCAGATTTTTAAATTAACATTAATCAACTGCTCAGAATCACGTGCATGAATTCTTGCCAGTTTTGCTGTGGATTTGGAAATATTCAAAGAAAATAAATAGGCTTGCATTAAACCACTGTTGTAACAATCTTGTCTTTTTGGTCGAAAGAAGATTAACATTTAAAGAATAGTTGTGTTTTGTTTTACTTTAAGTGTGACAAATCTGCTTCTGAAAAACACTGTCTTGCTGAGTGCTTCAATGGAAAAACTGCTGTCATTCTCCTGATTTAAGTTTATAAGAGTAAAAAAACTTTTGGCCACATAAAATATTTCAACTACTTCAGCTTCTGGTAAATATTTTGAGAACCAACCTCTGGATTTTGCTTTACCATGTCACTCCTAGAATGCTACTGATGTCTGACTAATTAATATACACACTCATACCACTGTTATCCTTATATAAACCTAATAGTGAACAATATCTTGGAATCTATTAACCAAATATGAAACCAGACATTATTGACTGATCACAGGGATTACTTCTCCATAGGGAATAAATAGTCCTTATCGTACTTCTATAAGATAGCTGGGTTCTAACCAGAAAATCTCAACTCCATTTGCATCAAGAGGAATTTTACCATTGACTCCAGCAGGGCTATAATTTATATCAAGCACATAAAAAAAACAATTCTAACCAGGTAGTTCTTTGAAACCTCTCCATCCAGTTTTCAGTTATGTGTGATTTTTCCAAGAATTTTTCATGAACTGGAAACCTTGTGCAGGAGTGAGTGGTAGAAGACACATCAAGACTTTCTTATAATAATTATGAAGAAAAAACCTGGCTATTCAGAAGTCTACTTATCCTGGTTAACTTGATGCATCTTCTCCCCTGGATGCTTCATGTTTTTTCCTTTTTTATTTTTAAACGATTCTTTCCTTTTGGGTGATTAAGAGGAAAAATGGAATAAAGATGCACCAAAACACATGTCAAAAACATTCCAAGTTATCCATGTTTTTAAGCTGCTCCTGATAAATGAATATATGCTGATAATCGTAAGTTAGTCTTTCTTACACCTTTACGCTATCCCATATGCTGAAGATGCTAGCTGTAATATTGAAACCAGGAAAAATAATTGAATTTAGTAATCATTTACTCCATGGAGTTTAAATAAATCCAATTGACACTTTCTTTTAAATATCTTAAAAGTTTTTCTCAAACGATCTTTACAATTATGTGAAATTAGTCCCTATCCTCTGAAAAGGAAAAAACGCAGCAGAAAAGTTCAGAGTTCTGGTGCAGTTATCACTAACTCACACATCCCCAAAGTCTTACAGGGCCAGTGAAAATGTATGTTTCCATACAGTTATATATATTACATATTAGTGTTAATTATAAAGAACAAAGCCTTTTCTTACTGAATTGTAAAAAGTAAGAACAGGAAAACTTACTTCTATCCTGTTTTTTGGCAATTTCTTCCATTATGATTTCCTTCACTGTTTCGCACACGAGACTTTCTTCTGTCTCTGCATTGACTTTCACTAGAATATTTTGATGGACTGAGAACCATTTCTCTAATTTTGGCCATGTGTCTAGAAAGCTGGAAATCCTACAAAAATCATATTAATGTATAAAATTAAAATCTAACTAACAGAAAATAAAACATTTTTCCAAATTAGTAAACAAAAGAAAACCAGACGATCTAATGTAATACTATAACAAATTCAGGCAATATTTTTTGTAAAATAATACCCCATCACATCAACCTCTTCATTTTCAACATAGGAAAATTTTCAAAATCCTACTTTTAACTAGTCATATATTTTGTGCTCTTTCTTGTCACAAGCTAAACCTACTTTCTTATACCACAACTAAAACCATAATAATCAATAATAGTCTGAAATACTTAATAGTATGCAAATATTTAGAAACAAAACTTATTGTTCTTGATTTTGCTATTTACGTAAAGTTAAACATCTAATGATTCAGTAAAAAATACAAGACTAATTGCTTTTTATAAATGTAAAAGTGGAAGATACCACTTTAGAAAATCAAGTGCATTTCACTTCACATGTTACATGACGTACCTCAGATATATCTATGCTTAGATAGATATATATACATATATATATATACACACACATATGGTTCGTGTAATATATATCTGAACAAGAAATTCTCCTTAGAACAATACCTTGGAAAAACAAAACATGAATTCTTATCTTCTAGGATTATTTATATTGTGCCAAAAATGAAAGTATTATTTAGGCTCCACATTAGAGAAACTCCTAGGTAAATTCTTAATATTAGGCATATCAGTACTATCATGGGTCACGTATGAGATTCAGATTAATTACACGCCTACACACCTGGCAACTTTTTTGTACTTCTATAACATACCTTTGTAGCACTTGGTCCCTGGCTAAGTCAATCTTCTCTTCTAGGATTTCAGCATCTGAATTTTGATTGTTCTCCTGTTCAGTTTGAGATGACTCTGATTTATCTGCTGTGTGGAAAATAGCATACAAGAACATGTATTGAAAAAGGCAAACATGCAGGTAGTTACTCACCTGAAGTAAGGTAATTACTAAGAGAAAAATCTCAGTGTTCCTTGATCTTAAATTTCTAAATGTAAAAATTGGGTACCAAACTTCCAAAAAGAAAGGAAAAGTCAGAGAAAATCATAGTAATACACAAATAAGCTGGAAACTACCTGAAGATAGTGTCTTGCCTCTTCCTCTGTTTAAATGCATAGCCAATTATAGCACTAACATTTCCTGATAGATGCTTTGCAGTCATAGAAATCTCCAGTTGTACAGAGGGGCATTCCTTTGGGTGGACTGTTTCAGGCTTATCTACTCTAACAGCTACAGGTATTTTACCAGTCTAATCTGAATCTTCCTTGAAGTAACATGGCATTGGGAGAACAGGTATTCTCTCTCTCTGAGTCTTCTCTAAATTAGAAAAACATTTAACTGATTAGAAATAAGCCATTTTTTATAGATTTCTGATTTTTAACTGTTCTTTTGACTCCTCCTATCACCACATTACATGTTATAAAACAAATTCTGTTTGGATTTCTGAGATTATATAATTATTATCATATTTTCAACGTGCTTTGGCAACAGAATGATTTTTCCTCATCCTCACTCCTACCTATACATAAAAGCTAAAGGTAAATGGTGCTTTAAATCAAGCCATGTGCCATATAAATGCTGCAGTGAAAACAATGAAGAGGAATCTCCTTATAATTTGGACAATATGGGACATATTAATGAAAAGAACTTATGTTTCTCCAAGGTGAGTACGGACAATTAAAAATGTGTGGTCTGGAAGGGAAACAGCCCTCAAAAAGCCTGTGATGCCTTTGCCTTTTTTTGGCCAAAATTCACATTTATGATTGTTCACTGACTAACTGAAGGCAAGACAAAGACAGTAATCAATAGGGAATGAGTGTTGGCACTCCCAGGGAATGAATGTTGGCACATCCCTTTGTTTATAATTTCCTTCATCCCTTTCCAAATGTGTCTCCTGGAGAAAAATACTGTGTACACACACTCATTTGTAATGAGGTATATTTCTGCATCTGTTGTAACTTGTTTTTTTTTCTGGATGCTGCTCTATGTGATACCTAACACCAGCCACTGTTCTATCTCAGCCCCAGTGAGAATTCACTACAAATACAAACAAGCATATACACATGCACTTGCACACTTTTGATCTGCCTTTGATTGAAACAAATAAAAGTATTTGAAATAATCTGGAGGCATTCAAGGTGATAATGCACAATTAATGAAAGTGATACGGTGAGATGTAGAAAAATCGTTCAGTAATACTATTTTGCTCCAATAAGTATAATTTGCAGATATATCTGGTAAATAATGTTTGGGATTAATGTGTTACTTATACCTACTCACATACTTTTAGACAGCTAAAGTTAAAAGGGGCCTTACAAATGGAGAAGAAAGCTGTCAAGAAACCACAATTTCTTGTGATTACTAATTTCATAATTGTCAGAGGAAAATACAGATATTATATAATTTGGTATTTTTAATTAAAACATGTAACTTGCTATTATGTTGCAAAGTACTCACAATTTAGTCATTTCAGTTATATAACAATCTTTGCATATCAGAATCTGCTTGTTATGTTACTTTGTTAAAAGTAGTTGGAAACTTACACCTCAAGTTAGCCACACGGTTCAGTACCATGGTGTCTGAAATATCCAACAATACAGAAACATCAAATGCAGGTGAGGTAACAGGAGGTTTGTCAGGGGCCCTGGAATCTGTAACAAGTGAGAGCTTTCCAGAATTTGCATCTTTTGCTTCTGGGTCGATCCCTGTATAGGCTTTTTCAAATAGCTTTGCCTGATTAATTGTCATTGGAAAGCCATCCACAATCCACCCCTTCTCTGGTGGTATCTGGCTAAAAGTAAATGAAGAACTAGAATTATATAGAGAATTGACAGTATAATAATAACACCTAAAGAAGAGCTTGTCCTAGCAGTCTTTCAATTTGAATTCAGAATATGACAGACATAATTAAAACTTAAACTGTAAAGCAGTGAATTTTAAATCAGAAAAATAACATCAAGCCTAACTAAGAGTCAAAAAAGGCAAAACCAAAACAATTTTTGCTGTCTTAATAAATAAAATTTTCAAAAACACTCTCTACAGAGACTGATCAGAGTTGTAACTTCACTATTTTCTCTACTAACTTTTGCACTGAAGTAACAAATAGCAAAATCTGTTTTGTACCTTTAAAATATACTAACGGGAATAATATAAGTTCATGTGGGAACTTATGTGATAATTGCACATCAGGGTAGTTGAGACAATTTTCTGTCAGAAAGAGTAGACAAAAGTAAGTAACCTAACTGCTGAAGAATGAATGTTTATATTATGCATTTCACAAAATCTAAAATAAAAAATACTAGAGGTGCTGAATAGCTTCCAACTAATAAATAAAACAGAGACATTAGTTATGTTTAATGACTATGTGATAGTCGTGTATATTTTTACCTACCTTCAGTAGCATACAATAATGCCTATATAATTTAGAGCTAGACCCTACTGCTAGCAATTTACTGCTAGCATAAAATGAGCATTTACTAACTTCACTAATTAGCTCCACTTTCCAAGTAGAAGACTCCAGTGTTCAAAAAATACTTTAATGAAGAGAAATTGCTGAATCTGGACTACAAGCTGGATAATTACATTCTAATAAAAAACTGAGGAAAAAAAGCTATGCAAGTTCATACTTAATGGCTTCCAATAGGATGTCAATTAGTAATTCATCGGGAATACTTTTTCCATTCTTCAAGAACTTCTGAGATGCAGCGCCAAGCTGGGCACGTACAGATAGCTGTGGAAGAGTGCAGCATAAGACTAATATGCTCAGAACGTTCACAACACTCAGTGTTAAAAAGAGCATGATTCTACTTTATATATTATGTATTATTTATTTATTTATTTATGTTTATTGCGTTATTTATTTATATTTAATATTTATTTTTATCTATAAAGGAGAAATAGTTTCAATTGATGTAAAAAAGGCCTAATTTAATTGAAATCTCCAACTGATTTACATCATTATATCCATGAAAATGACAGACAGAAACAAGGTTGTGAAAAAAGGGATATGAAAGCCAAGAAAAAACCCCTAAGCGTCCTGCTTCTAAGCTTATTCTGATTTTCTCTACCATAAATCCACCGATGGTTTCCTTCAGCAGCATTAACTTCATTAGTTCTGCAGAGATTGTTTTATATGTTAGCTTTCAAAGTATTTTCCAGTGAGCATTAAAATCAGTGTAGAAATAAGTATTTCTGGACATAAAGAAAAGAAACCTTGTCATGGGATGAATGATCTTCTTGACAGCAGCAAGATCAGGAATACATTTTTGCTATCTCAAAAATGACAGAAAGTACAATATCTGACGTAAATGTGAGGTTTAACAAGAAGGTACAGAGCTTTAATAATATGTACAATTCTAACCAACAAACAAAAGAATAGATTTTTATAATAAACTCTTTTAATATTTCATACAGACAATGCTTGCAGTGAGGTCAATAAATTAATTCAGAACAATCAAAGGGTGTCACCATTTAAGTAATTTAACCATTTTAATTAATGCATCTTTATAAGTAGAAGCTCAAATTGGATTACAAACCTTGGACAGGTCATCCTGACTGTAATCTGATTTAAATTCTTGCCCAGGTGGATTCTTTTTGACAGGACAATTGCCTAAAACAGGTACATTGTAAAGTTTGAAAATTCTATTACTGTAAGATTTATTAATACAGATAAATAATAAAATTATATGCCTCATTAGTGTTCTTAGTTCTTTGAACAAATCAATGCAGAAACTATATACGATTGTTAGAATCATAGGATCATTGATTAATTCAGGTTGGAAGCAACTCCTGGAGGTCACCTAGTTCAAGTTTAACCTTCTGCTCAAAGTAGCAACACTTAAAAGGTCAGACCAGGTTGCTCAGTTGTTTACCAGTGTGATCTTGAAAACCTCCAAGGATGGAGACTACACTACCTTGCCAGGCAATTTGTTTCAATGCTTGATGGTTCTCATGGGCAAAAGGTCTTGTCTTATGTCTAGTCAGAAGGGAAACAAGAAGGGCTTTTGCAGGTATCTCCACAGCAAAAGGCAGGCTAGGGAAAATGCGGGCCTCCTGAAAGAGACATGCAAAAGACTGAGGTATCCCACGCCCCTGAGACTAACAGGGAAGTCTGCAGCAATAAAGACTTACCCTTGGTGGAGGAGGATCAGCTAAAGGGGCATTTAAATAAATCGGAAATACACAAGTCCATGGGACCTCATGGCATATACCCACACATGCTGAGGGACCTGGCCAGTGTTGTTGCTAAGCCATTCTTAATAATCTTGGCAAGGTCCTGGTGACTGGGGAAGATTCCTAGGATTAGAAGGATGCAACTGCCGCTCCTCTCTTCAAGGAAAGCAAGAAGAGGGAACTGGGAATGTACAAGCCAGTCAGACTCACCTCAGTCCCTAGGAACTGATGGAGCAAATAAGCATGGAAACCATTTCCAAGACTATTAAGGACAAGAAGACGACCGGGAGTTGTCAGCATGGATTTATGAAGGGGAAGTCATGCCTGACTATGCTGACAACCTTCTACAATGAGGTGGCAGGCTCAGTGATTGAGAGAGGATCAGTGTATGTCGTTTATATTGACTTCTGATACTGTCTTCCTTAACATCCTCATAGACAAACTGATGAAGTACAGACTGGGTAAGCGGACACTGAGGTGAACTGAAAACTGGCTGAACTGCCAGGCTCAAGGAGTTGTGATCAGCAGTGTGAAGGGCAGCTGATGATCAGTGATCAGTGGTGTAGCCCAAGCGCTGCTTGCGAGACCAATACTGCTTAACATCTTCATTAACAACCTGCGTGATTGAGACAGAGTGCATCCTCATCAAGTTTGCAGACGACACAAAACTGGAAGGAGTGTTTGATACACCAGATGGTTGTGCTGCCCTTCAGAGGGACCTTGATGGGCTGGAGAAAAGGGCTGACAGGGATCTCATGAAGTTCAGCAAAGGGAAAGGCAAAGTCCTGCATCTGGTGAGGAAAATCCCATGCCTTCAGTATCAGCTGGGGGTCAACTGTCTTTAAAGCAGCTGTGGAGAGAAGGGCCTGGAGGCCCTGGAGGAGAACAAGCTGACCATGAGCCAGCCATGTGCCCTTGCAGCAAAGAAGGCCAGCAGCATCCTGGATCACAATAAGAAGATTCGGCACTGCTGAGACCATATCTGGAGTGCTGTGTCCTGTTCAGGACTCCCCAGTGCAAGAAGGACATGGATGTATCGGAGCAGGTCCAGAGAAAGGCCCTGATGAATACTACATTCTAGGAGTATCTGACATATGAGGAGAGGCTGAGAGCTCTCACTCTTCAGCCTGGAGAAGAGAAGGCCTGAGGGGAATCTTATCAATGTGTAGAAATATCTGTGGTGGGGAGGGGACTAATGAAAAGAGAGACAGACTCTTCTTAGTCGTGCCAAGTAAAATGACAAAAGGCAACAGACACAAACTGAAACACAGGAAATTCCATTTAAACATAAAAATATTAACTGTAAGGCTTACAGATATTGGAACACGTTTCTCAGTGAGTTTGTGGAGTCGCCATCCTTGGAGATGTTCACATCCAACTGAACAAACTCCTGAGCAACCTGCAGTAGTGACCCTACTTTGAGGAGAAGGATTGGACTAGATCTCCAGAGCTTCATTCCACCCTCAATCATTCTATGATTCTGAGTTTAGGTGGCTGAGCCCACTGTCAGTTCTTTTGTTGATAAGATCTGTTGTAAAGAAAAGTAAAGTGAGGAGAGGTGAGGGCTTGCCCTTCCTTGCTTTGGAAGCTTGCTTTTAAGCTGAAGCTCTCATCGTGGACCCTGGCTGTGGTACATTAGAGCTGTGTAACAGCCATGCCTGCACACCGTATCCTGTCTCCTTGATTCTGACCCTGATCCACACCTGCTGATTTGAGCTCCCAGCTTGACCTCAGACTTGCTTCATTGGCAGAATTGCAGGGTTATCACCAGACTGAGGCTGATGCTGACTAATATCTCTGGAGCCGATACTGACCCTGACTTCAGTCGACATCCCCACTCTTTGTTGGTGAATGTTGGTGCTTCCTGCTTTGCTATTGGTCTTGTCACCTAGCTCACCTTCCTTCATGGAGCAGCTTGCACTTGCTGCTCCCAGACACTAGGAATATGTGGAAACAGGAAATTCATAGTGGAAACTACTGTGAAAAGTCAGATGTCATGGATACTACCTCAAATATACAAAAGAAAGGGGAATTGCCATTTAAATCTAATAAGATAATATAAGAATTAAAATTTAATTTTATAAATATGTATATAATATATATAAATAAACTGTATACATACCTTGGGTTCCATTGACAGGTGTTTCTGTTTGGAGTTTCTTTAGAACTTTCAGTGGTGATTTTGATAAGTTCTTCTGGACCTTGTATCAATTATGAAAGGAAATGGATTAGAAAGGAAACTATATATTACAAGAAAAACAAGACTGTCAACTCAAGCTGACTCTTGAAGCCTTGTAGGTCAAAACAGAATTAAGTTTGAAATTGAGCAAAAAATTGAAACAAGATGCTTTCCTCTTTATATATTTCATTCTCATCTCCCTGTGGGAGCCAAAACCAAAATTTACAAAAATGCTTACCTCATTTTGTTCCCCAGAATTCTCTGCTTCTTGTGGAATCACATTGTGTTCACTTTTCATTTCATTTCTAAGAAAAGCTTGGATGGCCTCCTGAACCAGAGTATCAACCGATAGTACCTGAATATTGCAAACTAATACACAAAAAAATTAGATAACTTTGCTGTTTTAGTTGAGCATACATACAGAGATCCATTACTAGCAATTAAGTTAATTATTTCATTTGGGCTTTTGACATGAGTTGTTTCCACTGTCTCTTCTCTGTAACCACTGCACAGTGTGTATCCACAATCACACAGGTATCTTGCTAGACTCTTCCACAATAAACATCCCCAGAAAAGTCTGCCAAAAGCTTTTTCAAATTCTCAGTGCAGAAGTAATACTATATTAACACTATATTCAAGTTCAGGTGCTTTAAACCTTATTTTGGAAGATAACGGATAAATGACTTGCAACCCACCCCTGCAAAATACAGATGCATTTGAAGTTCAAGGACTAGCAATGCAAGGATTTGCCCAAACACCTTTCATTGTAAGAGTGGGATTTTAATGCAAATAAACATTTTTAAGAATTCTAGGAAAACAAACACAAACAACTCTACCTTTTTCAATAAAGTTTACACAGGTGGTTTTTCCACTAAAAAGTTTTCCCAAAATGCATCCCTTGATAGGAAATGGAGGAAATACAGGTGGTGAAGATTTGGGTTTTGGCCGATAGAAAATCTCCATCAGTCTATGAAGCACATGACCCAATATGTTATTATTAGGAGGAGGTTTGTTTTCATTGTTCTCTTCAGTTGGGCACCATTCCCCTGTCATACTCTGTATAAATGACAAATTACCGAATAATTTGTCAATATGCCTCGTCTTCCATCTACATGCACGGATTTATACACAAACATGATACATACAATTAAAAAATCTGCATAGTACTAAATAATATTTTTAGAACAGACCCTTGTTAAAAGCTATAATTATGTCATAATGATCAAGCATTTATTGATATTCACTAATACCTAGTTGAGAGAGACAAGTACTCCTACAACCATTTTCATAGATTCCTAGAATAATTTTTTTTAATTCCGTAAACATGAAAAATCATTTCACTAATACCCCAGAATGAATCAGTAGCAGATTTTCGGAATAGAAGCCCAGTATCCTAATATTCATCATCCTAAAAACTGAGCAACATCATTGCCCAATATTACATAAAAATAATTGAAAATTTTCATGGACAAAGATTTCGAATATATATATTTGCCTGACACACATTCAATAAAGAGAAAAAAAAATAACAAAACCACCAACCCCAAACAAACAAACAACCATACAATTCAAACAATTTTAAGGGAAGGAAATACTGAGTAGAAATTATTCTGAGACCAATATAAATTTATCAGTGGTATGAGTTATCAGCATACAGCTCAATGAGGTTTTGCTAGTAAAGATGCTCTTACTAACAATCACATTGGAAGAAAGAATGAAAGGATGTAGTCAAAAGAATTGAACACAAAATTGCACTTTTGACACTCTAATATATACTGTACCAGCATGAGATCTTATAACACTAGGAAAGTCAGTTTTTAGTATGCAGGATAATACTAATCCTGTACTAATTATTATTTGGTTGCAGGCTACTAAACATTTGTTTAGAAGATACATGGACTAACAATACTCTCAATTAGATTCTAGCTTGTCACCGCACTTGGGGTGCACAATAAAGGGTTGAGAGGCAAACACAAATGTTTCAGCAAGAGAAATTCCAACTAGGAAAAAAAAATGAAGGAAAAAATGTTCACAATGAGAGTGGTTAAGCACAGGAATGATTGCACAAAGAGTCTGTGGAATCTGTATCCTTGGAAATACCTGAAAGCTGACCAGACACATTGTTGAACAGCCTTATCTGACACAGAAGTTTGCCCTGCTTTCAGCAAACAGGTTGAACTAAATGACATCCACATCCCTTTCAACCTAAACAATTGTATCATTCCATAAATTAAATATTTAATCACCATCAACAGAAGCTATCAGTTTCAAAGTTCTACTGAAGGATAATGTTTTGAATTCATGTTACAGATAGAATAGGCAATCTTTTCCTGAACTTACTATCATGAATGATATATTGCCACAGCATATATTCTAGTAACAAAACTTGATCAGTGTTGAGTTTGAAGATACGTGCATTAGATAGAATAACACAATGTAACTCATTATAACGCTAAACGAATACATCACCTATTTTTAATCAGTAAAACCAAACAAAAAAAAAATGTTTTTGGGTTGCACAATATCCCCTCTCTAATGTATCTCAGAAAACATACTTCTTAATACGTAATTACATATTAAGACATGAAAAGACATGCTTAAAAAAACCAAATCCTTGTCCTATCTGAACCATTCTTCCTTAATATATAAGCAGAGATGGAACACTTGTTCTAAATTCTATCAGACCTGTAGGAAAAATGAATCCCAAATGGAATGGGTCCCCCATTCCAAGTACTCACCTCTCAGATTTCTTGCCCTCTTAACCAGAAGATTGCTAGACTGTACCTGTCTTGAGATAAAGTAGCTTACCTGTCAGAAACAAGTTTTCAGGTATCCAAGTGAGAGTTACATAACTCCTAGTCAACACTCTCGACTGAAACTGGAAATTATTTGATATTTTGAGCAGTGCCTACTGTTATGCTTGTTTTGGGTGATTCCATTAAGTTATTAAGTGATTAGTCACACCTGATGATGTGGTAGCTTCCAAATATTTTCAAGCTCAGTCTAATGTGGAATGTGCAATGGACTGATAGCACAGTATTTTGTTCTTGTATTTCATTAAATATATATTGGACGCTTTAGTCAGTATTCCTACCGTAAACTGAGTATTGTTGAGAGATGTCAAATTGCCTGTGCTGGGCTTTTTTCTCAAGGGATAAGAAAATCAGCATAAACTTTCCCAGAATGGCCTGCCAATACACTTTTTATCTAGAAGCAATACTTTGAAGGTATTAGCTGTTCTCTTAGGTTTTCAGAAGACACAGGTATGAATTGGTGCCAACAATTTTACACGTTTACACTAGCTTTTGATGAACAGTGATTCAGAAAAGCATAAGACTAACAACATCTTGAGAAAAATTAATTATGTGAATTTGCATTTGAAACAGACTGGTAGCAGAACAGAAGCTTTAAATGTGACATTAAATATTTGCAACCTTCGGTGCCCTTACATCTAGAGACTACTGAGACTTTGTAATATAAACAACAATATCACTGAAAAACTTAATTTTTCATTAGTGCTTCTCACTGTTTCCTGCCTCTCTGTCCTGTACGTTCTCCCTGATAGTCTTGTATATATGCCTTTTTTCACCTAAAGAAAGTGATCGTGAAATTCATTACATGAGTTGATATGGTCTGAACAAGGACCTTACAAACAGATAAACCAGAAAAACATATGTTAAGATTGAAAACAAAGTAAATTGATCTGTCGGGCATTCATCACAGAAACTTTTAACAAATTATTGTACTCATCGCAAAAGAAAATGTACCATTGGTTCAGGATGTGGATAAAAGCACATATATATTATAGTTATACATTCCTAACAAGTCAAAGACAAAATATTTGCCATAATTTTGCCATATTATAGTTAAACAGATTATTTGAAAAGACTAAATATGTAGCGTGATTTTTTTTTCCAAAGAAAAGCATAATTGATGTACTTTGGAACAAAATTGTACAATACATTTTAACAGGAAAACATTCATCCTTCATCTTTAACTTGTGAAATTACATTAATGTGTTCTAAAATTGAAGAAAAGTTTTAAGGCACCCTGAAAAATAGTTACTTGTGTTCTAAGAGAACGTTAATAAAAATGTCATCCATTTCTAAAAATTTTCACAAATGTTACCATCTTAAAATAAATGGATCACACAAACCAAAAAATCTTGTTAGAAAGCTTTCACTCAAAATTGTTGAAATTACGACTATCAGCTTTTGTAACAGATACAGTATTTTGTTTTACTTGCTGTTGCTGGCTACTTTCTGTTGCATTTTCAAACGTGGTAGCATTAACCACACTTTCAAATTCCAATTAGCTAAAAATAAATTGCATTGCAATTAAAATGTTGGTCCTATGAACTCAAGAGAGAACTATAATCAACGTTATATACAAGAATGAAATTATAACGGTGTTTTAAAATTGCACCAGTTCTCCAATGCTACTAACATAAAATATAGCCATATATTTCATATAGAACCACAGACAATGAAAAGAAAATGCATGTCAAAATCTGATATCAGAAACAAGTGAAAGAATGAAATGAAACATCACAATAAAATGTTTATGATTATGAAAAATCAAGGTGTATTATCTTCCATTATGTCTTATCAGTTTGATGTACCTTGTATTCATCATAATCTTTTTCATCTAACAGATTCATTTTATTCAACTCTACAAGTTCTTCTTGGGTTGGTTCATTTGGCAAAGGTTGAATTGAAGCTTGTTCATATATTGGTTTTCCATTAAAAAAAAATTCCTTCCAATCAAGCATCAGTTTTAATGGAATTCTACTACAGAAGAAAAAAAGAAAAAAAACAGAATGAGTTCCAAAACAAAAACTAACGGGTTTAAATATTTGAGAATAGTGGACCCCAATTTACAAGAATCATAATCCTGAAACAAGCATATGCTAAACCAAATATAATTTATAAGGCATTCTATAATTATTACAGCTTTTTATAAGTGCTTGGTTACTTATATGACAGCTGTAGGTACTTGGTAGGCTTCAGTATTTTCACAAATGTGCCATCACACAGTATTTTGCTGGCAGAGCACTGTAGTAACAGTTTTGCTACAGCTATTTTTTCCTTCTCCAAAATATTCTTCCCTTTTGTGGGGTAAGACCTCCTCTCAACAAAAATCTATAGATTTTTTTCCTGAAAGCTAAAATTAATTTAGAATTATATGGGTAATAAAACTCATTTTCTTTTTCTTTTAGAAAGGAAAAATATTTATATGAAACAGCAAGAAAAACTGCATATAGTAGCAAGCTAAATGCAAACAGTATACTTAGATATGTCACATTAGAATCCTATGGCTGCTAAATAAACAATATAAATAACAGCTTAAATTTAACAAATGGTCAAAATGGAAGTTTCTACTATTTCTCAAGATTACATCTATTTGGACTTTCTTTATTTTACTAATGATTGTAGATAGTTGAATGTCATAACTTTAAATAAACTCTGCATGCGCTGTTCAAAAATAATTGAATATCTATTGTATGCATCCTGCACAACGAAATGCACAGAAGGACTGACAAAGCATACCTATAGTGGCAGTAAATGCAGATGTAACCTTGATATGCATACTTAGAAAAGATATTTCAAATATCTGTACATATTGTGCACCAGCCGGTACCAGCAAATGTGACACTAGCTAACAATGGAACCATCACTAAATGTGTAGATCAAATCATCATCTGTGTAGATCAAATCACCACTAAACTGTGTCTAGGCTGAATATTTTATCAGGTACTTACTGGGCCTAAATTTATATAATTTCCATAAAATATAATCATATGTATTTCATATGGTTACAGATTTATTATTTTAACATACAATTACACTAAAAGGCAATGAAGATTTTTGCATACTTTCTCATGCTCTAGGCCTTACCCCATAGTCTAATCACTGAATACTAATGAAAGAGCAATAGTAACAATGCCCCACTCTGTGATTTTGGAAACACGCCTACAGCACAGGTACTTGGAGGTTACTGCCTTTTTAGGACCTTCTCAGAAACCTTGTGTAATTATGGCACGCCAGAAGAGGGAATCACTGCATGTAGGACTTGGGAGATTTTGGACTGAGTTGCTATTCTTAGGACAGTCCAGGCAGGTTGATAAATCTTAGGAAATTCATTCTGCTTATATTACATTGAGGAAGTGTTCAGCTAGCGGAGCAATCTAGAATGAGATGAGCACCACTCAGTTTTTAACATTTAAACTAAGGAATTTGTTCATAAAAAAGGAAACCAGTAGTTCCACAAGCTGTAGAACTAGTGGATCTTGGTCTCCTAAGGATTCAACTTAGATGAGTTTTCAAGAAATTATGCTATAGCTTTAGCGTTACTTCACCCTCTATTACACATCAGTGAATCCTCACACAAAAGTAATATCATAATTTTCCTACACAAACTAATTGGAGGTGTCCTGAAAGATATCTGAGGATTTATATAAGATGTTATGCTCCTTAAACCAGACTGAATAACGAAGCCTAATAGCAACCTAACAGCTGCTACTTTTGCCTAACAGCTACCATACTCACTTGTTTGTCAGTAGACGATATTCTCCTACTTTCGTTGACAAATCAATGATTTGGTTGATCACTTCCCAACATATAGAATAATGCTTTTTATAACGTGCCTGAGCTCTTTCAACAGCAATTTTCTCATAATGTTCTCTTTCTTTGGTAATTCGCTCTTCATAATCAATTTTTTCTTGTTTTGCAAGAGCCTAGAATTTTATTTTTAAAGAGTAAATTTGAGAATGCAAAGAAATGAAAGTGCAGAGGTGCACAGTCCTGGAAACAAAAATGAACTTGCTCATCTAAGTCAAGAAATTAAAACAGCTAGATTCTCAGGAAATTTGGACAGCCAGCAAGCAGATTAACACATAGACAAACCTAAAAACTTGTATTCACTCTATAAATTCCAGTTTGTTTACTTTCTAACTCCTAAAATATAATGAAATAAAGGAGAAATATATTACTTCTTTCATGACAAATAGATTAAGAACACCTTGAGTACTTAGGAGGCAGGGAAATACAAAATGATGCTGTCTACTCTTCCTAAGGAACAACTATGCAGATGCACTGGTAAAGGCTTAGTTACACTGAAACCCACAATGGAATACTCATTTAGAATATGTGACAAGTAATTTAACTTACAAGATTCTGATCTGCAAATAATTTGATATTATTGATGCTGTTTAATCTTTGAGAAAGATTTCTAGTCATGGTAGAAAATTACCAGTAGTTCCTGTGATGGTGTGTCCCTTTTGGCTGAAAGCGTACTTAAAGAGATGAAATCAATAGCTATAGCTGCTGATTTCATAAGACTCCAGCTGTGTTGGAGGATTTGGAGCTGCTAATCGTTTTTGGCAGGAGCAAAATAAGATTTCTACCATAACATTATGGCCTAGTATGAGCGTAGCACTTGGCAGTTTGCCACAGGGTTATGATTCCTTTTAATTTATTAATCAACTCCAAGCTCCAAGGTAGAAATTAGCACTCCTGAGTGAAACTCCTCCAGCATTTGTCAAAAATGGATATGAACAGATTACATCTAAAAGAAATGAAAAACATGATTCTTGAAACAAAATCTTATGTCATTGTCCTTTGTCATTTTGTCTCTGCAAGGCTGTGCATTTAAACTCAGTGTACAGAGTGTTTTCCTACAATGTTAAAATTAGTTCGGAAGAANTCTCTGCAAGGCTGTGCATTTAAACTCAGTGTACAGAGTGTTTTCCTACAATGTTAAAATAGCTCAGCTTTATCCCTTATTAATTTAGCTGTAATGTTGAACCTAGATAAAAGAATATACTGATCATTAAATCACCCTGTCCCTAGAAAAGTCCTAAACTCTTAACACTTGACTATACAAGTCCCATTTTATAACAGGAAGGTACTGTCACAGTCCTGCAGCAATTCAGGGAGCAAATAATCTTTTACCGCTTCTCTATCAAGAGCTTCCTGGAACTCCTTCAGTCGTCTTTCATCATATTGTTTTTCCCTGAAAAATCTGTTTTGCCTTAACACTTCTTTTTCATGTCGAACATGCATGAGTTGAACAGCAATCCTCCGCTCCTGCTGAGATTGTTTCATTAGTCTGTAAATAAGTTGCTCCTCCCGGTAAGCTTCCTAAAAGATAAAAAAATAATAGTATTAATCACAGATAAGTATGTTTCAGAGACAACTCATCAGTGTCTGATATGAGAAACATGAATGGAGTCATGTAACAGCATTTACCTGCTCATTTGATACATAAATCCAGAACAACATACATATCTATTTATCAGCACTATTTTTGTTAACTATATAAGAATTGTGGAACTATAGAAGTGAATTTTAAATATGTCTTACCTGAGATACTCAGTAAAAATACTTTTGCTCAGATTAACTCAATTTTAACTTGGAAATTTCCTGCATGCAAAGAAACTCCAGCATATTTCAAATAATTGCTTCTGTATGTAACGATATACCCTTTCCTCAAATCTTTAATTTATCCCTGCTCTTCACCAGTCCCCATTCTCAGTCATACTCTGCTGGATCGTTGATCAGTCTATTCCTCTGAAGAACTTTTTCCTTCTTTCTTGGGATTTGGGTAATTATCTCCTCCATTCTCCTGCGTTCAGGAGACTGGGAATATGAGGAAGCATTCAGAACAGAGGGAAATACAGGAGTTCTAGGTAACAGTTTCAGTGTTCTCCCTGGGACATGACTAGAACCTCCTGTTCGGGACTATAAGAAAACAATTCTGAACCATTTCTTGAAGCACGGTTGGTGTGCACAGAGACTTTGAGGGCTGTGGACTGTTACTTTTCAAAGTACTTGTCAAAACATAATAGTATCTTCTCACTACCACACTTCTCTAAACTGTTCTTGGTATCTAAACTAATGCTTAACCTAACCTAAAATTTTGGCTCACTACTTTCACAGTCCAGAACTACTTCTCATTGTAACCAAAAGCATCAGCTTGCCCCATTGCCAAATATCACCCTTACAGCAGAAATTTTGAGGAAATTCTGATTCCCTGGACATTTGTTTCAGATGCAGCAAAACTGCCATGGAATGTATTCAAATTTAAGGACCTAAATTGGGAAATGATATGAAGATTTCAAATTCATTTCCCTAAGAGCAGAGGCAAAGGTAAGTCAGTTAGTAGTAGTATGAAGAACAACCCAAAATAAAGTATCTTTTCTATTTTCTTTTAATGGGGTTTATTTTCCATTAGCTGCCTGTGGCAGAAAGCACAGAACACATTACATAAATTCACCTATAAATGAAAAATTGAACTTTATTACATATTATCATACTATTGATGAAAGAACTCTACAAAGAGGTCTAGATCTGTGCTACATAATGCAACCAGGACATCCGTAGTAGATTTCTAACACAAAGGTACAAAACACGGCTATTTGAATTGCAATAATAACAACTTTCTAATTAATTTAGATCTCTAATATTAATGTTAGGGAGAAACCAATATTTTTCAAACACAACTCTTTCCATATTTTTAAGTTCCTTTCCCTTTACAATTGCTGGGAATAAAGTACGTTCCAATTAAACACTGGTGACTTGAAAAGACTAAGCTGATGTAAAAATCTCTCAATATTTTGCTTATTTTAGCCTAAATGAGACCTTTGCACTAAAGCTCATGACACTACATGATAGTTCCAATAACAAAGACGCGATCATCTCAGACTTTAATCCCAGAGCTTCACTTGCATCCAATAATGTCTCTCTAGAAGGATCTAATTTTGAATGTGATTTGGTTTGTACTCTATTTGTAGTGTACTGTTTGTACACTAATTTTCTACACACTGAATTATCATCATGCATGCAACTGAAATGGAAAACAATGCAATAGTAATGACTTTACACGCCCTTTATATTTTCGTATTCATGCTGTGTCATTTGATACAGTTCAGGTGATAAAATTTTCAAATAGCACTGCCTACTGAAAAGTTAATCTGTTCATTTGTCTCTTACTTTCATGAAGTCTAGGCAATAAAAGGAGACATGATGTCCTTTGCTGCCTCAGTCCTATCCACCGCTTCTTTGGACTTAGTACTTCATTAAAATTTCAAAGAAGATTAGAGGGTGCACAGACTTTTGCTTCCTATTAGAAGTCAACATCCTTCACCCTTTTCTTTATTTGCAACTTCTTACCCTCAACCATGGATTAGTACAGCAATAAGTATTCCACCAGAGGATCTTTCTACCCTAATTCACAAAGGATTGAAGGAGCCATCCTAACAGAGTGGTCATTTGTGACACAAACCATCAACTGTATGATGCAAATAGTTGGCTCAGTGAGAAATCAAAGCACGTCACCTAAGTGAATGTGCTCTTTACAAAGGAAATGGGAAGATGCTCCTTTAGAACACTTCAGAGCAGCTGAAAGAGACCTTTTCTGTGCTAACTGAAGGGTAGAGAACTTTGATATTCTAAGTGATCAAATATTGTGACATGCTGAGTAGGCCTAAAAAGAGGAAGCAGTAAATTTTTGCGGAACAAGAACATATGAAAAGGCAATTAATTTACAGCTACCCAATGGATAAATTAGGATCCAGAACTCATAATTCCAAAAGGGTGCTTATTGGATAGGGGAGTGAAGCATTTGTAGCTATCTTTCATACAAACAGGAGTGGACAAAGTACTAAAATGTCAAGTTGAAAACTTTTGAAACTTCTGGGCATACTGGGAGACAAAATAAAAATAGTACTACAATTTTTTGACCTAACATTTTAAAAGAACCTCACAGACTACTGTGAAGTGTTTGAAGAAATCATTAATATCATAAATGGGACATCTTAGTAATAGTTCTACTACTGAGAAAGCATAATACAAACTTTTTCTCAGTTCACCTACTTTGAGACAACAGTGGCATCCAGTGGTCAGACATTAATGTGTTTGTGTTTCATGTTGTTCATGCATAATTACTATATCACATTTTTCTATTTTTCTATTTCCTTGTTTAATTTACACACAAATGAAACAATTCTGTCCTGCTGTGTAGTCATAAAATTTACGACCAAAACTTATAACTTAGCATACATAAATCTATTTGGTTGACGAGCAATAATGTATTAACAATTAATTTCCCCTCCCATTTTCATCTTCTCAATTTATCACTGACAGTAACTTTTCTTGATAACCTTTCAAATTCAGAGAGATAAAATATGAACAGAGCATTTAAAAATAATGAGTACTTAGAGCAAATACTTTGTTGAAATGGTGGAGATCAAAGATTTAATTGGGATGAAGTGATGTTACTGTCAAACACTTTCAGCTCCTGCCTATGAAAATCTAACTGGCATCACCCTGTACTCCCCACAGAGATGTGTCACGTAATTGTAAAATATTTGTTCTCCCAGGGTCCAACTTGTAGTGTGCCAGAATTCAAGAATTTGAACATGATTCTTTCAGTAGATGCTTAAACGTATGGACATGAAGCAAATGAAAGCACTCTGAAGCGATGACATTCATTTGACTCTAAATGATCCTGTGTGCTGCATTCAAGTTTTATGCAGAATAGGTAAAAATCTGACCCTAATGTCTACATGAAAGCTACAATTTCAATCTGCAAATCCTTCCTGGATCAACGTCTAATGGAGGGAGAAAGTAATTTTCAACTACTCTGTATATTTATTTATTTTTTAAAGACTGTATCTCAGTTTGCTTCAAGCTTCTCTGTCAAGTAACATCTAATTTCTGAAATCTCACAGAGTTCAAATCAGACGTCTCTTCCTCTGCTAATTTAGAACCAAATTACCACTAAATAGATTCTCTGATCTGGACAGACTACTCTTTCAGTCAAGTGCCCACTTGTCTTTCCTTGTAATTCCTGCACTCTATGACTTCTATTGTTCCTATATCAACACTATTGTTACTTTTCCCTTGTTTTAGTGCCTCACTGGAACCAGTCAGATTGGCAGCACATTGCAACAATTCCTCCATATCAAACTGACAAGTCTTGTGCTACAGCCATAGGTGGATTACCTGTCTGACCTCCTCTACAGCGCTGGCTGGCTTTGCTGGCTTAGAGCTGCTGTAGCCACCAAATGCCTCAGTGACTGCTGCTGGCCACATAGCCATCAGATGATAGCTGTGGCTATAGGAATCACTAGTCCAGGCTGCTGGGGTCGTGCTGGGGCTGCAACAGCTGATAGCAGGCAAAGAACAAGTTTTGGGACTACAGTGATTTCAACAACTGGGTTGCAAAACTTCTACATGGCCTATGCATATCAACAAGAACACGATACAGAATCTCTTTGAATGAGAGCTCAGAGACAAGATACACAGATAGACAGACTCTTGGTCTAAGCCACTACAGGTGTTTTTCATAGAATATAGGTCTGGTATAGATATCGAGAAGTAATCTAATTTCTAGATGCCTACCCCAACAAATCTAATTTTTTCTTAAGAAGTCTAAAAACATCTGCCAATGCTTATATATATATATAAAAAGAAGTATGTATATATAAATATGTATATATATATAAAAAAATGTCATACTTTTACTTTTCAGAAATGCCATACATCTGAAGTGCTATTATTATACAACAGCAGCAGGAACACGCTCAGCTGTACTGGCTTCAACCCATATGATCTAAGCCAAGGACTCACAGTGCCATACTAAGATAAAAGATAACCAGAAATCACAGACACCCAGTAAATTACAAGGTTCTATTTTGATAGAGAAGATCTGTGAAGTCAGTAATCTTAGGAGCTGCTTTTTAAATGAGTGTCTGAGGAGGAATCTGAAAAGCCTTGTGCTTTACTAACGGGATTCAAATGGAACAACCTGCAACATCTGTTTTCAGACACAACACAGACATTCTCCAGAGAAACATCTTCTATTCCATAACACATCAAAAATCAAAGCTCTGATCTGAAAAATAAGTGTTTTGCTTCTTCATATCACCCAGCACAACCATTTCCGAATTCATCCAAGACTTTACATGACACATTTGTAAATACAGGTTTTCAACCACGCAATGCCATGTTTGTTGTTTTTTAATTAGTATCTTCTTCATAATGAGTATACATTTTGATTATTTAAAGTTCAACTTTGGCAGGGAGGATTAAAAGGCATGTCTTCAACTGATTCTTAATAATCTTAGCTCTGCTGCCTTCATTTGAACTTTTATGATTTATAAGGATAAAGTATGACATAAAGGTGGCAAGAAAGAATGGACAACCTTCCATATTTTTCAAGGAAAGACAACAGTTGACATAAAAGTTATTTCCAGAGATAAGTGTATATACCTCCCTTTATCCCCTCCAAGTTTTATTCAACCCTCCAAAAATCCTCTTCTTTTATACTTGTAAGCAAATTTTTATATTACTAATTGTGCATGGGTTATGTACTTCAGCATACATTTTCTCACCTCTTCAGCTTCATGTGCTATTAACTGTTCCATTAGCATTTTTCGTCGTCTTTTTTCTCGTTGCTCTCTAGCAAACATATCTTCCTCTAAACGTTTTTGAATTTTCCTTATATATTCCTCATCTGAATAAATATTTAACAGCTCAGTAGCAGTCTGTGCTGTAGTTTCTAGAGTCGTTTCTTGCAACGTCTGTGTTTGCAATGATTCTTGTATATTGCTGATTGAAAAGATTAAAAAGAAAAAGATCACTGACTTTATAGGAATTATGGTTCTTGGGGGTGTTTTCATACAGGTATCTGTATAGTTATATGCAAGTCTGTCAAATGCACAGCAGCACTTTCTGAGGGCATTGTTGCTACTTCTTGATGCTCTTGTGCCCCACAATGACCACTAAGTCCAGAGGAGGGCTCCAGCACTGACTTGAGCCAACTGTCAATTAGCTTATTTGCCAATACAAAGTCAAATTCTCCAGAAACAGGAAATTAGGAAGGCTCACAGAATCAAAGAAAGATGGGTTACTCTTCAATATATCCATAAACTTTGAGTGCAGTTTTTCAGAGTTATTAATCACAGGTTGCTTACACACAAGTATCCCCAACAGTATGCATGAGTGCCACCTCTTCTGAGTATCATATACATATCACTAAAGGTGACAGAACGACTATTACTTAAAAATATTCACAAAAAATCAACATAGAGATAAGTCTAAGGAGAAAGATTATTTCTCTCCATTTTCTGTGAAATGTATTACCATGTATGTACATCCACAACCACTCTCATGTCTCTGCAAGTCTGACTGACCTTAAAGACTCAATGACTGAAATGAACAGAGAACAGATGCACTTGGTGTCCTCTGTTGCTGCATATGTGGCAAAAAGGAGAGAAGGAAGCTTGAGCCACCCCGACTAACTAAAAGTAAGATAAAAATACTGTAAGGGCGCTGGAGCTGGAATATTTGCAGTGCTAGTGGGACAATCACTCAAAGGACAACCACAGTTTAAACTAAACAAACTATCACATTTTCCTTAAGTAGCTGTCTACATAGATAGTAGGCACATGACATAGGATCTTGTCTAACCTTAACAATCTAATATCCCAATATTACCTGTCAGTGACTACTGCAGAGGCATTTCTTGCCATAGCCTTCTCAAATTTTTTAATCTCCTTGTATGTATCCTGAAGAAATAATACGAAATTTAATGTTCCTTTTCTCTTCACAAAGCATCAGAAGGAAGGTTCAACGGACCAAGTATTAAGGGATTATTTTTAAGTCATGTTAGTACAACAGAAATGTTTACACTGAAAATATTTTAAGCACCAGCTAGATCAAGAAAAAATGGCAAGACCATTTTCTTCTTCTACCTTTCATTTCCTTCCCCCTTCCCTTTTTCCTAGCTATACCTATGTCCAACAGTCAGAACATACTAAGATTTTGCAGCTATTCATTCTGCAGGATAATTCTAATTTCACATAGGACTATAGCAGTTTATATAATTCCCATCCTTCAAGGATCTGAAACAAGATATTCTGGGCTATGATCTGCTTCAGATTTAGTAGCTTGAATTTATCCCTGAGAGTTACTCAAGCAACTATGCCCCTACGCTCCACATTTAAATGCATCTGTCACAGTTGTGCAGTTGTAAAAACGGATAGTATTTGTACTCCTGATGACAATACAATCCATGAACTGTAAAATTACAGTCCAAGTACTCTTCAGCACTAGATAATACAGAATTTATTGTTTTTTCCTGCATTTCCATAATCTCTTGATTTGATCTAAGACTATTGTCAATTTCAGTTGTTACTAACATTTTTGATAGAGTTCTATAGTGTGTTACAGAAGATTTCATACATTATGGTGCAAAACTTCATCATGCACAAATGAGAAGGAAACATTAATGCTTTTATTTCACATATCCTAGTCAGTAGAATAGAAGCTAAAATGCTGTCAGCAATTAAATTATTACCTACCTACGGTATTTATTCAACAAGAACCTTCTCTTACATCAAACCAAATTTTTACTAAGTAACAAATGTAGAATCATAATCCTATTAATATTTAGCCTAATTGTCACTGGTTGAATCTAGTATATCATTTTAACAGTTACATCATCAGCTTTTGGATGGTGCAAGTACAGTATTTGTAAGTGTAAGCTCCTAGAAACCATATGATTTGCAAGTTCATATAATTAACATTAAAATAATATAGATGATAGTTACCTCTGCTTCTCTTTTCTTCTGTAAGAATTTTTTGGCTTCAATAGCTTTTATGGTGTGGCTTGGTGGTGGCTTTGGAATCTGTATAATGGCTGCTTGAATCCTGGCCATTATTTCATATTGTCTCCTTCTTCCTGTGCGTTGCTGAATATTCAAGATCTTGTGTTCAGATACTTGAGTTGAAACAAAATACACCATATGGCCCTAATACACTACATTTATGAAGTAAAAGTAATTAAGCCATAAGGAAAAAAAAGTTCCAGGAACAAACTATAAGAGCTTAACAGACTCCAGGTTTGAGCAAAAGACTTTTCTTTCTTTCTTTTTTNCACTAAAATGCCATGAAAGCAAAAAATGCGTTATCTTTTGTACACAGTTAAACCTGTGAATATTCTCAGCCACTCACTGTACTCATAAATCACCATTTTTATATCAAGAATTAGATGTTGTAAAATGCATTTTAAATTAAAGTTTCATTCTACATTCTGAATAATTTGACAGCAATATGCTAGTATATGTTCACAATATTCAAGGATGAAGATACATATTTTAAGTACCTTTATCAGAAATTGGTACATTTATATATGCTATACCTGCATTAACAAATACTGTGGTGCAATAGCAGCACATCTGTAAAGAAAACCAGTTTATGGTCAGAACCTAATAGGCATTTAAGGGCTTGTAGTAAATTTTAGCTCTAGTATGGTACCTGTTTCAGGTCAGAATTCAGCACAGAAACTGAAAATAGCAGTTTCCTGGTGCAGAAACTACCATTAGGTAATATTAGTGCTGAACAATGAGTCTCAGATGACCAAGAAGTAAAAAACATTTAAATTACACTAGTTAAAAGTGCACTACATATACATGCAGTTAAAGGTGGAATTGAGTGGGAAAAAAAGGTTTTTTGCAGAGACAAAGATAGTTAAAACTTAAATACATAATATACCAAATAAGATATTAATAAATTTTCTTTTAAAGTTTTATTTTGAATATTTTGGATATTGCTTGCATTTTCTTTTCTAACTACTTTCTTTTTTTTTAATTCTTGTTCATGCAGTGGCAAAAGAAGCGCTAAATAACCACAGCAAGACTCTCACCCTTTAATTAGCCACATAAAATGCATCTCAAATTAGTTAACTTCCCTTTCATTGTGGTTCAGCATCCCTTGGATAGCTGGCCGGTTCCTCTATACAAACTACAGGCTGTACTTTGGATGAGTGTTCCCATATCTTAAGAAATTAGTTCTTAGTTTTTACTTTATCAGGACAGCTACACAGAACTGTGAGGCCATACCCACTATTGGTCCCCTTCCCTGTCTTTTGAACAATGCTTCATCCTCTCTTCACAAATGAAGAAAACTCTTTACAAGGACATGTTAAACACATACAGTTGTGAAATTTACACTTTGTCTTCAAATCTATAAACATTTTCTATGCATGACAAGATGCAAATACTCTCAATTTAACATTAAGTGATTTTAAAATATTAATGGTTTTAAGGGTCTTATAACAGTATATTGGCTTTATATCTATATCTTTATATTGGCTTTATATTGCCATGCATACTCCTTTTCTTGATTTTTGTATAAGCATGACAGTGTAGCACAGAATTAACAAGCATTCACACTGGCTTTAACTAACTCATTAGGTAAATAACCTTGAGAAAATACTTCCTCATAAATCTATAAAAAGTAAGTAGTGACCTTTTCAGTGTCTTGGGCTCTTTGTTCCTCTTGGAGCTTCTGAACTTTCTGTTCTTCTGCAATATGTATACGAGCTATTTTATCTTCTGTTGCCTTAGATTTTATTTCAAAATGCTCTGAAATATGCTGTAGTTGCAAATCAGCCTGACGTGGTGTTAAAGTTTTCAAACGCTAAAATTAAACATCAAGCAATGAAGAGTCAGAAACAGTAAGAAGTATATTTAAATATGATAATTTTGCAATAGTAATTTCAAACTGTTTTCCCATGTTAATGTACACAGAACAACATCTAAACATGACCGAATATTTTTCATAAAAACAGGACTAGCTCCACTGAAAAGTACATGCAGATTTGAACTTTAACAATGCCAGATTTTGTTTAGTTTGGAGAAAAGGAGACTGAGGGGCAACGTCATTGCTCTCTACACCTTCCTGAAGAGGGGATGCGGAGAGGTAGGTGCTGAGCTCTTTTCCCTGGCATCCAGTGGCAGGACATGTTGGAATGATTCAAATCTGTACCAGGGGAACTTTAGACTGGACATTAGGAAGCATTTCTTTACCGAGAGGGTGGTCACACACTGGAACAGGCTTCCTAGAGAGGTGGTTAATGCCCTAAAGCCTGTCAGTGTTTCAGAGGCATTTGGACATGCTTTAACTTTTGGTCAGCTCTAAAGAGGTCAGGCTGTTGGACTACATGATGGTTGTAGGTCCCTTCCAACTGGAACTATTGATTCTATTCTATTCAAATGAAACACAGAAAATTCAACTTAAACATAAGGAAAAAAAATAATACTGAAAGAGTGATAATAAATTTGCCCAGACAGGTTGTGAAGTCTCCACCTTTGGAGATATTCAAAAGTCAACTGAACAAGGCCATGAGCTACCTGTTCTAGTTCACTTTGCTTAGAGCAGGGGGGGTGGATTAAGTGACCTCCAGAGGCCCCTTCTAACATCATCCATTCTACGATTCAGATGCCATTCTGAACCTATATATTGACAAGAGATACTCTCAGTTGCTTTACCTTCTTTAAGCTATCCCTTTATAGGTGAAGGGACGTTTCAACTGTTTGGTACTATCCTTGCACACTTCGGTAAACTTTCTGCTTGCAGACTATTTTTCAGGAAATGTGCCAGAAAAAAATGTGAGATTTCACCCAGCTGAATTCAATTCACTATATATAGCTTCTTAAAGATCGCTCATCCTGGTAACAAATTATGGTCTGCACATGCTTAGTACTACTGTTGAAGTCAAGAAGAACATCCTTAACAGAATCTACTATACCAATACTGACTTCCTTTAGACACTTTCCTTCCCTTTTGTTTTTTCCTCTTCGTATTATTCAGCATGTGGTTATTGAAGGCTGGAGTGTAGTATAGACATATGGAGAGACAACAGAAGGAACCAAACCACTGTGGCACAAAACTCAACAGTTATAAACAGGTTTCCTAGGGGGAAAATTAATCTAAGTTGATACCTATACCACACTGCATTCTGCAATCTGTACTGATCAAATGAATAAAACAGCAGCTGTTGAACAACCACTAGCCTTTGTTGCTCTATTTATTTTAAGTCTGGAGAAATCTTAAAAACAGAGCAGGTAACACAGAATAAGCCAAAACATAGGAACAAAAAACACAGATAATCAATGAGTCACACATAAACCGTGCAATCCCACTGTCTATGTATAAGACATAGCAAAGGACTCCTTTTTGTGTTTTGAATAGGAGATTTAAAAAGTGGGGAGAGGAAGCATGCAACAAGCTTGAGAGGTATGCTACCTTTTTTACTATGTATTTATATAAAATAGGCGTAGTTAGTTACCTCTCGATACAAAACACTTTCAACAGACTTAAGCTTTGCAGTTGCTGCAGGTCTCATTGCTTCCATGGCTACTCCAGTGAGCTTTGTCTTTCTCTTTTTTTCCAAAGCAATATACAATTCATATAAAAGCTTTGTTGCAGCCCCATGCTGTTCTGTCATGATGTCTTGGGCCACATTCTCATTAAACTGTACACGAAGGAGGTGAAGCGTTGGCTCCAGGCGAAAAAAATTGTTAAGTTTTGCATTTGCAACCCTATATGATTAAAAACAAGAACAAAAAATGAGAAAAGTAAATTTATTTTCAATTCCAACTTGCTGCAATAAGCATGATCATAACATTTATCTCATACTAAGACAAGAGGGTAAAAAAAACACAGAGGACTTCCTTAAAGTAATCTGATACACACTTTGGCTTAGGTTTTATACTGCAGTGCATGTAACTGCATTGGTCTACTAGGCAAAACTTTTGGAAAAAATAGAGAACACATTGGGTTGTATAAATCTTGATATATGTACACACAAAGTGCATCTGACAACAAAAGTTTAATCCCAATTGCAGCTAACTGTATACCATCCACAAACAATACAAAGAGTTAGAATGAAGTTTGTATATTAACTGCATCAATCCACTTGAGGTCTAACGAGCCAAAATATAGGAAATTATAAAAGAAGTCTACATAATCTGTTAACCCTCACAACACTGTCATATTTCTTCTCCAATAAAAGTAAATGGACACATGGGTTGGAGTAGTGTTGAAAACAAAGACTATGGTCTCAATGAGCAATTTACATTCAAAACTGAAACAGAGGATTGCAGATTAATATTTCTCTTGATATGTAGATTCTCCTGTGGAAGCACTCAAGATCAATAGATACACAGACCAAAATCCAATAACAATAAATTATCAGTGCATCACAATTAACACATGAAATTTCATCCAACAAATCCATAACTTCAACCTGATTCAGAACATCATGCTTTCCATACTGCTCTGTCACTTGAGTTCACAATAGTTCCTTCACACAAATCAACAAGCTTTTGAGGTCAGCCGAACTACAGCATAATTCTACAAAAATGTCCAATTTTAACTTAAGACCGTCTGGTAACACAGCATTCACCTTATTGAATGAGTCCAGGAGCTCATTATTCTCATTATAATAGTCCACACCTTATTTCTTACACAAATACATATAACTGCAGCTTACAACTATGCATCATTTTTCTGCCATTAAGTCAAGGTTAAGGTAAGTCCTATTGTCAGAAATCATCTCACGTGCATTGAGAAGCTGTGGTGTTATCACCTCTTAACTTTTTATTCTGAATTCAGATAAGACAGAATTTCTTAACCTTGCATCATAATACAAAGATGTAAATCTGATTTCAAGATCATTGCAAGAGTTCAGGGAAAACTAAAATACATTATTTTTCAAATATGGACAGCCAAACTGGAAAAAATTTTCTGGTAGTAATCCTTTTAAAAAAGTAGTATCACTTTCTCAATTATTACTCCCTTGCTTATATGTCCAAAAACTGTGCAACATAAGCAACTAATATAGTTAAGTAGACCTTGACTAGTTAGTCGCAATGACCCCACAATCTTTTCTGTCAGTGCCTTCTAAATTACCATTACCTATCTTAAAAAAGGAATATACATTTCTCCCACCACCATCCCAGCAGGTATGATCTTGCCTTGGCCTGTGCTAAAACATATTAAAGTGATGTCAACTTACCAAATGATCCATAAATAATGTGCTTTTCCTTGATAGAACACTCCAAATTTTAAAGGTATTAGTTTATAGATACAGCTACAGGTTCTTGCAGGATTCCAGGACCATACAATGACTTTTAGACAGGAATAATTGATTTAATGTGCAGAAAAAATATCTTAGAATTGAGAAAACATTGCCTCAATTCTTGATAGTTTTCAAAATATCAATATCAGTAATTATTAAAAGGAAAGTAATGAAGAAAAGTGAAAACATCAAATTATCTTTACATAGTTCTGCAGTACCATGGTAAAGAACACCACATACAGTTCTCTCCATCTTATATGTCAGATACAGCCAGAAAAATACTTGTCAGGGCCTTTCTCTGGACCTGCTCCGATACATCCATGTCCTTCTTGCACTGGGGAGTCCTGAACAGGACACAGCACTCCAGATATGGTCTCAGCAGTGCCGAATCTTCTTATTGTGATCCAGGATGCTGCTGGCCTTCTTTGCTGCAAGGGCACATGGCTGGCTCATGGTCAGCTTGTTCTCCTCCAGGGCCTCCAGGCCCTTCTCTCCACAGCTGCTTTAAAGACAGTTGACCCCCAGCTGATACTGAAGGCATGGGATTTTCCTCACCAGATGCAGGACTTTGCCTTTCCCTTTGCTGAACTTCATGAGATCCCTGTCAGCCCTTTTCTCCAGCCCATCAAGGTCCCTCTGAAGGGCAGCACAACCATCTGGTGTATCAAACACTCCTTCCAGTTTTGTGTCGTCTGCAAACTTGATGAGGATGCACTCTGTCTCAATCACGCAGGTTGTTAATGAAGATGTTAAGCAGTATTGGTCTCGCAAGCAGCACTTGGGCTACACCACTGATCACTGATCATCAGCTGCCCTTCACACTGCTGATCACAACTCCTTGAGCCTGGCAGTTCAGCCAGTTTTCAGTTCACCTCAGTGTCCGCTTACCCAGTCTGTACTTCATCAGTTTGTCTATGAGGATGTTAAGGAAGACAGTATCAGAAGTCAATATAAACGACATACACTGATCCTCTCTCAATCACTGAGCCCGCCACCTCATTGTAGAAGGTTGTCAGCATAGTCAGGCATGACTTCCCCTTCATAAATCCATGCTGACAACTCCCGGTCGTCTTCTTGTCCTTAATAGTCTTGGAAATGGTTTCCATGCTTATTTGCTCCATCAGTTCCTAGGGACTGAGGTGAGGCGGACTGGCTTGTACATTCCCAGTTCCCCCTTCTTGCTTTCCTTGAAGAGAGGAGCGGCAGTTGCATCCTTCTAATCCTAGGAATCTTCCCCAGTCACCAGGACCTTGCCAAGATTATTAAGAATGGCTTAGCAACAACACTGGCCAGGTCCCTCAGCATGTGTGGGTATATGCCATGAGGTCCCATGGACTTGTGTATTTCCGATTTATTTAAATGCCCCTTTAGCTGATCCTCCTCCACCAAGGGTAAGTCTTTATTGCTGCAGACTTCCCTGTTAGTCTCAGGGGCTTCGAATTTCTGACTGTGAGTTTTAGCAGTAGAGTAGACAAAGGCAGAGAAGGCATTAAGTACCTCAGCCTTTTGCATGGCAGACTGAGGAGTATTCAAGATCTGAGCGGGAGATTGATCAATGGATCATGCCAGCTATGATGCATGGAAGCCAACTCAGCACGGCCACTACAGAGGCAGGTCCTGGATCTGCTTTGTGCAAGGAGGCAAGCAGCATCACAAGGGATAAGGAGGGGTGAAAGAAGGTTCAGCATGGAGTGGTAAGAGAAATCCCTTACAGAATAGGTACAAGGCCTTGGGTGTGGTGGACGAAGCACACAATGAGATAGAGGAGGAACTGCTCAAGCACTCTTGACAAGGTCAGAAAGACCAACCCTTCACAAGAAAACCTTCATTAAGACCAGCACCGAGAAGAAACAATGGTGAGTAATGGCCATTAGTGATTCCCTACTGTGTAGAATAGAAGCATCTGTTTGCAGGCTGAACCCTCATTTCAGGGAAGTTTCCTGCCTCCCTGGGACCCACATTAGGGACATCATCACAAGACTGAAGAGCCTAGTACAACCTTCAGACTACTACCCATTCCTGCTCTTTCATGTGGGTACATATGATGTTGCAACAAAAAGTCTAAGGTCAATCAAAAGAGATTTCAGAGCCCTGGGAAGAATGCTAAAAAATTTGGGAGCACAAGTAGTGTTTACCTCAATGTAAGCACTGATGTGTTTTTTCCACTGGGTCCTGTGCCCCAATCAGCAACAGGCTCATGTTTTCTCTAGCCTTCCTTTTGCTGTGGAGATACTTGTAAGAGCCCTTCTGGTTGCCCTCCATGTCCCTCACCAGTTTTGACTCCTAATGGGCGTTGGCTTTCCTAGAGCCATCCCTTCATACTCAGACTGTGTCTCTGTGTCCCTCCTGTGTTGCCTGACCCTGCTTTCATATCTTGTATTCTTCCTTTTTATGTTTGAGTTTTGTCAGTAGCAACCTATTCTTCCATTCATGCCTCCTGCTGCCTTTGTTCAGTTTTATTCACATTGAGATGAATTACTCTTGGAGGAGATGATCCTTTGAAGAAAAAATAATTTTAAAAAAAGAAAAAAAAAAATCAATCAGCCATCTTGGAGACTTCTTATCTCCAGGTCCATTTTACATAGGATTATTGGAAGCAGATCCCTGAACAAGCCAAAGTCTGCTCTCGTGAACTCTAGGGTTGTGATGTTCCTATTTAGCTTGTTCACTCCTCTCAAGATCATGAACTCCACCATCTCATAGGCACTGCAGTCAATGCTGCGCTCAACCCCCCTTGTTTGTACATACTAGGTTTAGTGGAACATCTCCCCTATTCAGGTCCTCAATCACATTTCTCAGGAAGTTACCATCAATGCTCTCCAGTAACCTCTTGGATTGCTTGCGCCTGGTGGTGTTTCTCTTCCAGTGGATACCAACTTCATTAAAGTTTCCTATTCAGACTGAAATTTGTGAAAATGAGAAATCTTCCAGTTGTCTCAAGAAAACCTTATATACTTCTTCCTGCTCAACTGATCCGTGGCAAACAGTCATCACAGCATCACCCATTTTGGTCTTTCCTCTAATCCTAACCCATAAGATCTTAACTGGTCATCATCCATCCCAAGGCAGAGATCCATGCATTTTCTCTGCTGTATCATATAAAGGGCAGAACTTCCTCTTCACCTTCCCAGCCTGTCCATCCTAAAGTGCCTATATCCAGCCATGGCAGCACTCCAGTTGTGCGAGCTATCCCACCGCCTCTCTGTGATTCCAATGATACTGTAGTCCTGCAACTGCACACAGGCTTCTAATTCCTCCTGTTTGATCCCTATGCTGCATGCATTAGTATACAGGCACTTCAGGGAGGCAGAGATTTGTGTTGATTTACTAGAAAAAGAGGAAATGTTTCTCACTTAATGCTGTCTTCTCA
This sequence comes from Stercorarius parasiticus, assembly GCA_013396915.1. Classification (NCBI taxonomy): domain Eukaryota; kingdom Metazoa; phylum Chordata; class Aves; order Charadriiformes; family Stercorariidae; genus Stercorarius; species Stercorarius parasiticus. The sequence goes on from VWZL01004883.1 coordinate 151,961, forward strand.
GCACTTCCTTAATTGTGTACATACATTTGGGGTGGGCAGCCTTCTGCACTGTTTTGCCCTTCTTATTCACATCACCCTCCTCCTCTTGCTTGCCAGTCTAGGCCATCACTTCCTCACTTGTTTGAGAGTAATTATCTCCTCCTTCCCTCATTCCTAGTTTAAAGCTATCCTCACCAGGTTTGCCAGCCTATTGGCAAAGATGCTTTTGCCCAACTTGGTCAGGTGGCCCCCATCTCTTCCTAGAAGTCCTCCATCTTCAAAGAGGATCCCACGACTGCAAAAAACCAAATCCCTGCTGTTGACAGCAGCTGCACAAACACTTGTTGACCTGCAGAATCCATCTACTCCTCATCAAGTCCTTCCACCTCACCAGCAGAATTGAGGAAAAAAAATACCTGGGCTCCCATGCCTTTGACTTTTGCCTCCAGAGCCACTCTTGATATGCTCCAGGTCTCTCTGGCAGCATCCTTGGTGCCCACATAGAAAAGCAGCACAGGTAACAGTGCAAGGGCTGGACAAGCCTCTCAGCCCTGGACCTGTCCCCCAGCAAGCAGCAAACCTCCCTGGCTAGCATGTGAGATCAGCAGATGGGCACCTCCAATTCCTGCAGGAGAAAGTCTCCCACTACTATCACTCACCTTTTCCTCCTGGTGCTCCTGTGGAGTCCAGACTTCACCAGCTCAGATGCTTTCTTGCACAGAGACACTAGCCTCTCATCTGCTACCAAGGCGATGAATCTGTTCTGCAGGTGAAGCAAGAACCTTCCTTCTCTTACCAGAAGTCACAATCTGCCAGTCACTTCCTTTTCCCAACACAAGAAGCACGGATTCTGCCTGCCTCTCCCTTGGCATAGCTGTGGGTTCATTTTCCTGTATCTGCAGTGTCTCAGAGAAGATCCAATTTTCTTTTCATCATCTGTGCAGTCTACTGACCTCCTTCTGCAACAGCTTGACTTCATGACACAGATCCGCCATGAGAACGCACCTCTGAAGGCAAAGCCACCGGCTCCCCATGCCTAAGGCTAAGTAAATATTTGTGCATACCTACAGCCAGAGACATGGAGAATTGCCTCCTTTCTCTGGGGAGTAACCTGAGTTGAGGCCTCTGATATTCTGAGTAGTTGCTCCAGTGGGTACTGGGGATCATGCCCTGTCATGCATCACCTTTGTTAAGCATGCATATACTGTCTCAGCGGAGTTTCTAAAGCTCTTCTTGCACCTGTTGAAGTGCATGTTCACTAATTGCGCCTCCCTAATCAGAAGTCAGTTAGAGACAAGAGCTCAAAGCACCCTTTTATCAGGAAGAGTTGACAGAACTTGTTAGAAGCTGCTAGAGATTCCTGGAAGTGAAGCCTCCTGAAGCTATCCTTTCCCAGGAGCAGCAGGCACTCTAACGTTCCTCAAAGAGTCACCCAGAGTCTTCCAATGATCCTGGAAATTCATGAGAGATATAGAAGTCCTAGACGTGGAGCCTAAAATCTGCTGTGCAAAACTGCTGTGTTTGTTGACTGCCTTTGTTAGTTGTGCTCAAACTGTTCTCCTACAAGTTGGTGGGACTTGGATAGGAAAGGGTATAAATAAATGAGAAGCGTAACGAACATAATAAAGAGGTTCAGAAGAAGCAGAAAGAGGATGTACAGCCTGGCACTCTTGATACGCTTGTGCACCAAGATCTAATAAAATGGACCATAAGCCAAGGAATCCCATGAACTGCACCACCAAGGCACATAGATCTGCACAGATCTTTCAACTTCCTGTTTTTCTGTTCTTCTTCATTGTGGATATTACACCAGTTTACTTGTAAACTTATAAATTCTTATATGATCTTCTGCCAAGGATTCACTCAGAGCCTCACAATTTACCTCCACCATTTTCATTTTAGTGAAGATGTAATGGTCACCACCACACCTCTGGATTCCTGGCTCTACACAGCTCATGGGGACAGTGTCAGTACCTCCAATCTTAGACATCCTTGAAGGGTTTGTTGAGCTTTTGGTCTAACTTGCTACTATGGTAGTTACAATCCACATGCCTAATTTTCTTGAAGTAGTATGATCAAACTTTCTGGAAATATAAAGCTAATCTGTGCGTAAAATACAAGTAGTTTTTGATTTACTGATAAATGTATCGAATCTTGGTAAGTTCTAGACATCTTTCCTACTCTCTATTATCAAATCCTAACTTAAAAATATTTTGTCTAATTTCTCTAAGAGACATGTTATCCATATGTACTAACCTGCTCTGTGAAAATTGATTAAAGTCATCCTGAAGCCCGTATTTGTGTAGAAGTTCTCCTAGGAGGTAGCCAGTAGAAAATTCTTCTGAAAATGATCCTGGAACTAAGTTTGGTTTTTTGTTGTTTGGTTGGGTTTTTTTTTTTAAAAAAAAAAGATAATTAAAAGAATGCATACATTCATCTTAATACAACTTGTTATTATTTTTATAACAAAATTAAGGTCAAACTTTGTTAAATAATTCAGAGGAATTTTAGGAGATTGATCTAGCAATAACTAGGTTTCAAGTCACAAGTAAATCTGCTTTCAGTGTAGTTATTTTGCAACATAAACTTTAGGTAGTAATTCTCATTTTCAGTGTTAAAAAGAAAACACTGTCATAATTGTCATTAAGATAGTAGCAATATCTATAAATGGTAATTACTAAATTTTCCCTAAAAAATGCAAAAGAAAACAAAGCTAGATCTAACGTGTTTCTCATCCATGGACAGTTGCCCCCTCCCTGCAGAACAAATGCTTCTCCAAAGCCAGCACGACACCTGCCATTCAAAACAAAGCACTGCTTTGCAAACATATTAAAATATTTTTATCCTCTGGAGTCCTGATTAGCAGGTGAAGTTTGAGCTCCTCATGTCTCCTGAGAGCACTTGCACCTGAAGGAGAACTAACTTCACCTGGAAGATCACTGTCTTGCGCATAAAGACAGAAAATGTAGCTGAGGAGGTACCTGGACGGCAAGAAGCGGGAGGGTCCATGGGTAGATCAGCGGGAGTAGGGTCCCAGGGAACCCCCCAAATCCCTCGGCGGGAGGAAGGCCTGACCCCGCGGCAGCCCCCTGCGCTGGCGGGCAAGCCGGCAGCCCCCCGACCCCTCACAGCGCAGCGGGCTTCCCCCCACTCACCCACTCTCCGGGAGAGCTTCACCTCCTCGTTCAGCCACTTGCACAAGATCTCCGACATGACGGGGGCCGGCGGCGGCAGCCCTCACGCCCGCCTGGCACCGCGTCCCGTTGCCAGGACGACTGGGGCCGGGCGCATGCGCGGTGGAGGAGGCGGCCAACCTCCCCCAGTCCCGGCGGGCCGCGCATGCGCGGAGGGGCGGGGCGGTGGGTGTGGTTACGGGGCGGGGCGACGCGGAGCAAGGTGAGCACGCCGCTAGGAGGAGGAGGAGCGCGTGTCGGGGTGTCGCGCGCTGGGCTGTTGTCTGGCCCAACCGTTGTCGGGGCTGTGAGGGGCGAAGCGGGCC
>VWZL01004883.1:155478-181507 GCA_013396915.1 Stercorarius parasiticus
GGGGTGGGGGGGGGACGGCGGCGGAGCACTGGGGGCCTCCCGGTCCCAGGTGGTCGGTAGCCGCTTGTCGTTCGGTGTCCGGCGATCCTCTGCCGTTTTCCGTGAGGTCTGTGAGCGGCGCGGCAGCCGCCTTGTCAGCCGCGCTGCCTGCCTGCCCGCCCCAGCCGCCCCCCTCCCTGCTGCGTGGCCGCCTGTCTAGCTGCTTGTTTAATGAGTGTTTAAATCGCCACTTCCCCATTCCACCTCAGCCTTCGGCAGCTCCTTGCTGAAGTTGCTCTTGTGCGCGCGCCGAGGGTGCGGAGCAGGGGATTCTGCGGCTGCGAAAACAATCCGGCAAGGAAAAAAAAAAAAAAAAAAAAAAAAAAAAGGGAAAATTCAGTCTGTGATTTTGACAAGCCGGTTCATATAACGGCACAAGTTACTCTGTTGGCGCCGTATGAAGGGGGAGGGAGGGCAAAAACCGCTGGAACAAGCTCTGCCAGTTTAAATGTGTGCTCCAAGTTTACAAGGATTTCACTGTGTTTTCAACCGTAGTGTTGGAAGTTCCGGGAGCGTCTTTGTGGCAGTACAGCTGGCCTGTGGCTCTCTAGTGAGCCAGATTGGGGATCCGAGCTTGGTTTGAAATAAGCCTCACTGACAGGGTTTTTTGCTCTGCTACTGTTTGTATTAGGTCATCTTTGTTTTAGAATCACACTGAAATATCATGCATAGTTTTGGTGCCCCTATTTTGAAAAGCATGTTACAGAAATGTGGAGCATAGAGAAGAAAACTGCGGCTGGAAAAGACAGTACAACCCGTGGGAATTTAAACTGGCTGTTTCTCTGGAAAAGTTCTAAAGTTCATTTAATGAAGTTTTCAAGTATCTTTCAGTGCAATGCAGAATCCTAAAGGATTATTTAATCTAGAAAAGACAGGAACAAGAGAATCTAGTTAATGACAGGCAAACAACAAACTAAATATAATTTTCAAAAGTGACAATGATTAGCAGTTGACATAAAGAACTTGGAATATTATGGATTCTGTTCCTCTAGAAGTGTTGTGAAATAAATCTCTCTGCTTTTAGAGAGGGTGTGCTTTAAATTGAAATAAATTACTGAGTTTTATAAGAGTAAATGTGTAACTGGACAGTCATTTATATCTTCATAAGATCATTGTACTATTAGCAGCACATGAATGAATCAAGCAATAGGAAACTTGAGGAGAGGGGAAGTACTTTCAGGGCAGATGTTTAAATTAATATTTATGTCCTTTTAAAAAAGTTAAAATTTTGTGTGTATGTTAATTTGTAAGAACATCCAGAGTTTAGGGGAAGAAAAAAAAATTGACTTTTTTTTTTTTTACTATAATGTTTGCAGTGGGAGTATCTACAATCAGCGTGTGTTTTTGATATGTCAGAATGCAAAGAACAAATGTGTTCTAGCTGCATCATGGAATTTTTTCCTCAGCTCCAGAAGTCTATGTATCTGTATTTATATTTATATATAGTTAAATGTTGCTGTAACTAGTCATTAACAGAAATTTATGTTGATTTTAAAAATGCAAACCAGACTAATTTATATTAAGTTTAGAACTTATTCCATATTGCTTCTGACTTTGAAAAGCTGGTACTTCCTGTATCTTTAAGAATTTTTTTTAAGGAATATATTCCTTCAAGTTCATTGTCATATGCAATGGATATCTAAACACATAATTTTTTTAAAAAATAACATTGGTTGTTCTGTCCGTTGAGAAGGATGTAATAAATTCTTAGTCAAATAAGCTAGAATTGTGAGAAAGACGCGGAATTTCATATTTAAGTTCAGTAGTGGTTTGCTATTTCATCTGAGACTATCTCAGCTCTTAAGAAATTAATGTAGCTTTTTTGCAGAATTCTCAGTAGTGATGGAATAATGTAGTAATCAATTTGTACTTCATTCTTTCCCTGAATTTACGAACTTGGAAAGATGTGTATGTTCTGCACTGTGAAAGCTTAGTCCAGAGAGTGTTTAACGGAAAATAGTTGCAGACAACAAGTAAGGTAACTATTTACCTAATTCTACCCTTGCTAAAAACACATAATATTTTTAAATAATGTGGTTATTTCTTCTGTGTTCTGTTAATTTCTTACTTCTCTGCCAGGAATGCCAGTGGGACTGTCCAGGAAATTCCAAACCAATTTTCCACAGGACACTGTATTTTGCATAATGTAGCTTTTAAACACTAATAGTGGGCTACGGAATGTATCTGAAGTTTTCACCTAAAACTGTGTATTTTAAACTTCATACATGTTGCTGTGGGCTTACTTTGAAAGAGGAGAGAATTATCTGTAGATTGTCAAAGGAACAGAAGACGTCAAACAGCAATGTGTTGAGCACATTGAGAAATTGAAGTGCCAGGGATTATCTGTTGCATTTCATTCCTTTTGCCCTCCTTAAAGAAACCGCATGTATGAAGAACAAAAAAAGATCTAATGACATAATCAAGCCTCAGGCTTTTGTGGATATTAGTTTTGAATTACCTCGATGTAATAGTGGTATGCATGAAGAATAAAAGGGCAAAAATTCATTTTTTAAAGTTATTATCAATAAACTTAAGGCTTTTATCACTAAAGGACAATGAAGATACTTTTAAAGGTTCAAGATTCTAAACTGAAGGGGGAGTTGATAAGGAGGAATTATTTCTTCTTAATACAACCAAGATTAAGAAAAGTCAAATGGAGAAGTGCTTGAATTCTTAAGTTAATTTGCATTTATACTGAAACCGTGCAGACAATAGTAGCACTAAACTGATACAGAGTGATTAAAGAATGTGTGGGTTCAGGAGTTCCCTTTTTTTGAACGAGAATTTGTTGCTGCCTCACTAAAATTGTTTATAAACATACTTAAGTCTGATTTTTTGTAATTTGATGTTCTTTATTGTTTGCTTGCCTTGTCTTTTTCTTGGGAAGTTACGAAGAGGTTAAATAGCATTCACTTCTGATAGGGCTTTTTTTTCCACTTTTCCTTCTCTAGTTTGATTATTCATTTTACTTAACATTGTTTATTCCCTCTGGGATGATCAAATGATCACGTCCTCTTTGAAATTTAGTTTCGACTATACTCATCTTGCACAGATACTCTCCACCTGTCACCTCTGGATCCTTGTAAGTGTCTGTACTGAGGACAGAAGAGGATCAAGCCCTAAATAAAAATAACCCACGATCTTGAGGTTTGTGCTCACCACATGTTTACACAGCTGTTTGCTAGCTACATTTCTCAGTTCCATTGCCCATACTGACATTTAGAACACCAGGAACTCTGGAACCCTGCTCTGACTCCTACCTTGGTTTTCTTTGATGCCACAAGACAGCACCTATATTAATTCAGAGTAGATGTTTGTTTTGTCCTGTCTTCTGTCTCTGACTATGATCAATAACAAATTCTGGGCAAGAAATTAGGGGAAAGCACATACTAAGAGCTGTTAGCATATACTAAGACTCCCTACAGAACATTCTCCCTTCCCAGTGGTGAAGGGCTTTCTGCACCCACATAAGCTGGTATAAGTAACTTTTCCTTCCATGTATACATGCAGACAGTTTTGAATCAGTGTACCGTCTGTGGTAAGCAGTTCCATAGCTTAAGCAGGCTTTAATGAAAGGTAATATTTCTTCATCTATGTGAGGAAGTACGTTGTTCAGTGTATTTTGAAGCAGCATTCTCTGCTCAATGCATTCAGCACTGTAGTAGTTCTGTTAAACAAGAACATTAGGCATCTGACTTGCAGGTTGAACTGATACTTCAAGTGCTGTCTTGCCTTCAGTAGCTGTATAATACATGTATATTATATGTACATTTACTGCCCATCTTTATTCTCTTACCTTCCCTGTTCAGGGCTTGGGGGGTTGTGTCTCGAGAGGAACTGTCATTCCTATGGCATATTCTGCTCTCTTTGTTATCTGCATGAAGAATGCTAAGGTGGGAGTGTGCTGTACAAATACCATAAATAAAGTCCCCTGCTTTAAGTAGTTGTAGAACAAACACTTGGCTAATGTGACTACATACAATATATATCAAAGAACTGCAGTTACTGCTTAAGGATCTTCTTTATATTTTAAACAAGTGTTTCACCTGTGTTCAAATATTGATGAGAATGTGTGATGCAGTCTGGAAAATTTCCAGGTATGCTGCGGGTAGGAAAATACTGTAACTGGGTGCGTTGTTTTCTGCACTAGAAAGTGAGTTATTAGTATTTAGGTTCAACTTGAATAAATCTCAGTAAATAACTGGACAAGATTAAGGCAACTGCAGTGAAGTTCTGACACTATGAAGAAAAAACAGGGTGAAACGCTTCCAGTATGAGGAACAACTGTAGCGTTATGGCTAACTGATGTTTTGTTTATTTTCCATACTGGTAACCATGTAAGGAAGAAGATAATGTAACCTATTGCAGAGAACTGTAACACGCTTGTTGTACTGAGACAGTTTAGTTCTGTTTAGTTCAATTATGGCAATTCCACATTTAAGCCAAGGTCTGAAGGATTTTTCTGCTTCTAATGAGAATTCAGTGTCTCCAGTGTGATGTGTTTGTGAGGAATGACTATCCACTACCCGCTACAGTGGATGGTGGCGTATAAACACAGAATCATAGAATAGTTTGGGTTGGAAGGGGCATTTAAAGGTCATCTATCCCACCCTCAGCTACAATGAGCAGGGACATCTTCAACTAGATCAGGTTGCTCAGAGCCCCAAATAATATTGAATAACATTTGAAATATTGATGCTGTTTGGTTTCATTCATAAGAATACTTAGAGAATTACTAAAGTAGCTTTTTAGATTATTTTTTTTAGAGTGTATAGATTTACTGCTTTTTGTTGAAAGTTCTTGGAAGAGATTCTGTGGCTTTAAGGTAGACAGTGTTTCTCAACCATTTCAAAAGCACAGGAACACTTTATACAGAAAACACCAAAACAGTAAAACCTGAGCATAAGTGGTGGAAATAAAGGGCCAAACTGCCTGACAGAATGAAAATTCACATAAGGAAAAGAAAAGGAAGTAGAAGGCTCATTAGAACCTGTTTGAATAATGAGTACATAAGTGTCTTAAGGACACAGTAAATAACAGGAAATTTAGAGACTGGCATGTAGATAACAGCTTTAAGCAAGCGTGTGAAACAAAGTAATGGGAAATTAAGGACATTTTCTTTTGAAGAGGTCACTGATGCCACTGAATTGATTACCCATTTTTGAGAATCTCATTCTTCTTAATAGTTTATTTTCCTTTTTATTAGCAATTTCAATTTCTTTCTTTAATACCTGTATGGTAAATTTTTTCCATGAAAAAGGTGGAGATTCTGGGATGCTGACTCTGATCCCTTAGCAGGATGCTAGGAGTAGTTGGGAAACACAGTAGGCAAGGGGTAAAAACGTTGAAAATTAGAGACTGGAATTGGATAAAGATTCATAACGGAATGTGACTGGTACAGATAGCTAGCCAAGAAGAGGGTTCCATTAGGGATGGAACAAAGGGGATCGAGGCGTCACAAATTGCCTTAGTTCTGTGGCTTGAATAGAGCCTTGAAATTCTGACTCACTATTTCTCCACCAAAGAAAATTGTATGTAAAACATACTGGCAAAGATGTTTTCAGTCAATCCCAATAATTACCTACATCCACACACACATCTGTGTCATAATACAGTTAGAACTTAAATTATGTGAACATTTTCCTTGTAGTCATTCTTTCATGCACAGAATAGTTATGCACTTGGTGTGGATGAATGAAAGTTCTCTCCAGTCGGTTCATTTTTGCCGTGTACCATTGAATTCAGTCCCTGGCATAGTGTTTCTGTGAGATACAAATGATGTTGATGAAACCAGACTTTTCCAGAGAGTTACAGAATGTGAGATAATTACTTTATAGATGCATTACTTTTATACAATGGCCTGATATATTTTTGAATAGTATTTGGAGTACTCATAAGGCCTCATCAGTTAGTATTTTGTCTTTATCGTTCAATAAATACTCACTAACTGTGCACCATGTTATGTTCTTTCACTGTAGCTTTTGTCTAGCATTATTAAAGAATGTATGCAATGTAACGAGAATCCTTTTGGCTATTACTGAAATGCAACTGCTTTTTCTTTTAGTAATAGAACAGCTATTGTGCACTAACAGTTCTGTTCAATTATATTTTTAAGGTATAAAATGAAGAATAGTGTGTCTGTTCTGGAGTGGAGAGGGAATGCGAGTAAGCACAATATAAGTGATCTGGAATTTGGCTAGCAACCTTGCAACTAATGCCAGCACTTAAAAGCCTTGGATACTTGTTGTTTCTCATTATGTTGAATCAGAACATTGGTCAAGCATACTGTACATTGGAAATGTTCTTGGTAGAACATTAGGCTTTCACAATTGTTCTTTAATCCACAGCAGTTGTTAGCTAATTAGGGTAAAACTGATGAGGTAAATAGTTTTAAAAAAATTAAAGTGATGTTGATGTAGCTAGACAAAGGAGACACCATGGGCTAACATTCCCAGTTGCTCCTTTTAACAATAAGTTAACGATAAATCATGGCATGATAATGGTAGTAGACAGAATTCAGTTTCATAAGCAGAAGATATGTGTAGACTTTCTTTTCTATAATAATGATTTATCTTTCAAGTTGCATATTGCTCTCATCTTATGCCACAATAAATTGGTTCTCAGGCTGATCCCAATAGATTATTTTTTTTCTTCTTAGACATCAGAGTTGCTCATAATGACAGGGATAATGTTGTGCTTATACTTAATGTCTTCTGAAATACAGTTTTGTTTAACAATATCGTTGTCTTATTGATAAACAGTTTCTTCTTTTAAGTACATGCAATCTAAATAGGAGATTTTAAAGAATCATAGAATAGTTTGGGTTGGAAGGGATCTTTAAAGAATATGTAGCCCAACCTCCTCTGCAATGAGAAGGGACATCTTCCACTAGATCCGGTTGTTCAGAGCCCTGACCAACTTGACCTTGAATGTTTCCAGGGGTGAGGCGTCTACCATTTCTCTGGGCAACCTGTGCCAGTGTTTCATCACCCTCATGGTAAAAAAATTCTTCCTTATATCTAGTCTAAATCTACCCTCTTTTACTACCCCTTGTCCTATCTCTACAGGCCCTGCTAAAAAGTTTTTCCCCATCTTTCTTATAAGCCCCCTTTAAGAACTGAAAGGCTGTGATAAGGTTTCCATGGAGCCTTCTCTTCTCCAGGCTGAACAACCCCAGCTCTCTCAGCCTTTCGTGATAGGAGTGGTGTTCCATCCCTCTGATCATTTTTGCGTCCCTCCTCTGGACATGCTCCAACAGGTCCATGTCTTTCTTGTGCTGAGGACTCCAGAGCTGGACACAGTACTCCAGGCAGAGTCTCACCAGAGTAGAGTAGAGGGGGAGAATCAACTCCCTCAACCTGCTGGCGACTATTCTTTTAATGCAGTCCAGGATACAGTTGGCCTTCTGGGCTGTGAGTGCACATTACTGGCTCATGTTGAGCTTCTCATCAACCAACACCCCCAAGTCCATCTTGGCAGGGCTACTCTCAATCCTTCATGCCGCAGTCTGTATTGATCCTGGGGGTTGCCCCGATCCAGGTGTGGGACCTTGCACTTGGCCTGGTTGAACCTCGTGAGATTCACACCGGCCCACTTCTCAAGCTTGTCCAGGTCCCTCTGGATGGCACCCTGTCCCTCAGGCGTGTCAGCTGCTCTACTCAGCTTGGTGTTATCCACAAAGTTGCTGAGGGTGCACTTGATCCCACTGTCTGTATCATTGATGAAGATACGGTGAACAGTACTGTTCCCAGTATGGACCCCTGAGGGGCACCACTCATCACTGATCTCCATCTTGACATTGAGCTATTGACTGCTACTCTCTGGACCACATCCTCCACCTAGGATCAGCTAGTTGCCAGTGTGATTTAGCTTTGTATGCAGAATGAACACTCCCAAAGAAATTATTGTCAATGGCAAGTTCCATTTCAGCAGCACAGTAGCAGCATTTGTCAGACTGAATATTTAACAATAACCAGAACACACCATTTTCTTCCTGCCTCTTCTGAAAACCTCACTGAGTTTGAACTAGTGTTATTCATGTATATACTCAAGTAGACCTGTCTTCAGTGTCAGTAAAGAAGTGATACGCCACATCATTGTTTCACTTTCTTCTTCTCACTGATGACTTCTGACAGTAAAGCTCCTTTTGCCCTTTCTCTTGTTTTACCTCTCACTATACTGTTACTTCTCTTTTACAATACCAAATACAGATGCTCAGGCTGCACCATTCAAAGCAGCTATTTCAACTGCAGTTACAAGACTTGGTACTTTGTGATATTAAATGTGTTCTTATACAATACAAGTACTAGTAGGTCACTGGTAGAATTTCTTCTTTTCTGAAAGTACAGTCAGTAGATGATTTGAAGGTTTAGTATAACCTTGAACAGAATTCTTGTCGCACATAGCAATTTAATAAATTCTTCTTTTCCATTTCCATTTTAAAAATGAAAATGATCACATTTTCTGTGACAAAAATTCTCCTGCTTGGTAGATAATAAAATATGTAAATGAAGCTGATGTATTCGATCTTTTGGTCAGTTTACCATTGGATGGCAGCATAAAATTCTTTCACTAAAGCTTATACCTGCTGCAGATACGTAATCCATAGAGTCTGTATGCATCAGAAGAATTTTACAGAGACAGAGTAGTCCTTATCCTCAATTTAAAGAAAAGTGCCTTTCTAAAATTTAGGTATACATTTTTGCTTTAATCATATTTGGAATAACAAAAGGCCCAAGTCTATAAAAGTCAAATGCAGCATGCTGTTTATTAAGTTAAATCAAACAAATTCTATCCTTTAGTTTGATTTTTTTCCCCCACAGATTAACACATGATATTACTTGAGTGGGCCAGGTGAAGCACAGAAAACTAGCTTTAATTTTAGAAGAAGAAATAAGCATACCTGACAGACTTTACTGCTTATACAGGTCAAATTAATCTCATTTGTATGTATAAGCCATGCAAATATAATTTAATAACTTACTGCATAATATGATACATGGAACCTAAGATTCATATAATTCTGTTTCTAGAACTATGCAACTGCTTCCTGTGATTAGCTGCCTTGGGAAACTCCATTCAACAATCCCTTTTAAGGAATATTTTTAACAGTTTCTTTTCCATGGAGAGAGATGAATCAGATATGCGAAGCCAAGGAATGGCAAACACAATAAAAAGCAAATAAGTGAAATCGCAACATTGTTAATTGCTTTCTGACAGACCCAAGCATTCATGCAAACAAAATCGGACAATGCAGCAGTTAAATTCATATGAATTTTTTGCTCAATTGTTTCAAGATTTGATCATCGTATCATTTGTGTGTAACGCTAAGAAATTAAGTTTGCTTTGCTTTGGTATGTTAACATGGAAACCCCTTTACCAGTGGGAATGGATCTTGGTGATCACAGCCACCTCAAAGCAACTCAGGAAGAAAATTTAGGACATTTTTGGAAGTCAAACGCAATCCCATCTGTCTTACGAAACCCAGCTTTACAGAAACCTGCAAGATTCATAAGAAAAATTATGTGTAGATCAGGTGTGGGTGTGCAAGCACATGTGTATATGCTTTTAAATGTTTTTTTAAAACATCCAGTGATTTTGCAAGTTCTTTTGCTAACACAAAGTTCAGTGGTTCAAATCACTAATAAACAAAAAAATAGCGATTGCTTGCTTACTTCTGCAATGTAGTTTCTTCCCACTAAGTTACTTATTTGAATGAAAGTGAACTAATTAATTTTTTTCCCCCTGAATTCTAAATGTAATTCATGGAATTAATAATATTTTCTTCCTTCATGACATATTTTTGAAATTTTAATAATTATATAAATATAACTTCATCAAATATTTGTTTTTTGAATTTATCATCCCTCAACTGGTTTGTGCAAAGAGAACAGAATGAGTATAGCAGTTTTTTATAGATATCTCTGGCTCAGTTTTTGTGAAATAGAGTAACATTGCTTTCCTTACAATAGTTTTTGATATTTAAATAATTTGTTTCTATTGTCCCTATCACTTCTGTATCTGTGAGCTACTATTTACAAGCTTTTTGTAAGATTAAAAGTAGGTATTTCCATCCTGTGTATAACATGTCAGTATATAGAACAGCAGCTGCTACAGATGTGTAGTTTTTCAATAACTGTAATATTTTGTTTTGCTCAATTTTGTGATTTATTATACTCTATGTCTGTATTACGCAGCAGAGACTTTTAAATATGGTTACTCTTTTCCCTTCATCTTTAAACTGAATATGATGATCCATGTTTATTTTACAGCTTATGTTTTGTTTGTAATGAAGATATCCTCACTAGGGAAGAGGACTTAATTGTTGATCATTCTTTTTCAGGGAGGATACCTTACAGTGTTCAGAGTATGCAGGTGTGGTTCAGCCATGATTTATGAGACAAGTCTGCAATGTGGACATTTAACAAGCAGAAAAAAATGCATGTTTCGCAAGGTGATAGATTACATGAAATTTAGGACATAAATTATGTAATTATTAAATAATGGAGATGTAAAAACTGTATAAAGAGTTTGTATTTACAATTTGCCTTAGCAAGAGCTGCTTGGTGGTATGAATGTTACCTAAAGGAAAAAATCACCGTGGAGATGAAGGGCATTTTGTTTTTAATCCAAATGTGTCTTCAGTCATAATCAGTAAAATACATGTGGTAGAAAAGTAAGAGAAAATAATACTTAGCAGAAATTCTCATAGAATTCTGTATATCTGTTGAGAGTTCACCTACTCACTCACTACATAGCAGCCTGGGGAGGCAGTTTAGGTGTACTGGCCATAACTTTTCAGCATACCATTTAGTAATTTATGCTGACTTCTAACGGTGATCCATCTTTGACTTTTTCAGAAATGAATCCTATCACAAGGCATTGCTGCTCATCAGTTACCCTGATGAGAAAGTTACAGCTACCCTCTTTATCACAATGATATGCTGAACGTAGCTTACTGCTGTCATGTCACAGAATTGTCTCTGTGCTAGTTTCATGTAGTTGAAAGACCTGTGTTTCAGTTTCTAAGGTTGTGTTCAGAGTTAAAGTGTAAAAAGGGAGACTTAAACCATAGCAAAATTCTAAAGTATTTAATTTCTTTTTTTGTATGCATTATCCTAGTATGTATCAAGAACTTCTTATAAGAACTGTAGATACTATGCCGTAATATTCCTCTTGCAAACCTTATTTATCCTAATATTCTAGATATTCAGGTGTAGTATGTATTCCATGTATATATTCTGTTTACATTCTTAATGCTGTAGTTGTAACAGTTCATACCCTGTTGTGTGAAATGGCAAAATTCCTAAAAATAAAAATAATTTAAAAAAACAAGTCTCACTTCGTGAGAAGTTCCATTTCAGACCCTAGCTGAATCTTATTAATATTTCTCCAACCTCTGCTTTCTAGTATGTTCCTTACTTCCTCCTCCTTATTCAACTGATATTACTATAATTTTTATTGTTGTCTGTTTGTGCAAGTTTGTGAGTACTCAGGAAGCATACTATCTTTAATTCTACAAACTTTTGTTTTCTCCTATGCAAGGCCTGCTCATCGTTCTTCACACTTCTTTCTGCTACATCTCTTCTTGCTTTGTTGTCATATTTCTTCACTGGAGAAAGGATTTTTTTCTGCTTTACTCAGTTCAGGTTCCATTTCTTTTCATATTTATTTCATATTTAAGAAATACTAGGCGGCCTGAAATTCTTCTATATTTTAACCAGTCTGTAAAACTCATTCTGCTCCCACAAAGTGTTCATATTATAATGAGTTTCACATCAGGTCTTGGCAATGTAGGTAAAAATCCTAATCTAAATACCACAAAAGAAAGAGAATGTGTGAGTTTAAGGGAAATAATTTTGCCCTAGTGATATGAAGTCCAGCAGGTTCTGTCAGCAGCTCTTTATCAATGTTCATTTACAGCAGCCAGAACAAAATAACATATTTACGTAGAAAAAATATGTGTAAGATTTAACTTTGTGATCAAAGAAGTTAAGCTTAAGGCCCTAAAATGGGATCCTTATCATAGGTGACATTCTGAAGTATTGTCATTGCTGAGCAGATATAATTTAAAGCTTAAAAAGAAGGCACGTATAGCACAATAAATAGCAGTCAACCACATTTTTTTCTAACTAGTAATTTTGTTAAGATAAACAGAAGTTTGGTAGCAAATGGTTTACTGAACCTGGATTTATCACACAGTGTTCTCATACACTACTGAAGTATGATAAACACTTTCTCTGTCATTATGTAGTATGAAACATGTACATGCTGTATTCCTAGCACATTGAAAGGCTGGAAATATTTCAACACCTTCAAGGTAACAAATATGTAAAGCAGTAAGGTAAAATCATTAATAATCAGGTTCTGGATAGAGATTACACAACCATTACTGAAGCAATTCTCATTAAAGCAGTTTTTCTGGATAGGATACACTGTACAGAATAAGGATGCCACATTCCTAAAAAAAGCAGGCAATGACTAGTAAACTTAATGGTGCAAAAAATAAGCGGAAGAGGTTCTGGTTAATTTTTATTTGAAATAAATAATAAAATCACCGTTTTGACTAGAATCTTAAATGTGGAGCTATAGAACAAACAAATCAGACAAACAGATGAGGCAAAGGCCTTTTAGTTCAGAGCCCATTCATAAGAAAAGAAGGTGGTTTGAGAGAGAAAAGAGAAGCAAAGAAAGTGATGGCTGTTTGCTTAGCTGGCAATTGTTGGTATGTTTCTTTGCTTAATCCTTAAAAGTTTCGTGATCTAAAAATCTAAGAAAGGATTTAGTGATGAGCAATTCTTGATTAAAAGATGACTAAGTTTACCTTTTATATACCTCAGTCACATACATTTAGATGGTTAACTTGGCTATGTTTTCATGCCCCAGTAAGACATCTGTACATACTGTTCTAGCTCCTAACCAGAACAGGTATATAGTAATTTCATAGAATCATAGAATCATTTAGTAATTTCATAGAATCATAGAATCATTTAGGTTGGAAAGGGCCCTTTAAGGTCATCAGGTCCAACCGTAAACCTAACACTGCCAAAACCACCAATAAGCCACGTCCCTAAGCACCATGTCTACCCTTCTTTTGAATATCTCCAGGGATGGTGATACAATCACTTCCCTGAGCAGCCTGTTCCAATGCTTGACAACCCTTTCGGTGAAGACATTTTTCCTAATATCTATCCTAAACCTCCCCTGGTGCAATTTGAGGCCGTTTCCTCTTGCCCTATCACTTGTTACTTGGGAGAAGAGACTGACCGCCACCTCTCTACACCCTCCTTTCAGGCAGTTGTAGAGAGCGATAAGGTCTCCCCTCAGCCTCCTTTTCTCCAGGCTACACAACCCCAGCTCCCTCAGCCGATCCTCATCAGACTTGTGCTCCAGACCCCTCACCAGCTCTGTTGCTCTTCTCCGGACCAGCTCCAGCACCTCAATGTGTTTCTTGTCATGAGGGGCCCAAAACTGAACATGGTTCTCGAGATGTGGCCTCACCAGGGCCGAATACAGGGACACAATCACTTTCCTAATCTAATCCTGCTGGTCATACTATTTTTGATACAGGCCACTTTCAAAGTAGGCATAGTATGAAGTTTTATTTTTTTTGCTAATTTGGGGACTTGTTTGTTATTTAATCCACTTTATGGTAGATCCATTTTATGCTTATTTTTAAAAGAAAATAAAATCAAATTCTGTGACACAAAACACTAGTCCTTGTAACAAAATGCCAGCCTGCTAAATCATTAGTAACCAGTCTGACTTGATATTATGATCAATATACTGGATCTTATTTGTGACAGACATGGTCCTTTGGTGGCTTGTATAGGCAGACTGTATGTTTAAATGGAGTAGAAAATTATTCATTGTAACTTGTAGTTATTGCCAGTAATTACCATGACTCAGATACTCATTTAGGATAGGATTTAAACACAAGAAATTATGATGCTTGAGGAAAAGTAAGAAGTGAAGATGAAAAACATACTTCCTCTTTTGTTTTTGTTTTTTTCTTTCTTAGTCTAGCATTTAACTTTAAACATGTTTTATTTCTGTCAGCTCATCGGTTAATAAAACTTGGGACTAATTCTCAGTGTGCTATCCACAGATGGATACTGAGCTATCCACTTACTTTATTGTCCGCACAAAAACATGGTGTAGTCTATCATTTAACTGAGGGACAATCTCTGGAAATCACTACAGTTTAAACTAGCAGATGTAGACCATATTTGTTGCTACCTAAACTGAGCTGCTTTGCTAGTCTTTATGTTGCCCAGCAACCTTTTCTTTAGTTTTAACTTTAATGTGTTTTTTATGGTTTCATCAAAATTCTTTGTCCTTTCTGCTAGGTACAGTGAATGCCAAAGTTTTCTTAATTCAGACATGTCTTCTGAATATATTATATTAAATTGGCCTACAGCATTGGATCTGGTGTTACAGTCTTTTAAAGCAATATTCTATAATTCTACAGTAGTTTGGAATATTTTTTCTTACAAGAAATTAAACTGTAAGATAAATTATTAGTCTATGCTCTCCTGTCCTTTCTTGTGCATTATCTGTTTCTCACTTTGATCCCAGAGCAGTCAGTCTGAAAGAGGATTTTTTCATTATTTAATATGTTACTTGTAGTTTTGCTGTTAAATTGGTTATTGTGTATACCTTAGTTTTCTGAATTTTTTTGGAATGTTTTTAGATTAAGTCCTTAATTCTTATTATGAATGGACTTGTTTTTATGTATTCTTTGTATGGGTTTTTTATTTGTGGTTTGGTTTTTTTTTTAGTTTTCTATCATGAAAAGTGCATGAACGATCTGGTTTCTTCAAGAATACGAGCTTTTTTGTACATGTAGCTTTAAATTTTGGAAGCAGGTGATACTAATATAAAGACAAATGTCTATTTGCATTGTGGTGAGGGTTTTTTTAACATTGATAGAACACTTATATAATTTTTTTCTTATATTTCAGAAAGTTTAGTGAATATTTTTATGTGTGTGTATATATATATGGATGGATGGATGGAAACATACATAACTCATGTATATACATATGTAGTATTACCCCTTCTATATGAAGCTATCTCTTTATAAATCCGTACCCTAGAGCTAGAAAATATTCATCGTTACCACCTTAGTTAATGACTTTTGCTTAGCACCTAAGAAAGTTATGCTTCAAAAAAATAACATTTAAACAAATGAAAATTGGATTGACATGATCCAAATTATTTTTTTTGGCCCTGGAAGAAGATCTTTATCTTCACTTTAACAGTAGTCATTGTCAAAAGAGGAAAGAGCAGTAATATTGGAGAGAGAAAACTCATTTTGAATTGGCATAGCAGTCTGTTTATTTTCCAATTTTATTTTTTTAATAATATTGTATTGATACTAGGAAAGAAATAATGTCCTCTACTGTCTTTTAAATATTTTAACTTAAGTTAGTAAGCTGGTATGATAAATTACTTGGTACTGTGTACTTTAACTGTGTATGAGGAACAGTAACTTGCTCAAAGAGATGATGTGAACTTTGTCATAATTGCCGCTGTCTGTTGTTTTGTTTTCTTTCTGAAGACAGGTACATGATTTTGAAATCAAGGGAAACCTTGCTGCAGACACAGCGATAAAAATGAGCCTTTTCTAAATTCATAAGGAATAGTATACCTGAAAGACTATTGGGTTACCCTCTTCTGAGCCTGAAAGACAGAATTAGTACTTCTTACACACTAAGCAAAGTGTATATTTCCTGCTCTCCATGTCCACCTCACCCCAATCATTGCAAGTAATATTCCTGTTACACTTAAAAAGCCATGTAGTCCCAGAATACAGAGATAAATAATGGGATACAGAAATATAAGTCAATACAAGGAATATATATTGGCTCGCGTCACTCCTTACCCATATGAGCAAACTAGATGGTAATGTTGATGCTCTAGGTCAGGTCTATATGGCTTTGCTCTTTTGTTTATAGAGCACTTGCTGGCCTGTTATGAGAATTAAGTGCAAATTCTGGTCAGGATTAAGACTGGCTTTTTTATGACTGATATATAGAGAGAGCATCAACAGCCAGGTCTGAGAGTGTGAATATAGACCAGTAAGAGGAGTTTTGCTGCTGCCCTTCAAACTGTTCACCGTATGTGATGAGTCAGAATTTGTTCTTGGAATCAGCTGAGATTCAGTGAGCTGAGGAAGTTATCTTTGCAATTGTGGAGTCAAAAACAAACTTGAAAATAGAAAAGCATCATGATGATGATCTCAACCCCTGAAGTATTTGATCTGTGTTTTAAAGAAATGTATCAAAATATGAGTACACTGTGTCTTGAGCAGCTGCCTCTGGAGAGTTACAAAGCATTGTGGAGTATCATCTAGATGATGAACTGAATATACCAAGAAAGAATTATTTTATAAACAATGAAAGCCTGAGTAGGTATGTGTATAACCAACAATGCTTTTGGTATATATGATACACATTCATGTAACACATACAGTTTACTTTGTGTAACCATAACCTTTTCCTAAATTCAACTCCTTCCTTTTGCTTTCTGTGAGCCACTTCTTTTTTGTCTTTTTTAACTCTACTTGGAGTAACAATGGAACCGAAAAGGGAACATGGAGCAGTTGTATTATTTAACTAATCCTCTCCAGCAATTTTAGTACAAATTATTGATATGCTAATCATATCAGTAGTGATCTGTAGATAATGCCAATTGCTCTTCAGATATTAATTGGGCTAAAACTTTGTGGCAGCTAATATTAGAACTGATTCGTATTAGTTTAAAACTGTAATTGCATTTAATTATAGATTTGCTTATGAAACAGCTGCACCTTTTCCATCAGCTCTGTCAGTCTGCCACTTGAAAGGATTAAGCTCCTCTGCATCTCTACAAAGTATTTTTCAACTTAGCTTGTCTTGGCTGTATTTTATATCTTACGTTGCAGCTGGCTTAATTTTTCCAGAGCTCTTTGTCGATCTAGTACAGCTTTTCATCTAACCACGTTAATGACACTACTATTTTCATTACTTTTTGCAGTAACCCAGTTGGCTTGCCTGTCTTGGCTCAAGATGGTGGAAATTAATTGTAACATCTCAAAGAAAACAACATGTATAATTTGCAAGCAACATTCTTAAAAATGTTCCAACAAGTGAGTTAAATGAAGTTGAGTACAATTGAAACTTCTTTAACCAGTTGCTGATAGATACAATCTGGACAATATTTTGCAAGAATATTTATTGAGACCATTCAACATAAGCTTTTGAGAGCTTACGAAATTTACTATAAATATGGGCCCAAGCATCGGGAGCTAAAAAGGAAACTGGAATGAGAGAACAAGATTTTAATGGAATTTTACATTTATGCCCTCCTTTTTTGTGGAAAAGTTGACTAAGGACCAAATTGCACAGCAGCAGAATTGCTTAAACTTTCGTTTTTGTTTGGCCACAAATACAGATAAGTTGTTCACCTACGAAATTAGTGAACAGGGTTGTTTGGAAACTGATATCGTAAAAATAGAAAGCACAATTACTATGAGGTATGGTTGGGCGGATATGCTTCAAATCTCTGTATCATTTCCCTGAGGACTGATATTATCATTGTACGGTTCAAAGAACGGAAGCTAGTTTAGCTATGCCAACAGCTGAATATTGAGATGCAGCAAAGATTTTCTGCACTAGCCAGAGCACTCACAAGTTTTGCACATGTAATCACAAAATTTTTGATTATTTGTTGTCCATTGAATTCTGGGTTGCTTAACCTTGTATTGTCATTGAGAAAGGAATGAGAAAATCTGTGCACCTTTTTCTCTGTAGATAGTATGATTTGCATTCATAATTATGTCACAATAGATAAACCAAGTAGTGCCAGTTTGTGGGTGATTTACACAGTAGGTGTACACAGGTCATCGTTACACTTCCAAGTGTGTGACTGGGATAGAAATTTTGCTGATAGAATTAGAGGGCTTAACTAACGTGATCAATCTTGAAGCAGGTTGAATCAAAATTTTATTTCCCAGGGGAATGGAAGCCCCAAGAGGTGTTCTAGCTAGTTGATATGACAAATCACTAAATACTTTTTTCAGCAAACAGGAATGGCAAATATGCTGTTTCGTACCCTTCACAAAGAAGGGATCTGGGGAGCAGCTAGTTCCCTTCTTCGTTCTTCTTTGGGGTTTTCTATTAATGTATCCTTTTCTATTAATATTTTCTATGCCCTCAAGATAGTTAGTGTTAATTCCAGTAAAATGATCCCCATGACAGGGAAGCCACCTCTTTTGCATACTTCTGGAAGCGCAGTTTACTTGACCTGGACATTGCCGCAAAATTTTGCATTGCTGCAAAATTCAAGCCTGCTATAAACTTAACTTCTTCACTTCTTACTAATAAATGAAGAATAAAAAATATGAAAAGGGCCTGTACTGAGACAGTACAATGTATGTTTCACACAAACTGAAGTTAATGTAGAAGGCAGGAGGTGTCCTGGCACTTAAAAAAGTGAAAGATAAGCCACTTTCCATTAAAAGCATAGCATTTCAGTTGGCAAAAAAAGGTTCCGTGCAATTGGGAAGATCATTTTATAGTCAAGAACAGAGTGAATGAGGATGGCAGGATTGGGAGCCATGCAGGGGATAGGGAATAACGAGGAAGCCAGAGAAAGGTAGAGAGTCACTTAGTTTGAGAGACTTGCATCACTGGTAGAGGTTGGAAGGATGGAGAAGCTAGGGTTTGCTAGACAGAGTGAAAGGACATAGGTAGCAATAAATGAGGTGTAAAAACACAGGAAAGGGGGTAAGAGACAGATTTTTGTTGGCTGTGAATCTTAAAGTGGAACAGACTAGGCAAAGTTACCACAAAAATAATATATTTCCTTATGATGCCTATTGGGATTAATTTATGGGAGTAATAAGATTTTCTTTTTCCTAAATATCCTTAAAATTTTATTTTTTCCTCATGTTGAGAATACTGTAATTACTTACTATATTATTGTGGGAAAGCAACGGAAGATCGGCGAGGAGGATTGTGAATACGCTGAAGTGACTCGCACCTGGGGTGCTGGAAAACACATATATCACACTAATTGTTATTCAGTCTCGGGTGCTTGCAAGGAAAACACCTGCACTTAGATAACATAAGTCTCTGATGGGCTCAGGGGCACCTTACTAGCCGCTTGAGAATCCTGGCCTGTTGTGGAAGAAGATCAAAGCACAGTGGGAAAACTATGCCTGTTTGAACCCTTTAAATACCAGCAAGAACAGGGAGTCCACACGCGCTCTTGCTAACAAGGACTCTCTCACTGCCAAGGGCTCTTGCTAACAAGAACTCGCTCGCGCGCCGCGGTGCCTGTGGTCCCTGCTTGCATGCCTCTGCCTGCGTGTTGCTTCGGAGATTCCCCGGTCTGTGAGGTATTGAGATTAAATTTGTTCTTTGCCTTTCATCCTTGGTTTTGTGGTTGTTCCTGCGTCCTGCCTGCATCGGCTCACACAATTATATACTTTATCCCTGCCTACCCAACATTTACTAACCAGTTGTAAATAGTTTTATGCCTCTGCTTACGGAGGGGTGATCTGCTCTATTTAATAACACACAGAAGACTGAATAGGAAACATGCACTGTTGGAAGACTCATTAGCTTCAGTCTTTCTGATCCTATCACTACTGGAATTTTACAGACAGTGAGAACAGCAAGACTGCAAAAAATCCAATTGCTAGACACTCAGCAAAATAGAAAAAAAATGTTTGTGGTATGTTTTAAAAAAATCACATGGGCTTGTATTTTTCATTAGGAGGTCTTATATGTCATTTAAGAACCCCATTTATATCATTTAAGATCCCCCTTTAAGATGGGGAACAAACGAGAGGAGTTAGAGATGTGCGCACGCCTTCAGGGCTACAATCTCATTGGCATAACAGAGACATGGTGGGATGGCTCCTATGACTGGAGTGTTGGAATGGAGAGATACAGGCTCTTCAGGAAGGACAGGCAGGGGAGACAAGGAGGGGGTGATGCTCCCTATGTCAGTAACAGCTGGAATGCATGGAGCTCCACCTGGGGATGGATGAAGAGCCAACGGGGAGCTTATGGGTCAAGATTAAAGGGAATGCAGGGGTAGGTGATGTTACAGTGGGGGTCTGCTACAGGCCACTTGACCAGGATGACAAAGCAGATGAAGCCCTCTATAGGGCTTAGCCCTCTATAGGAGCAGCATTGTGTTCACGGACCCTGCTCCTCATGGGGGACTTCAACCACCCTGATACCTGTTGGAGGGACAACACAGCAGGGCACAAGAAACACAGGAAGTTCTTAGAATGTGACAAAGACAACTTGCTTCCCCAAATGGTAGAGCCAATGAGGAGAGGATCACCTTCTCCAAGCTCAGGAGCGGTCTATCCCAAGAAAGATCAAGTCAGGCAAAAAAGCCAGGATGCCTGCATGGATGAACAAGGAGCTCCAGGACAAGCTCAAAAGCAAAAAGCAGGCCTACAGAGGGTGGAAGCAAGGACAGGTAGACTGTGAGGAATACAGAGAAAATGTCCAAGTGGCCAGCAACAAGATTAGGCAAGCTAAAGCCCAGGTAGAATTAAATCTGTCCAGAAGAACTTCTAAAAGTATGTCAGATAAAAGGAAGACTAGGGAAGATGTGGGCCCACTCTGGAAGGAAACAGGAGACCTGGTCACCCAGGATATGGAGAAGGCTGAGGTACTGAATGACTTTTTCGCCTCAGTCTTCACTGGCAAGGGCTCCAACCACATCACCCAAGTCGCTGAAGGCAAAGGCAGGGTCTATGAGAATGAAGAACTGCCCACTGTAGGAAAAGATCGGGTTCAAGACCATCTGAGGAACCTGAAGGTATACAAGTCCATGGGACCTGATGAAATCCATCCACAGGTCCTGAGGGAATTGGTAGATGAAGTCGCTAAGCTGCTTTCCATTATATTTGAAAAGTCGGGTGAAGTTCCCACTGAACTCCCTTTCAAAAAGGGAAAAAAGGAAGATGCAGGGAAGTAGAGGCCGGTCAGTCTCACCTCTGTGCCTGGCAAGATCATGGAGCAGATCCTCCTGGAAACTCTGCTGAGGCACATGGAAAATAAGGAGGTGACTGGTGACAGCCAACATGGCTTCACCAACAGCAAGTCACGCTTGACAAATTTGGTGGCCTTCTACGACAAAGTTACAGCATTGGTGGATAAGGGGAGAGCAACAGACATCACCTACCTGGACTTGTGAAAAGCATTTGACACTGCCCCGCACGACATCCTGGTCCCTAAATTGGAAAGTCATGGATTTGATGGATGGACTACTTGGTGGATAAGGAACTGGATAGATGGCCGCACTCAAAGTGTTGCGGTCAACGACTCAGTGTTCAAATGGAAACCAGTGACGAGTGGCATCCCTCAGGGGTCGGTACTGGGACCAGTGCTGTTTAACATCTTTGCCGGCAACATGGACAGTGGGATTGAGGGCATCCTCAGCAAGTTTGCCGATGACACCAAGCTGTGTGGAGCAGTCAACACGCTGGAGGGACAGGCTTGAGAGGTGGGCCCGTGCAAACCTCATGAAGTTCAGCAAGGCCAAGTGCAAGATCCTGCATGTGGGTCAGGCCAATCCCAAGCGCAAATAGAGGCTGAGCAGAGAATGGATTGAGAGCAGCCCTGCNAGGGCTGGAGAACCTCTGCTATGAAGACAGGCTGAGAGAGTCGGGGTTGTTCAGCTTGGAGAATAGAAGGCTCCAGGGAGACCTTATAGCAGCCTTCCAGTACCTGAAAGGGGGCCTACAGGAAAGAGGGGAGGCACTCTTTATGAAGGAGTGTAGCAATAGGATGAGGGGTAATGGTTTTAAACTGAAAGAGGGTAGATTTAGATTAGATATTAGGAAGAAACTCTTGACTGTGAGGGTGGTGAGGCACTGGCACAGGTTGTCCAGAGAAGTTGTGGATGCCCCATTCCTGGAGGTGTTCAAGGGCAGGTTGGATGGGGCTTTGAGCAACCTGGTCTAGTGGGAGGTGTCCCTGCCCATGGCAGGGGGGTTGGAACTAGATGATCTTTAAGGTCCCCTCCAACATAAACCATTCTATGATTCTATGATCATTGAACTATGACTGTAATTAGTTAATGAAAACTTTGACATTTTTGAAAAACTGAACGGGAAATAACACGCAAATTATGAATGTAGAAGGCAATAATAAACAGGAAAATAGAAAAATACAAGAAAATAGATAAAAAAGTTGTTCGTTGTTGGTTCGTGTATGGAAGTGAGTGACCACTGAGTTGCATCAGCTGCCACTGCATGTTGAAAAGCTGGACAGTATAAAGTGGTGTTCAGTTAATATGCTGGTTTAACAGAGTCTAAGAATTCTAGAAAATGAGCAGGCTATAATGTAAAGCTGTTATTTTAAAATATTTTTCATTCTTTGTGGTCTATCTTACTTCTGATTTAACTAATATGAAAGCTTCTGACCAGTGAACTCATATGCACTGATTATCAAATAACAAACTACTAGTTATTTTTGCATTAACATTGCCAAGAAAGGTTGGACTGGATGATGAATTATATATTGTCCTCAAATTTATTATGATTAATGATTCTTTCAGTGTGTTCAGGACATAATATACTGACTGGTAAAGAGAGTTGGTTGATGCATATAACCTACGTTCCTGGTCTTTCCAAACATTAGATACCATTTAACTAATAACCTCAAGTTAACCTATTTGTATTTTAAGTTAACAGCACTGAAATTGCTATAAGGATAAATTTTCTGGCATGGAATTTTATTGTGGTTTAACTGCATGATTAATTCAGAAAAAGAAAAAAGATACAAGATATTTAATACTGTTGTAATTTTCTCATTTCTTAATCATAAATTGTAATAGATTTGCTGCATTGTGTTGAAATGTGTTCATTGTATAGACTATTTTGTTTTAAATCATTTGAATTATTCTAAATTAGTAATGTTTTCTAAAATGATGAATTCTGTCAAAATCAGAAACAATCACTTGATCTGTCACACTTTACAGACTATATAAGATTTCATGTTATTTCTACATTTGCATCGAGAAGGATGCTAAAATTTCACAAATATTACATGGCATATCCCATCCCTGAAGAGTTTGAGACTCTCCTAGCACTGTTTTTAGAAGACTTACTTTACTGGGAGAGAGGTGAGGTCAAAACGGATCTGTGTTTCCCTGTATGATGTGCTGGCCACATCTTAAAACTTAATTCTTTTAATGAAAAAGGGCACATTATGCAGTGTCTTTATAACTATGCAATCCCAAAAAACATTTTCATGTAGGAAAAGCATGAACAAGAAATATAGAGGTAAGCTTTTTTTTTTTTACCTACAAGAGGTAGTTAAACATGAATCACTACTGTAAGACAATTAAGATTAATGCAAATTAGTTTCATGTCTTAATGTTGTTGCTGTAATGAAGGATAATTATGATACAGAAATGGAAATTGGAGCTGCAGTGATTGAAAACTAGTATGACAGATACATGGGGATGCTGGCAATTTGGGTTGTTTCATTTTGCTGTTAGACTTCTGGTATTTACCTGAACACACTTGATAAGCCATCATTAACTATAACAAAAAGAAAAATCTATCACCATCACATTTAAAAATACATTCTGTAATGCTGAAAGCTACATCGGTTTTTAGGACATGGAAAATTTTCTGTCTGATTTTACTGGCTGTATTACTGCTTCCTTTTTAACCTGTGCTTAACTCTCAGATACTGGAGGCTGAAAGAATTCATAGCGTTTTTGAAACAAGAAGTGTGAAGTCCTTCTCCTGCACGAGCTGCTGACTGTGTGACATGATGCAAGTCCTTTAACCATTTTATCTCTATTTTTCCGTTGTAGATGATGAAAATCTACAGTTTACCAATCATGATGAAAACTTGAATTTTATTTTACAATTTAAGTTAATTTAGTATAGAATTTAAAAAAAGAAAAGAAAACCTTACTTCATTAATTTTCCATCTAAAACTGTTAATTAGCTTTGTAATGCTTTCACAAATAATGTGAGACTGCTTATTATTACTTACCCGTTTTACACTGTTACTTAATGGTTTTGCAACGTTTTGAGCATTTAATATATATACTTGTTTAACAAGTAAACAATGTTATCGACTGCGGTTTTATAATCTTGTTATGTGCTTGATTGTGTTTTAAATAATTTAATTCTTTTGAAGCTGTTGAATTATGATTTCAGTGTTTAGGTCCCAATTATCTGGAAGGTGTTCTATTTGCTAGTGGATCCAGCAAAAGAAGTGATCTCACAGAAGAAAAATCAACAAGTTCCGAGTTATAAGATAGAGGAAATGCAGGCAATTATCAAATAGAGAGTTCTTAGGAGAAAAGAAACATTTAATTCTCTGTGTGAATCAGAAAAGACTGTCAAGTTTCGGTTCAGTGTCCATGTTAACACAGTGTTAGCAGAGAATCTGCCTTGCAAGTAGGTCATCAGCATCTTTCAACTGATCTTTTACAATCTGATGAACATACATTCAGAGTAACTTGAGGAAATAGGTAATAGAATTTTCAGAGGGATTTCTTAGCGAGATAGGATGGTAGAGTTCACTCTACAATAGAGAGGATGTAATTAAATTAAAGGCAAAATGAGGGGAATGGACTGGGAATCCTGAGTAGCTCATATTTAAAAGGTGTGTTGATAGCTCTAATGACTCCTTCAGTTAGCTGGCAAGATGCATATTACCGCCATATGTGCTAGGAAAGCCATTCACTAAGGTCCAAACAGTCTGGTCTTAGTCTTTCTTCCCTGTCTTACATCTGCAATATGTAAGCTTTGTGTGTGTAAATAGCTTTCTCGGAATCAAAATAAGCAAATAATTAACTATTAATTATTTTGCAGAGGTGATATTTTCTTCAAAATAAGTTTTCACAAGTTTACAGAAAATTGGTGTTTAGAATTTTTCTGATTTATGAAACATGAGGAGACTAAAGCATAAACAGTCTTCTCCAAATGCTCTTAGTTTGATTAACTGTGGTTATTTTACTAGGCCTCCTATATCATGCTTATACCTGTATTTAGTATCTTAGAAAATTGATATTGCCTTTCTTACTGCATTCTTTCAAAGGTCCCAATTTTCTGTATTAGTTATTTATTTAATATGTAGTGTGTAGGAAAGTAAGTCAGATTATACATTCTACATTTTCTTCTGAAAGTGATAGAATTCGTAGGTTTTCTGACTTCCCAGAGATTGACAAATATGGGCCAGACAGATGGAGAGCACTTTCTATTGTGTGTTGGGTGTTTAAAATAAAATCAAAGCAAAACTAAACAGAAAAAAAAGCCCCTCCAACTGAACATTTTCAGTTCCACTGTTCTTGAAGGTGGAAGGTCATTGGAATATCATTGAAAGGCACAAACTTGAACATAAGTAGTCCCACCTAAACATGAGGAGGAGCTTCCTTACTTTGAGGGTGCCAGAGAGGTGATGGAGTGTCCTTCCGTGGAGACATTCAAAACCCGCCTGGACGCGTTCCTGTGCAACCCCAGCTCCCTCAGACACTCCTCATAAGACTTGTGCTCCAGACTCCTCACCAATTTCCTGGCCCTTCTTTGGACACACTTCAGCACCTCAATGTGTTTCTTGTCATGAGGGGCCCAAAACTGGACACAGTACTTGAGGTACAGCCTCACCAGGGCCGAGTACAGGGGGACAATCACTTTCCTAATCCTGCTGGTCACACTATTTCTGATACAAGCCAGGATGCTATTGGTCTTCTTGGCCACCTGGGCACACTTCTGGCTCATGTTCAGCCAGCTCTTGACCAACACCCCCAGGTCCTTTTCCCCAGGCAGCTCTCCAGCCACTCTTCACCAGGCCTGTAGCACTGCATGGGATTCACAGAATCACAGAATCGTAGGGTTGGAAGGGACCTCTGAAGATCATCTAGTCCAACCCCCTGCCAGAGCAGGGTCACCCAGAGCAGGTGGCACAGGAACACGTCCAGGCAGGTTTTGAATGTCTCCAGAGATGGAGAC